>CM038680.1:221417757-221812427 GCA_021605205.1 Aegilops longissima
AACGGTGGCAGACGAGGCCCACGAGGAGGAGTGATGCCTCCAACCTCACGCCACTCCATAAAGTCCGCAGACTCACCCGCACAGGTACAAGTCCTCATGTCCATATATCCAGCTTGCACGGCAGTGCAAACCTAGTCGAGTAGCCCAAAGGTCGAACGGTATTAAAGCTCCATACGCAAGGCCCGGTTCTCACGGTCCTTGTCCTCCAAAGATCTCAAGAGTAGTGCGAAGGAGTGAGTCCTCATGGGATGCATCGCTGTACAAACCCTCGAAGGTAGCCATGCGCCTGTGGAGGGATGCCGCATATAGCGAAAATCAGTGTTGCTCAAAGAAAGCAGTTCTGCTCGAATAATAGTCATCATGGAATAGGCTGCATCTTGCATGATATTCCAATAGTGATTCCGAGCCCATAAGAACAAAGAAGTGGCTCAAGAGTCTGGATAAGATGGATAAATCCGACCGTGCATAGGTATTGGCTTTGATTGAAATCCCTAAACTGCTCCTCGACGGTATATTCAGGATACCATCGATAACCAGACTCAATCATCACTAACCAGCATTGCCGTGACCACACACACCAATGCAACGGGTCAGCGAACCACTTGGTTCTAGGGACGGTGGCCATCCGAAAGCACAGCCACAATGCAAAGGCATTAGAATTTCTAGGAAAATCGGGCAGCATAACATCTCAGAATGCTCAAAATCAGATTTGAGACATTCAAAATCAGATTGCAAAACCACTCAACAACATCATATCAAGGTTCTCGTTCAACTGATAGCATACTAAAATTTAGCGTAATCGAATCGAGGATGTAACCAACAATCCTATAAGTTACTACGGATTAGTAACACGTGAACTGATAGAGAGAAGAGAGCCTAGTCCTATACCCACGCCGAATGAGAAGAGGATGACTCAGATCGAGGGCATAAGGTAAAGGAGTAAAAGAGCCTTACGCTCCTCCCACAATCAATTCCCTACATATAACTAAAGCATTTCTAGACTCAACTTCACCAGTTTGGCTTAACGAACCCACAGCAGCCCTGCTCGATGCCAACGCTGTCAGACCCCGATTCCAAGTCACATCGACCTAGCTGGTAACACCTCATATCACTTTGTGGCCTCACGCACGGTATTCTACACGGTGTCGCCTTACCATGGCCCGGGACCGCTTATGCTTTTGGCTCACGATATGATAGTGTCGCTAGCATCCACATGACAAAGAACCCGGCCGACATGGCTAGTCGTGAACCCAAAGCGCACTAACCTATGGGGACAGGCATACATGAATCACTTCGAGCATGTCGGTCATCAACGATGAATTCGGCTGTAGCACTGGGCTAACAGGACTCGTATCCCGGCTGTAGCAGGCTAGGCAGACTCAATACCACCGCGTGACATTTCCCGGGATGTATATAGGAACGAAATGAATCACATGCTGGCCATCAAGTGTCCAAGCAGAGTGCTGGGCTAGCAGGACTCGTGAACCGGCAGAAGCGGACTACTATCGCCGTAAGCACGAGACTACATTTCCCCATATGAGAGGCTGCCAAGGATAAACAACTAGTTTGTCGGATCCCACTCATACCAAGCATTTCAATCATACACGCAATATGCCCGATATGAGTAAATACAACAAGGCATCACAACAAAACTCTACAACTCAAGTACTTTATTTAAGAGGCCCGAGGAGCCATACATAACATAGTCATACAGGTAGGGGTCACATGACCCAACACTCAAGTCATACAATCATACAAGCACATGCGAAGCAAACTAGTCTCGAGTACGACTCTAGAAAGAAAGAAAGCTTGTTGGAGCCTTTCTATCTACAATGGCCCTTCACAAGTCTTAGATCGCCACCGGGTGGCTAGTTCACTCGTCAAGTCAATATCTACATAGAATCCGTCGGAGGGGTAGTATTGTCCTCTAAAAACATTAATTACAAACATGAGTACAAAGGTACTCAAGAAGTCTTACCACGTAATCCTATCATACATGCACATTCTCAAGGAAGGAAGTGGAGTTATTTGCAGCAAGCCAGCTTTGACTCTTGGCTAAGCTATCCCACGTGACACCACTTTGTAAAGCATTTGTCGTACACGAGTCCACTAATCACCATCACAATACTCCACTGTGGATCCTCTCTCGTCATCCCACGAGAGGGCCATCCACGATACTCACACTTATCTTGAGGCTTTTAGTGGTATCCATTTACTTGTCTATGAACCGATATAGGTAACCCAGAAGTCCTTCTCCGTGGACACGGCTATTCAATAGATCATAGTTAACCCTGCAGGGTGTACTTCTTCACACGCGCTCACCACTTATCGCCGCATACGACGACATGTACTGCAACCTTCAAGCGGAAGCCCAACGTGGGTGTCGGCCACAGCCTACCTAAACACTCAAGTCCCTAGTCCAGGTTTATCGCCTATTCGGGTTCCATCCGCAGGAGTCCGCCGAGGTTTCCCATACAGCCCGAACGATGTGTGCAGGTTCCCGAGATACCAAACGGGCACTCGGTACACCGGCCACGTGCCTACCGCAACACAACCCACCCCTAAGGTCAGCGCTATGCGTGCCCCAAAGATGCTACAAACACCAGAAACTACTTGCAACTCCCGAACTAAGAACAAAGGTGGTTAAGAAGCCGAGAGGGTCCATTGGTTTCGGGCCCAATGCGTGGTAGTAGCTAATTCATGGATCACAAACACAGATCTCAGTTCTTCGGATCGGCTTCAATGAAACAACCCACCATGTACTCCTACATGGCCTCTCATCGATACCTTTACCAAATCGTGTTCAACACTTTCACTCTCGAACCAACACAACCTTTCACTCCAGTTCATCATCCCGATGAGCCGACTGACACAACTCTAAGCATAGCAAGCATAGCATGGTAGGAATCACAAACATGGCTCAATCAACTCCTACACATACTAGTGGGTTTCATCTAGTTATCGTGGCAATGACAGTCATGCAAAGGAAGTGGGTTCAACTACCGCAGCACACAACAGTTTGAATCGCGTTGTCTTAATGCAGAAACGAGAGCGAAGCGAGAACATGGGTTTGTATCGAATGATCAATGAGTTGCTTGCCCGATGGAACTGGGGTAGAGTAACGCCTTCAGATGGATGGTCGAGGTTATCCTCGGGCGTAACCTATCATGAAAGCACATCGAAAGTAAACACACATGACAATATGCAACAATATGATGCATGCTATGACATGGCAATATGGATGTGTGTTGGCCAAATGCAAGCTGAAATAATAGGAATGAACTCATTTGAATCAAAGATTCAAATGATAGCTCATTTGAGTTAGTCCTAAAGGTGCATTATCTTATTCTGGTTAAACAGCATAGTTAACTTGCTTTAACATGCATGAAACCTGTATCAATGGATAGAGTGGATTTTTCTGATAATTTTCATATATAAATCTTTGCATTTGGAGTTATAGATTAAAAGTTATAAGCATTTGAAATTTGACTTATATTCGAATTTACTATATCGTAATAAATCCAAAATTGAATTAATGCGTCGACCATGCGCCAAGATGACGCCAGGTCAACAGGACGCCCAGGTCAAACCTGACAAAGGGTCCCGCATGTCGTGGTAATTAACTTAACAAAAGTTTAATTAAAACTAACCTATTTAGTTAGCGGTGGCTGGGCCCCATTTGTCGCTGACTGTCGGGGTCAACGAGGGCCCACAAAGGGTCAACGCCCACGCCGGCTGCACTGGCGACTAGCCGCCGCGAGCCCGACACGGCGGAGGGAGTGTGTTTGGTGATTCCGCGACCAAACGAAGTCGCGGAAGGTAGCTACGGGTAGCTAGGAGCAACCCGCGTCTCTTGTGGAGTTGGTTGGGGTCGGGTGGCGGAGTTGGCGCCGGCGACGAGCTAAGCGGCCGGGTTCGCCAACGACGGGCTTGGGGTTAGAGGGCTTGGTGAGGTGCGGGAAGTACATGGGTAGACCCTTGGGGTGCGGTGAGTGCAACGGACACCATGGGGTGGCCGGAGAGTGACCGGAGCACGCCGCGACGAGCTCCACGGGCGGCGGGTGCGGGTGAACGTGGCTCGCTTGCTACGCTGCTCGAGGGCGAGAGAGAGGGAAGGGAGTTAGGTAGGCTCACGGGCGGCGTAGAAACCCTCGCCGAGGTCGGGATGAACCGGAGCGACGGCGGCGATGAAAGGGATCTCCGCGACGGCGAGCTCGGCCGAGGTCGGTGAGATGGGTTCGGGCACTAGAGCGAAGCGGACTCGGCTGGCTAGGGGTAGTGGAGGCGGCGGAGCTCCCGGACATGGTGCGGAGGAGCACGGACGGCGGGAGCATGACTACGGCGGTGGTCTGGGCGGGCGGTGGCGCTGCCAAGATGGGGAGCTCAAGGAGAGGAACCGGGCGGAGAGGGAGGTCCAGGGGTTCGGGGAGAGAGGAGGTCGGTCCTCGGGCACCGGCGAGAGGGGCGGCGAGGCGGCGACCAGGTGCGTGGCACCCATGCGGTGGCCGCCGCCGAAACACGTGGCTGCTCGTCTGGCCGAGCCAAGCAGCTGCCATGCGGCTGTTGGCTGGGCCGGCAGTGGGCCGTAGGGCGCGTGTAAGGTTTTTCTGTTTTTTAATCTTTTCTAATTTCCTGCAACTTTGTGGGGTTTTCTAAAATACCAAAACTGTTTTAAAAATCACCAAAATGCTCCTGGTCCCTTGTTGGAATATTTCCAACATGAAACATTTTGGTTTGGCAATTTTTGAACATTTAAAATATTTTGTACCATTTAAAATGCTCAAGTTCAAAACTTGTGAATTAATCCAAGGACCTTTGGTTGACCTAGAAAATGATACACCTCCTTTGACATAGGTTCTGAACCAAAGCAAAGAGGATGAGCATTTTGAAGGGCATTTCAGGTTTATTGAAATAATTTTTAGTAAACCCTAGTTGAATTAAGGGGGGGGGGGTGTTCTGGGTTTCCTGCCTTCCCCATTTCAAATTCAAATGAAATTTAAACATGATGCACACCCTAAGGCATGGTCTAACTGGGATGTGACAATAGAACTCTTCTCTCTTGCGATCGATGAGGGCTTCAGGAATGTGATGCTCACGAAAAGCCTCAGTGAAATCTCTCCAGGTTGGAATCTGACCAACTGGAAGCATAGCCTCATAGTTCTGCCACCAAAGACTAGCAGGACCTTCCAGGTGGTATGCAGCATAGGTGACCTTGTCACTTTCAGCTACGTCAGCAGAGCGGAGCTTGCGTGTGATACTACGGAGTTACATCTGCATCGAGTGGCTCGATGGAATGATGAAAGGTAGGTGGGTGCAAGCGAATGAAGTCATGAATGGTTGCAGACCCTTTGGACTGATGTGCGGTGTTCTCCTCGATACGTGCCAACAAGCGATTGGACTCACGCTTGTTCCTCTCCATCTCTAACATAAACTCTGCCAATGAAGGCTGGTTGGGAGGATCCTCATCCCTACCATCTCCGTGGTTCTGGCTACGAGCAACGGAACTTCGCTTAACTGATGACATCCTGAGAAACGAAACCAAGGACGGAATCAACATCAACTACAGACTGTAAAATGTAGGACACAGAAATTAGTAACTCTCGAACTCCTGGGGCAATTCCGGCAGCATAACGGCAGTAAAATGTTCAAAATGAGACTTCTGCAAAAGACGGGGTAGCACCATACTCAACAACATCATTCAAAGGTTCTGGCATAATACTAAACATGCTACACCGAGGGTACTCGAAAACTAGGGGTATGACTCTGATCAACCAATCCTATGGGACTACGGAACAGTAACACGTGATCATGATAGACAGAAGAAATAGCCTAGTTCCTTAACCCCGCAGGAAAGATGGGACGACTCAGATCAGAGGCCATGAGGTAAAGGAGTAAAAGAGCCTTACGTTCCCTTCCACAATCAATTCCCCTATATAACTAAAGCATTTCTAGACTCAACTTCGACCAGGTTGGCTTGGAAATCCTACAGCAACAAAGCTCGATACCAAAGCTGTCGGGACCCCGATCCTAAGTCACACCGATCTAGCATGTAACACATCATATCACTTTGCGGCCTCACGCACGGTATTCCCACGGTGTCGCCTTACCATGGCCCGGACCGTTTATGCCTTTTGGCTCACGATATGATAGTGTCGCTAGCATCCATATGACAGAGAACCCGGGCCGACATGACTAGTCGTGAACCCAAAGTGGCACTAACCTATGGGGACAGGCATACATGAATCACATCGAGCATGTCGGTCATCAACGATAAATTCGGCTGTAGCACTGGCTAATAGGACTCGGTATCCCGGCTGTAGCAGGCTAGGCAGGACTCAATAACACCGCGTGACATTTCAAGGGACGTATATAGGAACGGTGAAACACATGCCGCCACCAAGTGTCCAAGCAGTAGTGTGGGCTAGCAGGACTCGTGAACCGGCAGTAGCGGACTACTATCGCCGTAGCACGAGACTACATTTCCCCATAAGAGAGGCTACCAAGGATAAACAACTAGGTTGTCGGATCCCACACATAGCAATACAAGTTACACGTCGCGATAACATGCAAGTATGTGCTGTACAACATGGCATCACAACATAACGCAAGCTTATATAGGTAAAAGCTCAAGAGCCACATAGCATTAAATACAAACAGGGTCACATGACCCATCATTCGAAGCATACAAGCAACAAGCGGAAGCATTACATGTCCGAGTACGCATAACTACAAAAGAAAAAAGACCGAGAAACCTGACTATCTACAAGACCCTCCCAAGGGTACAAGATCGTAGCTGAGGTAACAAGCTACTCGTCAAGTCCAAGCGAACTACTAGTAAGACCAAGTCTCCGCTGCAAAAACATAAATAAAGCAACGTGAGTACAAAGGTACTCAGAAGACTTACATCAGATCCTATTATACATGCATTAGTATCAAGAAGGTAATGTGGAGTTTAGTTGCAGAAGCCAGCTTTGACTCTGTGGCTATCCTATTCTACGACTACCGTAACTTCTTTGAGGTGATATGGCGCACACGAGTCCACTAGCCACCACACAATACACTACCGTGGATTCATTCCCGTCTCTATACGAGAAGGCCATCCATAGCACTCACACTTGTCTTGAGCATTTTAGAGTATCCACTTCAAGTTGTCTATGTACCACGTAAGCATCCAAGAAGTCCATAACCGAGGACACGGCTATTCAATAGATCATGATAACCCCGCAGGGTGTACTTCTTCACACACGCCTCGCCACTTACCGCCATATACACGCCACGTATCTCGCAACCTTCAAGCGGAAGCTCGGCGAGGGTGTCGGCCATGACCGACTAACCACACAAGACTCTAGTCCAGGTTTATTGCCTATTCGGGTTCCATCCGCAAGGAGATCCGGCGGGTGTCGCCACGGCCCCAAACGATGTGAGCAGGGTTCCCAAGCCCACCATCCGGTGCCACTTGGTACACCGTGCCACCTGTGTTTAGTCTGTCCTAAGCCCACCCTGCCGGGTGCCACTTGGTAGAAAAATAGCACTACCTACAAACACCGTAAACTAGTTGCAACCCCGGAGAGATCAAGTCGGTTAATAAGTCGAGAGGGCTTGGGCGCCTGAGCCCAATGTGTGGTAGTATCGAGTCATTGGACAACATACATAGAACTCAAGGCTTAAGGACGGTTCCAGTGAGACAACCCAGCATGTACTCCTACATGGCCTCTCACCGCTACCTTTACCAAATCGTGTTCACACACTTCATTCTCAGCATCAGAACATAGAACTGTACTCCAATTCATTCCCAATGAATCAGACCTGACACAACTCTAAGCAATAGCAGGCATAGCATGGTAGGAACACAACATGGCTCAATCAACTCCTACACATGCTAGTGGGTTTTCAACTATTTACTATGGCAATGAAAGGTCATGCAGAGGAATGGGTTCAACTACCGCAGCACAAAGTAGCAGATGAATCGCTGTTGTCCTAATGCAATAACTGAGAGCAGGAGCGAGAGAGTAGGATTGTATCGGAATGAACAAGGGGGTTTGCTTGCCCGGTAAATCAACAAGGAGGCACCGCTTCACGCATGTGTACTGAACGCCTCCGGAGTAGGACCTATCGAGAAGGAACGGTGCCGGCAATCAATACACAATCATATGCCACAATATGATGCATGAACATAGCATGTAGATGTGATGCTGTTTGAGCTAATGCAACTAGTATTCAATTTGAATGAAGTCCATTTGAACCAAAGGTTCAAATGCAATTCCAAAATAAGCTCTTATAAATGCCATTCATAAGTTTTCACCTATACAGCAAGTATAAGTTGTTTTGTCATGCATGAAACTAGAACAGATGGATAGATTGAATTTTTCTAATAATTTTTCATATATAATTTATTTCATTTGGAGTTACGGTTGAATTTCTATGAATTATTGAAGTTTTAGCTTTTTTCTGGAATTTCCTGATTTATTTTAATTCCAGAAAATATAATATTGCGCCAGCATGACGTCATGCCTGTGTCAGCAGGTCAACCGGTGCTGACTAGGGTCAAACGTGACGGTGGGGTCCACACGCCGCTGACACGGGTTAAACAGGGTTATTTTAATCCTAATTAAAAGATTAGTGGCGCTGGGCCCATCGTCAGAGAGACAACTAATTAACCGAGTTAATTAGCGCTAACTAAACTAACACCTAAACTAAACAGGCATGGCCCACGCGCCGCTGACCACAGGGGGTCAAACCCAAGGTCAAACCAGTCAAACCCGCGCGTTAGTCGCCGGCGAGATCCGTGGGCGCATTTGTGCCCCGGTTTCTCTCGTGGTGCTCCAAATGACGCGCTAGGCGCGCTGGAGAGCCACTTCGATGGCGCGTCGGCCGGTGGCCGTGGCTGGGCCTGGGATGGCCGGAGTCGACGGCGGCGAGCTCGCTTGCGGCCGCCGGAGTTCGGTCGTGCGCGAGAACACGTTTGGAGCTCGAAGACGAGAGAGGCAAGGCGCTAGGGATGCTCTACGGGGCCTTACGAACTTGTTGGACTTGCCGGGGTGACCAAATGGTCACCGGAGCTGCGTCGACGGCGAGCTCGGCGGCGGCGAAGGTTCGGCCATGGTGGGGAGGAGGGTTACGTCGTACGGCCAGCTACACGGAGAGAGGGGAACGGTGGCGGAGCTCACCGCGGTTGCAGCGGGCGTCGAAGTGGGCTCGGGGACGACCGGACGGCGACGACGTGGCGATGGCGATCTGCGGCGGCCGGAGGCGAAGACGATGGCGAAGGCGGCGCTCCAGGGCTTCCCGCGTCACGTGGCTCGACGGGGAGGTAACAGACGGCGGCGCGAAACTTGCAGACACGGTGAGAGAGCGAGGGGGAGATGGTGGCCATGGCGGCGAGCAGCGGCGCTCTCGGGTGCGGTCGGTGAAGAGAGGGGGAGGGAGCCAGAGGAGGAGGGGAGAGCGAGAGAGAGTGGCGGAGGACCCGGGGCGGCGCGTGGTGTCGTGCGGGGTCATCCAGAGCGACGAGGGGGAGGACAGGCAGGTAGGGAGGGAGGAGGTGGCGCGGCGCGGCGGTGCACGCGTCGGGCACGCGCCCGTCCTCCTGTCGGGGACGAAGACGACAGAGGAGGGAGGCGGGCTGGGCCGGGGCTGGCCAGCTGGGCCGGCCAGGCCGCACAGGAGCTGGGCCGCAGGGGAGGTAAGTCAGGTAAGGTTTTATCCCCTTTTGTTTTCTTTTCTAATATTCTGACATTTGTTTGATTTATTTAAAATACTAAATCATTTTATTTACTTATGCCAATTTTTATATGAGCTAGTGGTATTATTCCGGAGCTCCTTTATAAATGGCATAATTTTTGGACAATATTATATATATATAATAATATATATCCAAAACAAATAGTTACTGCATTAATTCCAAATGCCCAAAATAAATACTTATGAGATCCTAAAAATATTGGTTTGACTTTTATCTCTGTCCAATATTTTCAGAGAGAAACATGAGCATTTTCCTGGACCTTTTTGGAGCAATTTTTATTTGGGTCATTTCCAAAAATGATTCCGAGGGTTTCACAAAACCCCATTTCAAAATTAAATGGAATTTAAACATGATGCACAAAGACCAGCTAGCCTTGAGCATACCAGAACTAGGGATGTGACAACTCGCCCCCACTTGAAAAAATCTCTACCCGAGATTCAGGGGTCGACGGAAAGAAAACGGGGTACTCCAGTCGAAGACGATCTTCTCGCTCCCAAGTAGCTTCTCTCTCGGAATGATGAGACCACTGAACCTTGAGAAACTTGATGTTCTGACGTCGGGTAACACGCTCTGCTTGATCAAGAATGCGAACTGGGTACTCTCGGTATGTGAGGTTATCTTGGAGATCAAGCGTTTCGTGGTCCACTCCGCGGATAGGATCCGAGAAGCAATGCCTGAGTTGAGAGATGTGGAAGACATCATGAACTCGAGAAAGATGTGGGGGTAGTTCCAACTGGTAGGCAACCTCCCCTCGTTTAGCGAGAATGCGAAAGGGGCCAATGTAACGAGGAGCCAACTTGCCCTTGATACCGAAACGATGGGTACCCTTTAGAGGAGTAACCCGAAGGTAAGCCTTGTCGCCAACTTCATAAGCCACTTCCTTATGACGACGGTCATACTGGCTCTTTTGACGAGATTGGGCTGTTTTCAAATTCTCACGAATGATGCGAACTTGCTCTTCTCGCCTCCCGGATCATATCCGTCCAAAGAATTGTCTTTCACCGTTTCTCACCAGTTCAAAGGTGTTCGACATCTTCGCCCATAGAGAATCTCAAAAGGAGCTTTCTTGAGACTGGATTGATAGCTATTGTTATAAGCAAACTCGGCAAAAGGAAGACATTTCTCCCAATCCATACCGAATGAGATAACGCAAGCTCTAAGCATGTCTTCGAGAATTTGGTTGACCCTTTCCACCTGACCACTTGACTGAGGGTGGAAAGCGGTACTGAAGAAAAGATGGGTTCCCATGGCAGTTTGGAAACTCTCCCAGAAATGAGAAGTGAAAAGACTACCACGGTCTGAATTGATCTCTAGTGGAACACCATGGAGTGACACTATTCGAGAAATGTATAAGTCAGCGAGCTGACTAGCAGTGATGCTCTCTCGAACAGGAAGGAAGTGAGCCACCTTGGAGAGACGATCAACGACTACGAAGATAGCATTATTCCCTTTCTTGGTCCTGGGAAAGCCGGTGATGAAATCCATACCAAATTTATCCCATTTCCACTCAGGAATAGCTAAAGGCTATAGGGTGCCAGCAGGCCTTTGATGCTCTGCCTTAACGCGACGACAAACGTCACAGTTAGCGATAAACTGAGCAATTTCTCTCTTCATCCTAGTCCACCAGAACCTCTGGCGTAGGTCCTGATAGATCTTAGTACTACCGGGATGAATTGTGAGAGGAGATTCATGCGCCTCCTTAAGAATCAATTGTCGCAGATGTTGATTCTTGGGAACCACCAAACGATTCTCAAAGAAGACAACACCACGATCATCCATAGAGAAACGTCCACCCACTCCCTTCTTAATGTTTCTCTTGATCCGAGAAATTCCCGTGTCTTGCTTTTGAGCAGCGACAATCCGATCTTCAAGATCAGGTTTCGCCACCAAGGTAGAGAGGAATCCGTGAGGAGCAATGTGAAGATTAAGCTTACAGAATTCCTCATGAAGAAGTGGTTGGCCTTGCTGCAACATGAGATTGTTGCAATAGGATTTACGGCTTAGAGCATCAGCCATGACATTGGCCTTGCCTGGGGTGTAGGTAATCCCTAGATCATAATCTGTGATCAACTCCAACCATCGTCTTTGCCTAAGGTTCAAATCTGGTTGGGTGAAGATATACTTGAGACTCTGGTGATCGGTGTAGATCTCGCAACGTTTACCAAGAAGGTAATGTCGCCAGGTCTTGAGTGCATAGACTACGGCTGCAAGCTCTAGATCATGTGTAGGATAATTCTCCTCATGTGGATGCAACTGACGAGATGCATAAGCAATCACATGACGATCCTGCATAAGAATGCAACCTAGTCCCTGTCGTGAGGCGCCGATGAGATAACAAAGTCTTTAGTGAAACCGTGGCACCAAGTATGGGAGCAGAAGTCAAGCGTCTTTTCAGTTCCTGAAAACTGTACTCACACTATGGGGACCACTCAAACCTTTTATCTTTCTTGAGAAGTTCCGTGAGGGGTTTAGCTACTTTGGAGAAGTTTTCAACAAAGCGGCGACAATAGCTGGCTAGACCAAGGAAACTCCTAACTTGTTTAACGGTTTCAGGTGGAGTCCAATCAAGAACGGCCTGAACTCTCTCGGGATTGACAGCAATGCCCTTACCAGAGATTACGTGGCCTAGGTAGGTCACTTCTGGCAACCAAAATTCACACTTGGAGAACTTGGCATAAAGGCGGTGCTCTCTGAGTTTTTCTAGCACAAGTCTAAGATGTTCGGCATGCTCTTCCTCGTTCTTCGAGTAAATAAGAATATCATCGAGGTAAACCACGACAAATTTATCTAGATACTCCATGAAGATCGAGTTCATCAAGCGGGAGAATGTAGCTGGAGCGTTGGTTAGACCAAAGGACATGACGGTGTACTCATATTGGCCATAACGAGTGACAAAGGCTGTCTTGGGGATATCCCCGTTTCTAATCTTGATTTGGTGGTAGCCTAACCTCAAATCCATCTTAGAAAAGACTGAGGATCCAGCGAGCTGATCATACAGATCGTTGATCCTGGGGAGCGGATACTTGTTCTTTATCGTGACCAAATTAACGGGACGATAATGTACAACCATCCGGTCCGTACCATCCTTCTTCTTGAAGAAGAGGACGGGGCAAGCCCAAGGAGAAGAACTAGGACGGATGAAACCCTTTTGCAAGGACTCATCAAGTTGTTTCTTAAGCTCGGCTAGTTCTAAGGGTGCCATCTTATAAGGTCTCCTAGAGATTGGGGCGGTTCCTCGGATAAGATCTATGATTTAACTCTACATCTCCGCTGTGGAACACCGGCAGTTCCTCCGAAAAACGTCCGGAAAGTCACGGACTACCGGGATATCTTCAAGGTCTGGAAGAGGGCTGGCATTAAGAGAATAGAGTTGACGCTTTGCAACTCTAGTGGAGACAGTGACTATCTTGCCAGATGGGTGTGTAAGCTGAATGACCTAGTGAAACAATCAATCTTGGCATGATGAGCTGTCATCCAGTCCATACCCAAGATGATGTTAATATCTGAAGACTTGAGGGCTATAAGTGAGGCAAGGAATACAAGTCTGTCAACAAGGATTTCGTTACCATGGCTTACACAAGAAGTTTGCCATTTGGATCCAGGAGTTTGAATGACTACGGAGAGGGCATATCACAAAATGATATGTTGTGCAAGTTAGCATAGCTTTCAGAAATGAAGGAATGAGATGCTCCAGTATCGAATAGAACTGAGGCGGGATGACAATTGATAAGGAGGGTACCAAGAACGACATCCGGATCATCATGAGCGTCTTTAGCTGTGACGTGATGCACACGTCCACGTTCAATGGGAGCTGACTTGACACTGATCATCTTGCGTGATGGCTTAACATAGCCAACAGGCTTTTCGGGCTGGGGTGGAGCATAACTGGCTTGAGAGCAGTCACGTGCATAGTGTCCTGGCTCTCCGCATGTGAAGCAAGTCCCTGAAGTTGGACGTGGACCCGCATTGACAAGTGGTCTACCAATAGGCCTGGATGGAGCATGTAACTGAACTGGGTGAGGCGCCATATGGGATGGCCTCGTGAATATCCGGTGGAAGAGCAGAGTTCGAATCCAAACCCGGCGCTTCTGCGAACTAGAATCGGAGGAAGAAACCAATTCACGGTTGTGCTTACGAGACTCCTCGTAAGTGAGCTGAGCTGTTTCTGCATTAATGGCCTTGTTCACAAGAGCTTGGAATGTATCACAATGGTGCAGGTGGAGATCACGACGCAACTTGGGGTTGAGACCCTTCCGGAACCTAGCTTGCTTCTTGGCGTCCGTGGACACTTCTTCTGTGGCATAACGGGCGAGGTTCTCAAACTCTCTGCTGTAAGCATCAACAGCCATCTCACCCTGGGTGAAACTACAGAACTCTTCTCTCTTGCGATCGATGAGGGCTTCAGGAATGTGATGCTCGCGAAAAGCCTCAGTGAAATCTCTCCAGGTTGGAATCTGACCAACTGGAAGCATAGCCTCATAGTTCTGGCACCAAAGACTAGGAGGACCTTCCAGGTGGTATGCAGCATAGGTGACCTTGTCACTTTCAGCTACGTTCGCAGAGCGGAGCTTGCGTGTGATACTACGGAGCCAGTCATCTGCATCGAGTGGCTCGATGGAATGATGAAAGGTAGGTGGGTGCAAGCGAATGAAGTCATGAATGGTTGCGACCCTTTGGACTGATGTGCGGTGTTCTCCTCGACACGCGCCAACAAGCGATTGACTCACGCTTGTTCCTTCCATCTCTAACATAAACTCGCCAATGAAGGCTGGTTGGGAGGATCCTCATCCCTACCATCTCCGTGGTTCGCTACGAGCAACGGAACTTCGCTTAACCGATGACATCCCGAGAAACGAAACCAAGGACGGAATCAACATCAACTACAGATCAAAATGTAGGACACGAAATTAGTAACTCTCGAACTCCTGGGGCAATTCCGGCAGCATAACGGCAGTAAAATGTTCAAAATGAGACATTCTGCAAAAGATGGGGTAGCACCATACTCAACAACATCATTCAAAGGTTCTGGGATAATACTAAACATGCTACACCGAGGGTACTCGAAAACTGGGGGTATGACTCTGATCAACCAATCCTATGGGACTACGGAATAGTAACACGTGATCCTGATAGACAGAAGAAATAGCCTAGTTCCTTAACCCCGCAGGAAAGATGGGACGACTCAGATCAGAGGCCATGAGGTAAAGGAGTAAAAGAGCCTTACGTTCCCTTCCACAATCAATTCCCCTATATAACTAAAGCATTTCTAGACTCAACTTCGACCAGGTTGGCTTGGAAATCCTACAGGCAGTCAGGCTCTGATACCAAAGCTGTCGGGACCCCGATCCTAAGTCACACCGATCTAGCATGTAACACATCATATCACTTTGCGGCCTCACGCACGGTATTCCCACGGTGCCGCCTTACCATGGCCCGGACCGTTTAGCCTTTTGGCTCACGATATGATAGTGTCGCTAGCATCCATATGACAGAGAACCCGGCCGACATGACTAGTCGTGAACCCAAAGTGGCACTAACCTATGGGGAAGGCATACATGAATCACATCGAGCATGTCGGTCATCAACGATAAATTCGGGCTGTAGCACTGGCTAACAGGACTCCGTATCCCGGCTGTAGCAGGCTAGGCAGACTCGAATAACACCGCGTGACATTTCCCGAAGGATGTATATAGGAACGAAGTGAAACACATGCCGCCACCAAGTGTCCAAGCAGTAGTGCTGGGCTAGCAGGACTCGTGAACCGGGCTGTAGCGGACTACTATCGCCGTAGCACGAGACTACATTTCCCCATAAGAGAGGCTACCAAGGATAAACAACTAGGTTGTCGGATCCCACACATAGCAATACAAGTTACACGTACGCATAACATGCAAGTATGTGCTGTACAACATGGCATCACAACATAACGCAAGCTTATATAGGTAAAAGCTCAGAAGAGCCACATAGCATTAAATACAAACAGGGGTCACATGACCCATCATTCAGAGCATACAAGCAACAAGCGGAAGCATTACATGTCTGAGTACAGACAACTACAAAAGAAAAAAGACTGAGAAACCTGACTATCTACAAGACCCTCCCAAGGGTACAAGATCGTAGCTGAGGTAACAAGCTACTCGTCGAAGTCCAAGCGGAACTACTAGTAAGACCGAAGTCTCCGCTGCAAAAACATAAATAAAGCAACGTGAGTACAAAGGTACTCAGAAGACTTACATCAGATCCTATTATACATGCATTAGTATCAAGAAGGTAATGTGGAGTTTAGTTGCAGCAAGCCAGCTTTGACTCTGTGGCTATCCTGTTCTCGACTACCGTAACTTCTTTGAGGTGATATGGCGCTGCACGAGTCCACTAGCCACCACACAATACACTACTATGGATTCATTCCCGCCTCTATACGAGAAGGCCATCCATAGCACTCACACTTGTCTTGAGCATTTGAGAGTATCCACTTCAAGTTGTCTATGTACCACGTAAGCATCCAAGAAGTCCATAACCGAGGACACGGCTATTCAATAGATCATGATAACCTTGCAGGGTGTACTTCTTCACACACGCCTCGCCACTTCTCGCCATATACACGTCACGTATCTCGGCAACCTTCAAGCGGAAGCCTGGCGAGGGTGTCGGCCACGACCGACTAACCACACAAGACTCTAGTCCAGGTTTATCGCCTATTCGGGTTCCATCCGCAAGGAGATCCGCCGGGTGTCGCCACGGCCCCAAACGATGTGAGCAGGGTTCCCAAGCCCACCATCCGGGTGCCACTTGGTACACCATGCCACCTGTGCCTAGTCTGTCCCAAGCCCACCCTGCCGGGTGCCACTGGACAGAGATCAAGTCGGTTAATAAGTCGAGAGGGCTTGGAGCGCCCGGAGCCCAATGTGTGGTAGTATCGAGTCATTGGACAACATACATAGAACTCAAGGCTTAAGGACGGTTCCAAGGAGACAACCCACCATGTACTCCTACATGGCCTCTCACCGCTACCTTTACCAAATCGTGTTCACACACTTCATTCTCAAAGATCGTAACATAGAACTGCACTCCAATTCATTCCCAATGAATCAGACTGACACAACTCTAAGCAATAGTAGGCATAGCATGGTAGGAACACAACATGGCTCAATCAACTCCTACACATGCTAGTGGGTTTTCAACTATTTATCGTGGCAATGAAAGGTCATGCAGAGGAATGGGTTCAACTACCGCAGCACAAAGTAGCGATGAATCGTTGTTGTCCTAATGCAATAACCGAGAGCAGGAGCGAGAGTAGGATTGTATCGAATGAACAAGGGGTTTGCTTGCCCGGTAAATCAACAAGGGAGGCACCGCTTCACGCATGTGCTACTGAACGCCTCCGAGTAGGACCTATCGAGAAGGAACGGTGCCGGCAATCAATACACAATCATATGCCACAATATGATGCATGAACATGGCATGTAGATGTGATGCTGTTTGAGCTAATGCAACTAGTATTCAATTTGAATGAAGTCCATTTGAACCAAAGGTTCAAATGCAATTCCAAAATAAGCTCTTATAAATGCCATTCATAAGTTTTCACCTATACAGCAAGTATAAGTTGTTTTGTAATGCATGAAACTAAAACAGATGGATAGATTGAATTCTTCTGATAATTTTTCATATATAATTTATTTCATTTGGAGTTACGGTTGAATTTCTATGAATTATTGAAGTTTTAGCTATTTTCTGGAATTTCCTGATTTATTTTAATTCCAGAAAATATAATATTGCGCCAAAGATGACGCCATGCTCAAGGTCGGCAGGTCAACCGAGGCTGACCAGGGTCAAACCCGACGTGGGGTCCACACGCCGCTGACACGGGTTAAACAGGGGGTTATTTTAATCCTAATTAAAAGATTAGTGGCGCTGGGCCCACTGTCAGAGAGACAACTAATTAACTGAGTTAATTAGCGCTAACTAAACTAACACCTAAACTAAACAGGGCATGGCCCACGCGCCGCTGACCACGGGGGTCAAACCCCAGGTCAAACCAGTCAAACCCGCCGGCGGTTAGTCGCCGGCGAGATCCGCGGCGTACTTGTGCCCCGGGTTTCCTCTGTGGTGCTCCAAATGACGCGCGGCTAGGCGCGTTGGAGAGCCAGCTCGATGGCGCGTCGGCCGGTGGCCGTGGCTGTGCCTGGGATGGCCGGAGTCGAGGGCGGCGAGCTCGCTTGCGGCCGCCGGAGTTCGGTCGTGCGCGAGAACACGTTTGGAGCTTGAAGACGAGAGAGGCAAGGCGCTAGGGATGCTCTACGGGGCCTTACGAACTTGTTGGACTTGCCGGGGTGACCAAATGGTCACCGGAGCTGCGTCGACGGCGAGCTCGGGCGGCGGCGGTTGGTTCGCCATGGTGGGAGGAGGGTTACGCCGTGCGGCCAAATACACGGAGAGAGGGAACTGTGGCGGAGCTCACCGCGGTGCAGCGGGCGCCGGCGGGCTCGGGACGACCGGACGGCGACGACGTGGCGATGGCGATCTGCGGCGGCCGGAGGCGAAGACGATGGCGGCGGCGGCGCTCAGGCTTCCCGCGTCCACGTGGCTCGGCGGGAGGTAGCGAGCGGGCGGCGCTGGAACTTGCGACACGGTGAGAGAGCGAGGGGAGATGGTGGCCACGGCGGCGCAGCAGCGGCGCTCTCGGGTGCGGTCGGTGAAGAGAGGGGGAGGGAGCCAGAGGAGGGGAGAGCGAGAGAGGTAAGTCAGGTAAGGTTTTATCCCCTTTTGTTTTCTTTTCTAATATTCTGACA
Organism: Aegilops longissima; assembly: GCA_021605205.1. Classification (NCBI taxonomy): domain Eukaryota; kingdom Viridiplantae; phylum Streptophyta; class Magnoliopsida; order Poales; family Poaceae; genus Aegilops; species Aegilops longissima. The sequence continues at coordinate 221,436,289 of CM038680.1, forward strand.
TTTGTTTGATTTATTTAAAATACTAAATCATTTTATTTACTTATGCCAATTTTATATGAGCTAGTGGTATTATTCCGAGCTCCTTTATAAATGGCATAATTTTTGGACAATATTATATATATATAATAATATATATCCAAAACAAATAGTTACTGCATTAATTCCAAATGCCCAAAATAAATACTTATGAGATCCTAAAAATATTGGTTTGACTTTTATATCTGTCCAATATTTTCAGAGAGAAACATGAGCATTTTCCTGGACCTTTTTGGAGCAATTTTTATTTGGGTCATTTCCAAAAATGATTCCGAGGGTTTCACAAAACCCCATTTCAAAATTAAATGGAATTTAAACATGATGCACAAAGACCAGCTAGCCTTGAGCATACCAGAACTAGGGATGTGACATGTTCGTCGTGGCTTGCGTCACGGGGCACCCTCATGAGGTACCCTGCCTTGATCTCTCCGCCTCCTCGTGAGCCTGCCTGACGAGGCTGCTCCTGAGGAGGGTTCCTGTCGTCCGCCCTGCAAGGCTTGGCCCCTCACGAGGGTCTTGATCTTGAGCTGATGAAGCGGGGCCGCGCTGGGCCCCCACTTGAGCCACGCCGCAGGCCGCAGGCAGGCAAGTCTGGGGACCCCCGTTCCCATAACACCGATAGGCGCCTCCAGCACGAGCACGCCAATGCGAAGGCCGAGGCCTCCCACGCAACCCCGCGCGAGGCCAGCGCCCGGGCCTTGGTGGAGGCCAGAGAGGCTCACCTCCGTCGCGAGGCTGCCGAGAAGCATAGGCAGGAGCTCCTGGCCCTGAATGCCTCCCTGGAGCAGCAAGTGGAGGCACGTAGGGCTGCCTTGGCGTCGATGAAGGTGGCGCCATCTGATGAGGAGGAGATCTTGAGGCGCGAGGAAGCGCTGATGCTGGAGGCTACGGAGCACAGCCTCGAGCTTGAGCAATTGGAGACGAGGGAGCGTCAGGTCGCCGAAGCGGAAGACGCTGCCAGCGTGCGCGAGGCCACGACCCAGGAGGAACTTGACCGCAGAGTGGCTGAGGCTCGTGCTGATCTTGCGAACAGGTACGATCTGAATCTGAAACTCGTGGAGGCCGAATCTGAGGGTAGGACCGCCGCCCTCAGGTCAGGGTTGGCCGAGGCGGAGCAGCACAAGAAGGCCGCACCAGCTGCCTTGATCTCCGTGCAAGCTGAGCCGGCCTCTGCCCGTGCTGAGCTACTCCTGCTTCAGCAGCGGGTCACCAGCACCGAGTCCTTCACGCAGCTGAGCATGGATGAGGCCCTTCGCCGGCAGACGCTACTGCGCGAGCATGTTCCCATGCTTCGGGACCTCAGGACGAGGGCCAATCAGGCGCTAGGTACCATCTGCGATGGGCACACCCCACACCCTCATGCCGAGGACTACACCAGCCATTTTCGCTTCTTCACCGACGTCGTGATGCGCTTGGAGAACCAGGCTGAGAGGGCTCGCGAGCATGTGGACGAAAAGAGCTGAAGCCTCCTCGGGTGCGCATTCTCCCACGTCTTCAGCCATCTCCTGACTTTAACTTTGATGCGGCCATTGCCCCAGTGCTTGAGGTCATCCGGGACAACCTAGCGCGCTGGGTGGACGACAATGTGGATGCTCTGGTTAGGGCCTTTGCTTCTGATGACGACGCGGTGGTGGTCGTGGCGGATGAGGGCTGCGTGGTTGATGATGGTGAAGATAGCGCCAGTGACAATGCCAGCAGCATGTCCGGGAGTGACTCAGAAGACGCGGCGAGCGACATGCCCGACTGATCCTTGCTCCTTTATTTTGAACCTACACGCAAAAGCTTGGGCACGGCCCCTCACAATGTAAGAGCATTTTGGGGAGGGGGAGCCCCTCATGTAAACGGACTACCATTTTACTCCTTAGGCTAGGCTTAAAACGCGCTCTTGTGTGCTTGAGAGCCCCGTGCGGGCTTGCTGTCGTAACTTACTTTAGTCCAGTCGGGCTTCAAACTGATTTGGCAGCTACGGATGTGCATTTTTTTGTGGGGAGTCCCTTGCGGGCTCGCGAGGTTTTGGTTTCCTGAGGGGTCCGCTAGTCCACCCGAGAGGGCCTCGCGAGAAGCGAGCGCCAGTTATGGCGGGTGCGCGCATTGTGCTCGTATGATGTGGCCAGCCCCCCGCTCGTGAGGTGCTCGGAAGGGGGGAGATAACGGATGCAAATCTTAAAACAAAACACGAATCCAGAAAATCACGAAATCAACACGAACAAGAAAGGATGCCCCCCATGATTGCCATTGGAAATACAACTTCAAATTCAAGATCAAAGGCTGCAAATTTGAGCTACAGAAAAGAGGTCAAAAGCAAATGGCCGCGTCCGGCACCTAGCTAGTCTTCTTGTTTTCCCACCAGCGCGAACCTAAGTTCTTTCACTGGCTGTGAGCATAGTCATTGGGGGATAGTGTCAACGGCCAGCGCGGAGCATGGTGCTTCCACTAGGACGTGGGCGGGAGCCCCAGAGGCCCGAGGGAGGCACTCCGGAGACTCCGAGGCGTGTACAGCCCCACTCATTATTACGTGAGAGTGTCACGAGCAGAGACCTTCACAGGCGTGAGCCTTGCTTCATATCGCCAAACGAGGGCCCCGCCTTGCGCCACCCTTGACCACCGTTGGGGCATTCAGAAACCAGGACGACACCAAGGGGCAAAGGGGATGCTAGCGACGCCCTCGGCAACCACGGGCCCTCTACCGGGGGGAAGGCTCGCCAGTGCCTCCCTGATAGAGGACCTACCTCCGAGCGACACCTTGCTCCGTGCGATGCGGTGAGGGGCCTTGCTCCAGGCTTCTCCCACGCAGCCCCCAATGCGCTTCCCCTGGTTGAAGGAAGGCTGCCGTGCTGGGGCTGTCATCCACCGCTGTGACCTGATCCACTTCTGACCCATGGTAAGCATAAGCCTGCTCCTGAGAGATTAGTGATACCCTGCAGTTGTTGTCGCCGGCAGGGTCGGCGAGGCTCCTCGATGGCTCCTGTAAGGTCTAAACTTCCAGCGTCTCCTCTTCCCAACCCGGCTGAAGGAACGAGCCGGGTTCATCCTCCGGCGTGTACTCCCGGTCCATCAAGCCGGGCACATAGGCCTCCAGAGCCGCCGTCCCAGAAACCCCGCCGAAATGCCCCGCGCTCCATGCCACCGGGCCGAGCGCACCGCCCCGAGGATGGAAGGGCGGCATCCTGCTGGGGCCGTAGGGGGCAACGTTCGTGATTGCACCCGCCGGAGGAGGCACATGTGCGGCTGGGTGCCCGGCGTCGCTGGCCGCTTCATTGCTGATGAACACTCCTGGTGCTTCTGGGAGCACGCGGGAGCGGCGAGCCCCACCGTGCAATCTGGCCACAACTTGAGGCATAGGTAGGGAGCAGAAAGGTGGCGTACCCTAGGTTGCGGCATCCAACAACTCAGCGACGCGCTCCAGCAATGCATCGCGACCGCTCTCTGCTAGTTGGCACCGCAGCAGCTCCCGCGCCACTATGAGTGTGGCCCTCATGTTTGCTTGCTCCCATCGGGTGTACGACACCGTCGTCGTGCCGTAGCTCAAGGCCCTTGCAGCGGCTCGCGCGCGCCGCGGGGTAAGGGTGGAAGGCGTCGGACCGCGCCGCCCGTGCCCCGCGGCGTTCGGCGGTGTGCGCACTGCTTGGAGCGCGGAGTTGAGGTCTTCTTGGGCGGACGGTGCCGCCCGGACTGGCCAAGCTGCCCAGTGGTCGGCGTTGGCCCTCGGGTCGCAGGACATCGGCACCGCGAAATGTTGGCGGGTCTGCTGATGGAAGAGAGGCTTCGGCGCACCCCTACCTAGCGCGCCAAATGTCGGATTGCGGGTTCCGACAAAACCCTTAAGGTTCGAACTCTGGGGTGCGCACGAAGATCTCTCCCTTCCTCTAGCTTGCCCACTCACCACGATCTCAAAGCTCAGCGCGTCGGAACACAAGAGTTTATACTGGTTCGGGCCACTAATGTGGTGTAATACCCTACTCCAGTGTGGTGTGGTGGATTGCCTTGTAGGCTGAGGATGAACAAGTACAAGGGAAGAATAGCCTCCTGAGAAGAGGTGTTCTTGAGCTCGGTAAGCTTGTGTGGTCGAGGGTGATCTGAATGATCCATCCCATTGCTAAGGTCGTGGCTAGTCCTATTTGTAGAGGTCCGGGTCCTCTCCCCAAATGTTAGGTAGGAAGGGATCCCACAACGGTCAATTGGAAGGGGGACAACTAGTACAAGCTATCCTAACAAAAGGTGGTCTTCGCCTGCTAAAGGCTCTGGTGGTGACACTGTCGTGGGCTCCACAATGACCTCCGTCCTACCGTCCTACCGGTCTTAGTCTCGTTGCAGCGATATGGAAACATTTGCCTGATGCCTCGGCACTCCTCGCCTGCGCTTGCCCCTTTACCACCAAAGAGGCAACGGGTACTCTGTGCCTGCTGGCGCCCGCCTGGCCTTGGTCTTCATGGCTCACGTCATGGGAACCTCACGAGGTGCCCCTCGCCTTGAGCTCTCCGCTCCTCGCGAGCCGGCCTAGTGAGGCTGCCCCTGAGGAGGTCTTGTGTCGTCCGCCTCGCGAGGCTTGGCCCCTCGCTAGGGTCTTGGGTATTTGCTGGTGAAGTTGGGCCGTACCAGGCCGCTGTAGGAGCCACGACGTGGGCCGCAGGCAGGCAAGTCTGGGGACCCCCATTCCCAGAAGGCCGACACAACCTACTGGAGACTTCGGTAGCCTCTTGGGAGGGGCTGCGCGACCTATTCATCGCGCGCTTTGCGGCACCAGCGCACTACGGCGTTGCGGCCATTCTCGGCCGGTCGCAGGCGCCAGTCTCAAGCCGCCATGTCAAGCAGCTCTACCGACAGGTGAGGACCGCTCAACCACGGCAGGGGGCTCCTCCGGGCCGTGTTGTGCCTAAGGTCGCCATCACCTTCGACTCCAGGAATCACTCCAGGAACATGGTCGGTGCCAGCGCGCTCCCCATGCTCTGCACGCCCACCAGCAGCAACGTTGCGGTCACCAGGACCCTCATCGACAGCGGTGCTGGCCTCAATGTCTTCTCCGTGGATGCCTTCGACCTGCTCCAAGTGCCTTACGACCAGCTCTCCCCCACAAGCCCTTCTCAGGGGTGGTGTAACACCCCGGAAGTAACTTTCCATATTTGTAACTCCAACTCTTGCCATTTTCGGCATTGTGATATGATATTCCCTCCGTGGTTGGGTTTTTCTTCATTTTGCATTTTGTCCATGTCATGCATTTTATATCATGTCATCATGTGCATCGCATTTGCATACGTGTTCGCCTCATGATTCCGAGCATTTTCCGTTGTCCGCTTTTGTAATCCGCACTCCTATCTTCCCCGCGCCCTTTTACGTTTTTCCGTGAGCGGGTACTAAACCTTCTCGGAATGGACCGAGGTTTGTCTAGTGTCCTTGGTATACCACCGTTAGACCACCGGTCAAGTTTCGGGTCATTTGGAGCTCGTTTGGTACTCCAACGCTTAACCGCACTCTCGCAAAGGCCTCTTTTAAGTTGCAGCCCAACACCCCTTCAAAATAGTCCAATAACCCATCTAAGTCACTTCCATGCTCTCCGTCGTTCGATCACGATCGTGTGGGCGAAAACTACACCTCATTTGGACTCTCCTAGCTCCCTCTATGCCTATTTAAGCAAACCCCCATTCCAATCTCGGGTCTAACCCTAGCCTTCCCCTACCTCGCGCCCGGACGAAACGTCCGCGCCGCCCGGACAAGTCCGCCCCACCAGCGCCGCCGCCCTCAACCAATCAGGGCGCGCCACCTGTCCCGCCACCACTGGCATGCCGCCATGCAGGCCATGAGCCCGGGCCGCCTGGCCGACCCAGCCCTCCGCCTCCCACCGCCGGCCGCCGCCGCCCGGCGCCGCCGCGCCCTCCGCCGCCACCGGCCGCGCCCGCCTCCTCCGCCCTCGCCGCCGCCGCCGCCTCGCCCGCCGCCCGGCGCGGATCCGCCGCCCGGCGCCACACGCGCCCGGCTCGCGCCCGCTCAGGTCGCGGCGCGCCTCCTCGGCGCCGCCTCCCTCGCCGCCCGGCCCGCCTCCTCTCCCTCCTCCGGCCTCGCCCGAACTCCAGCGAGCCAGCGCCGCCATTGCCGTCGCCCGACCGGGCGGATCCCGATCCGGATCTCAGCCGTTGACTTCTTCCCCCTCTATTTTTTCCTCTAAGTTTTTTCTCATGGATTATTTTGTGGCATTTTCTCAGAGTATAACTTTGCATCTGTAGCTCCATTTTGCGTATAATATATCAAAATGTTCGCCTCAAGAGTAGATCATTTCATCTCATTGCATCATTTTCATTTGAGCTCATCTTGATGCCCGAAGTGCTGTTGGAAGAGGGCTATGTGATGTTAGTTTCGCTTTCTTATGAACTTGCACTTTTGTTATTTTTGCTATGATTGATGTGTGCACCCTATGAATTTGAGTCCTACATGTGTTTTGTAATATGCCATGCCATATTTCCAGGGTGTATGCCATGTATTTTTGTGATCTATGTGGTGACTAGCACAAGCATGCAAAGTAGGTGTCCTGATGTTGCTGTTTTCAGCCCTGTTTAGCTGATATTTTGATGCCATGTTAACTTGATGCTACCGAGAGATCCATGCATATTTTGAGATACTTAAGTAAGGATGTTTTGTTCTACATGTCTTGCTCTATCCATCCATGCCCTTGTTTGTAATTATGGAGTGCCATAGCTTGAGTCAATTGAGCTCTACTTTTGCTATCAAATGTTTCCTGGCAGGTTGTTTACATGTTATTCAATTTTGCCAAGGTTGTTGTGGTTGATCCATGTATGCTATGATGTTGTTCTTGCCATGTATGTCTTCTATGCCATGTCTTATTGATGTATGTATGATTAGTTTATCATATAAGGCTCTGTAGTGAGTGCATTGAGCTTGTAAACATGCCTACTTGTTATCAGTTTTGGACATGCCATGTTGCTGAATCTGTTAACGAAACTTTCAATATTGACATGGGTGTTACTATATTTTATGATCCTTTTTGGCTTATGGTCACTAAGGGACTTTTGTTCTATGCTTTGAGTAGATTCATGCCATGCCTTATTTTGCTATTTTAAGGTCCTGTAGCATGTAGTTTTGTTGCTCTGAACATTGCTACCTAATGCTCTTTTTGCCATGTCCAGCCTGTTATTTTGTGCACTTTTGCCATGCTTGTTTGAACCTGTTATGATGTGAACTAGCCGTAGCTCAGTGCACATCTTTTGTCAAGCATCTTGTGTAGATCACTGCCATATACTTTGTTGGTACGTTTGGGTGCAGTAGCTTAATTTCTTGTTGCTTGCTAAGTGGTATCTTGCTGTTAATGGCAGATTTGTGCCATTCTTGTTTTGCTTGTCATTTGCAAACCGTGCATCCGATTCCGGTGATCTTTATATCGATTTCAACCGAAATCATCTCATCTTTCCAGTGGCATACTTTGTTTGCCAAGTTGATGCCTGGTTCATAATTTTCCTTCCGGAGCGCGCATACGCATTGCATATCACATCTCGCATATCATGTCATGTTTTTGCATCATGTTGATTGTGCATTGCACCGTGATTTATTGTGGTTCCTTTGTTTGTGTTCTTGCTTTGGGTAGAGCCGGGAGACGAGTACGTGAACGAGGAACCTGTTGAGAACGCTTACGAGGATCAAGCTTTCGACAACTCGAGAACATTGCGAGCAAGATGACCATACCCTCAAATCACTTCTATCTTTGCTATGCTAGTTGCTCGCTCTTTTGCTATGACTATGCTACGATGCCTACCACTTGCTATATCATGCCACCCATATTGCCATGTCAGCCCCTAATCATCCTTTCCTAGCAAACCGTTGATTGGCTATGTTACCGCTTTGCTCAGCCCTCTTATAGCGCTGCTAGTTGCAGTGAAGTGAAGTTTGTTCCTTGTTGGAACATGGAGATGTTGTTCCTATTTTGAAACATGTTTACTTGTTGGGGATATCACAATATATATCTGCTATAATTAATGCATCTATATACTTTGTAAAGGGTGGAAGGCTCGGCCTTATGCCCGTGTTTTGTTCCACTCTTGCCACCCTAGTTTCCGCCATACCGTGTTATGTTCCTTGATTTTATGCTCCTACACGGTTGGGTGATTTATGGGACCCCTTGACAGTTCGCTTTGAATAAGACTCGTCCCAAAGAAGGCCCAACTTTGGTTTTACCATTTGCCACCTAAGCCTTTTCCCCGGGTTTCGCGAGCCCGAGGGTCATCTTATTTTAAACCCCCGGCCAATGCTCCTCTGAGTGTTGGTCCAAACTAGAGCACCGTATGGGACCATTCCTTGGCAACTTGGATTACGTCGGTTCTCAGACGCTTCGCTTATCCGGTGTGCCTCGAGAACGAGATATGTGCAGCTCCTATCGGGATTTGTCGGCACATTCGGGTGGCTTTGCTGGTCTTGTTTTATTGCTGTCGAAATGTCTTGTAGTCCGGATTCCGAGATTGATCGGGTCTTCCCGTAGAAGGAATATCCTTCGTTGACCGTGAGAGCTTATAATGGGCTAAGTTGGGACACCCTGCAGGTATTATCTTTCAAAGCCGTGCCCGCGGTTATGAGGCAGATGGGAATTTGTTAATGTCCGTTGTAGAAAACCCAAATTGACCTCATTTAAAATACACATCAATCAAGGTGTAACCGTGATGGTCTCTTCTCGGCGGAGTCCGGGAAGTGAACACGGTATTGGAGTTATGTTTGACGTAAGTAGTCCAGGATCACTTCTTGATCGCTAATAGCTTCACGACCGTGCTTTGCTTCTCTTCTCGCTCTCTTTTGCGAAGTAGCCACCATATATGCTAGTCGCTTGCTGCAGCTCCACCTTACAACTCTGTCCTTCCTATAAGCTTAAATAGTCTTGATCTCGCGGGTGTGAGATTGCTGAGTCCCCGTGACTCACAGATTCTACCAAAACAGTTGCAGGTTCCGATGATGCTAGTGCAGGTGACGCAACCGAGCTCAAGTGGGAGTTCGACGAGGAACGTGGTCGATACTATGTGTCTTTTCCTGACGATCAGTAGTGGTGCCCAGTTGGGACGATCGGGGATCTGTGTAGCTTTTGGGGTATCTTCTTTTATTTTGGTTCCGTAGTCGGACCTTGAGTGTACTCTGAATGATGGATGATTATTTATGTATTGTGTGAAGTGGCGACTGTAAGCCAACTATGTATCTCTTTCCCTTATGTATTACATGGGTTGTGTGAAGATTACCTCACTTGCGACATTTCTTTCAATGCGGTTATGCTCTAAGTCGTGCCTCGACACGTGGGAGATATAGCCGCATCGAGGGCTGCTATGTTGGTAATCGAGCCTTCCCGACTTAGGAGCCCCCTACTTGATTGTTTGTCATGTTGTTGAGTCTAGAATGGAAAATGTTTTGAGTCTTAGGATTATATATATCGGAGAGTAGGATTCTTTTACTCCCCATCCCTTCGCCGCCTCGTGAGGTCTCCCCGACGAGAAGTTTTGACTCTCCTCTCCTCAAATTTCACTAAAAAATTTTTAGGATCACGCTGGTATCTTGGGATCGTCCGATGGTTTTGTGACGAGAACATTGTTCTTGGTGCCTCCCGACATTTAGGGGTTGTGGCAGTGTCCCGGGAGTTGAGCTCCGAGGTGTTGTCGCCACAATTTTATCGCTGCAGTTCTCGAATACCTGAGATTTGCCGACATCGAAATCTCTTTTGTGCAGTTGTTGGTGAGATAACCCGATAACCCAAAGATCGGGCGAGCTCGGAGTATTGCCATGACTTGTATAACGGATGTTTTTCAAGGTCGAGGTACACGATTTCCGAGGATTTCTTGGTTATGTGTTGACGGATGGATACAAATGGATCTAGGTATTGTTAGTTTGGGTGATATATTTTGTGTCCCTCGTGATCCCCAACACCAGATTACATAACCGTAAAGTTTCGGGAGTTTATAGGTGGGAATTCTAGTAGCTTACAGGATATCTTTCCGATGATGTATGATTTGAGATTGGGGTTCAACGTCTAGTGGTCCGCCCATTCACGGTCGATTCTGATGGTCGCGAGGCGCCTTAAAGAATCCTTGGCTATGCTGATTCGGGACGCCTTGTTTGTCATTCGTGACGTCCGCTATACGTCGTGTCCGTGTGGGCCCCACCACTAACACTTTGGGAGAAATCTCTATCATGTGTTTGTTCCGCTCATTCTAGAAGCCAATCTTTTGTTTTCGCCAGTGATATTCGATTTGTTTCTAAGATGTATGTTGTTTCCATATCTTTATCTAAGTGGCTTCTCACCTTAATGGACGGTGATGATTAACTTTGAATTCATTCGCTCATTCTTGTTCAATGTTTATTGTGAAGACTATATGTTGCAATTTCTATCCGTTGATTCAACTTGACTATTTGTCTATCAAGTGCTAACGGATGTCACCCTCTTCAGATGGCTCCGCCAACGCCCTCAATCCGGATCGCAATGATGGGGATCACCAGACCCTCCACCTCCACCTCCGCCTCCCGAGGCCTGGCAAGCTATCATGGCAGCCACCAATGCCAATGCTCGATGATTTTGCAGCTCTTGCAAGAACGCACTCAAGGGCAAGGCAATCAAGGAAATCAAGGTCAAGGCAACAACCTGCCGCACTTTGCTACTCTCGACCGGTTCCTCGCTAATCAGCCAAGTCTTTTGTTTCGTGTCGAGGCCACGACGCCGACGATTGGCTTGTGGACATCTGCAAGCATTTTGAATGTAGCAATGTCGCACACGAGGACTTTGTCAAGTTTGCATCATTTCAACTCAAGGACCAAGCTCTTTGAGTGGTACCAAAGAATACAAAGATTCCAGAGGAGGTCGTGTCATTACAGGATGAGTTCCGCCGAGATTTCAGAGCTCACCACATTCAAAAGTGTTGTTGAGAGCAAGCGTGAGGAGTTCCGCAATCTCAAGCAAGGCAACATGTCTGCTCTATCAATACAATATCCAGTTCGAAACTCGCCGCTTTGCTAAGCAAGACGCCCCGATGAAAAGAGTATGATCTATCAATTCAGAGATGGTCTCGAGAGAAGATCTGCAGCTAGCTCTTGTGCTTTTGAGCCGTAAAAGTATGATGAATTCTACAACATGGCATCAAGCAAGAAGCTGCCCAGCTCAAATGTGAGGCTTCTAAGAAGAGAATCGAGGATGCAGTTCAGTCTTCTTCTTCCTCTCAAGTGGCAGCTAAGCGTAAGTTCTACCTTCCTCCTCCTCCGTTCCGTCGGCCTTATCGCCAGAAGAACTCAGGTGGCCGTGGATCTTCCCACCCGCCCAACCCAAGCTATCGTAACAAGTCTAATTCTCAAGCTCCAAGGTCAAGTGCTCCTTACCACCGTCCGCTCTCTGAGGTGACTTGCAACAAATGTCAGCAGAAAGGTCACTATGCGAACAAGTGCTTCAACCAGAGGCGCCTTCAGTCTTCCACTTGCACTAGAGTCAATAATCTAGTTCACATCGCCATGTGATTTAACACCAATAGTTCACATCTTTATGTGATTAGTCCACATCTCCATGTGATTAACACCCAAAGGTTTTACTAGAGTCAATAATCTAGTTCACATCGCTATGTGATTAACATCTAAAGAGTACTAAGGTGTGATCATGTTTTGCTTGTTATAGAAGTTTAGTCAACGGGTCTGCCACATTCAGAGTCGTATGTATTTTGCAAATTTTCTATGTGTACAATGCTCTACATGGAGCTACTCTAGCTAATTCCTCCCACTTTCAATATGTATCCAGATTGAGACTTAGAGTCATCCGGATCAGTGTCAAAGCTTGCATCGATGTAAGCCTTTACGACAAACTTTTTGTCACCTCCATAACCGAGAAACCTGTCCTTGTTCCACTAAGGATAATTTTGACCGCTGTCCAATGATCCACTCCTGGATCACTTTTGTACCCTCTTGAAAAACTCATGGTGAGGTATAGAATAGGTCTGGTACACAGCATAGCATACTTTATAGAACCTATGACTGAGGCATAGGGAATGACTTTTCATTATCTTTCTATTTTCTGTTGTGGTCGGGTTTTGAGTCTTCACTCAACTTCACACCTTGCAACACAGACAAGAACTCCTCTTTGACTGTTCCATTTTGAACTACTTCAAAAACTTGTCAAGGTATGTACTCATTGAAAAAACTTATCAAGCGTCTTGATCTATATCTATAGATCTTGATGCTCAATATGTAAGTAGCTTCACCGAGGTCTTTCTTTGAAAAACTCCTTTCAATCACTCCTTTATGCTTTCCAGAAAATTCTACATCATTTCTGATCAACAATATGTCATTCACATATACTTATCAGAAAGGCTGTAGTGCTCCCACTCACTTTCTTGTAAATAGAGGTGTCGGTGTCAGAACCGGCGGATCTCGGGTAGGGGGTCCCGAACTGTGCGTCTAGGCGGATGGTAACAGGAGACAAGGGACACGATGTTTTTACCCAGGTTCGGGCCCTCTCGATGGAGTTAAAACCCTACTCCTGCTTGATTAATATTAATGATATGGGTAGTACAAGAGTAGATCTACCACGAGATCGAGAGGCTAAACCCTAGAAGCTAGCCTATGGTATGATTGTTGTTCGCCCCACGGACTAAAACCCTCCAGCTTTATATAGACACCGGAGAGGGCTAGGGTTACAGTGAGTCGGCCATAATGGGAGGAGATCTACATATCCAGACGCCAAGCTTGCCTTCCACGCCAAGGAAAGTCCTTCCGGACACGGGACGAAGTCTTCAATCTTGTATCTTCATAGTTCAGGAGTCCGGCCAAAGGTTATAGTTCGGCTATCCGGACACCCCCTAATCCGGGACTCCCTGAGTAGCCCCCGAACCAGGCTTCAATGACGATGAGTCCGGCGCGCAGATTTGTCTTCGGCATTGCAAGGCGGGTTCTTCTCCAAATTCTGTGTACCTATTGAATAGTGTCCGGCTTCTCGTGAATATTGTGCTCCTTGGCTTCCACGCCCAATAATGGTCGTCTTCCACGTGTCAAACGAATGCGAAAAGCCAGGGTGTTTTTATTACCCCCCCTAGCTGCGCAAATAAGCTGCCTTATAAAGGAGACTAGGATTTAGATCCCTTCGCGAGCATTCATCGCAGCGCATCCGACAGAAATCCATTCCATCATGGCCAGTCGACCCAGCTCCTCCTCTCGCCCTCCCAGGCCTCAGCCTGGAGATTGGGAGAGATGTTCCATCCGACACAGCGAGCTAGTGACGCTCCAAACCAAGGGATTTCTTCCCCCAGCCTTGATGATCCCGGTTCGAGCCGGACTCGCCACCTATAATGGCGGAAAGCAGGCTGAGAGCGTCCCCAATCCCTCCAAAGGAGAGCGGGTATGCCTTTTCCCTTATTTAATAAGAGGGCTCGGATTTCCAATTCATCCGTTTCTCCGGGGCTCCGGAGTTCCACGGCCTCCACCTGCACAACCTTACCCTGCCTCCATATTGCATATTGCGGGCTTCAGAGTCTTTTGCGAGCTGTTCTTGGGCGCCGAGGCTCATTTCAAGCTCCGAAGAAGCTGTTCGCCTTGTGCCCTGCTCTCGAGGGGTCGATATATCAAGTGGGCGGAGCCAACTATGGCGATCGCCGGACCGGATATCTATCCGAACCCCAAGGAAGGCGTCCAAGTTTGGCCTTCGTAATGGTTTTATATATAAGATGTCCTCCGCCGGACCCTCGTTCGGATCGGCCTCCCCGAGTTCAATAATGCTCCCTTGAAGAAGCGCCTAAGCTGGCGCCCACGGAGCCCTCGAGGGAAAATGACAAGGACGCCCTCACCGATGAGCCGGATAAGGTTGTTAGCTCATTCCGGACTGACCATGATCGGGTCATGGCCACATGCATTATGCGGGGTGCAGCCGCTCAAGATAGAGGCCACCCCATGGGATTTCAACGGGAGGATGATGCCACCCGCTGCAGCCGTAGGGGCGGATCGCTCGCTGCTGCTCGACGAAGGCCTTGTCCGCATTGTACAAGGGAGAAGAGGAGGAGTTCCTCCGCCAATCCACAGTGCGGATTTTCTATGTACAATCCTCCAAGCTGGGTAAGCGGACACTTGTTTTGCCCATCCGCTCCATATTCCCATAGTTAAGTACCTTATCTTGTGATTTCGACGAGGAATTGCGCCGGGCCGTAGGATATAAACAGCCCTCCTCCACAACCCGAGGATCCGAACGGTCCTCGATCCGCCTCCCAAGAGGATCCGGACATCTCCATGGAGTTGATCGATGGGGTATTTTACCAACTGAGCATCGACAATGCCTTGGTCACCATTACGGCCGATTACCCCGGAATACTTCTCGCCTCACAGGTAACTGACACCGAAGTCCCAATACTTTGAAAATGATCCATCTGTGCTTATTTTTTTATCACCATATATCAATGGTGCTTTGCAGGGGGTCCCTTGAGGCGGAAGGCCGAGCCTGTGGTGGCTAGCCAACAAGGGGCAGCAAGGCCCAAAGAGTTGAAAAGGAGTGCGGTCCGGATTGAGACGCCAAGAACGGTATGGCGTGCCATCTTATTCCTGTGTTTTATTCCCTAAGGTATACTAATGCTCGTGCTCTTCAGGAAGAGCGCCACGGACTATATCCGGCGAGGCTGCCAATCGAGCCTCCACCATCCAGGCTCTAAAGCCAGGTCCAGAAGCGGAGGCGAACACGAGGCATGCGTCCGACACTCCTCCAACAGAGGATGCCGACTGTCGGCGTTCTGGGAATGGGGGTCCCCAGACTTGCCTGCCTGCGGCCTGCGGCATGGCTCAAGGAGGCCCAACACGCCCATCTTCATCAACGCAAGCTCAAGACCTCGCGAGGGGCCAAGCCAAGGGCGGACGACAAGGAGCTTCTCGTGCACGGCCTCGTCAGGCTGGCTCATGAGGAGGCGGAGAGTTCAAGGCAGGGGACCTCGCGAGGTGCCCATGACGCAAGCCATGACGACCGAGGGCACCAGTCGGGCGCCAGCCCACGCAGTGTCCTCCTTTCCTCTTTGGTGCAAAGGGAGCAAGCGCAGGCGAGAGCATCAAGCTAAGGCATCCGTTTCGATGCAACAAGACCAAGACCAGCCCAACGGCAGGAAGGGAGTCATTGTGGAGCCCAAGCAGGCGTCATCACCAGAGCCTTTGGCAGGCGAGGACCAACTTTAGTCAGGATAAGTGTACCCGCTGTTCCCCTTCAAAATGGCCAATTGTTGGCGCCCTTCCCGCTCAATATTTGGGAAGAGGCCCAGGGCCTTCGCCTATAAATAGGAGTAGCCACACTCAGAGCTGGGAGATATGGCATCTAAAGGGGCGAGAAAGAGAGAGAGATCCGGATCCTCATCTAGAAACCAGTAGCTAGAGCCACTGAACACCCCCTAGCCGTTCAACACACCCGCCAAGAACAGACCCTCGCGAGGCTGTTCTTCCTTGTATTGTTCTTCATCGGCCCAAGAGGCAATCCACCACACCACACACTGGAGTAGGGTATTACACCACAATGGTGGCCTGAACCAGTATAAATCTTGTGTCTCTTGGGCTGTTCCGTTTAGTAGTTTAGGTCCCAGCGATTCGGCGAGGTGCGTAGACGGTGGAGGGTTGGATCTTCAAGCACTCGTGTTCGAACCTCAAGGGTCTGCCGCACTGTCCATGAGGCGGACGGCCGCACCGCCACGCCGCCACCTCGCTGGTTCTTTGTCACGCTTCCAAGCCATGCATGGAGGCCCGAGCTGCACTCATCGCGCAAACGAGCTCCTGCGCTACGCCCCATCGACGACGCTTCACGAAGAATGGCTCGACCGAAGTCGCCAACTCGTCTGCTGCTGCAGAGGCGCCTGCACCGTCTGCCTCGCTGCACCGCACTTCGCCCGCACGGGTGATGAAGCTCTGGCGCCAGCCCCCTCCTCAAGAAGGCGCTTTAGCCCCTGCGCGCGCCCTGGCGGAACCCGCCCGCCAGCGCCGCCGCGCAAGAGTAGAGCTGTCAAGAAGTTCTCGCCACAAGAAGCTGCCCGAGTGCTCCCGCCCCAAGACGTTAGGACCTTACGCTGCCCCCAGCCGCGGGCGCAGGGAGGCCCGCAAGACCAAGCTCTTCGTCGTCCGAGGCCCCCAGCGGCCACGCGCGGGCTGCCGCGCTTTCACCACCGAAGCTACGCAGCCGCTGCGGCCCGCCAAGTTCAAGCCAGACCTGCCTCCTCGCCACGCATTTATTACACAGCCGACCTTACGGAGTTCCTCCAGCTTCTGAGCTGGGCATCGAGGCTGCTAACGGGATGAAAAGGTCATGGCGAACTGGTTTCCCATGGCGCCAAGGACGGAGCCCGCACTGCTCTCGAATCCGCCCCGTGCACGATCTCTTCCTGGGCCGAGATGCGCAACCGCTTCATCGCCAACTTCCGTGGTACTCGCGACCGCCACCGCCGTGAGCGACATGCGCCGAATCAGCAAAGCAGCCGGGAAACCCTGCAAAAGTACATCCAGCTTCAACAACGCATGCCTCAAGATCCCTGTGGTAACGGAGGAGGCCATCATCTCTGCTTTTCTCCGACGGGCGGCGCGACGTCAAGATGAAGGAGGAGTCGGGCGGCATGAAGATCTGTGCACCTCCCTAGAGCTGTTCCACTTGGCGACCAAGTGCGCCAGGGCTGAGGAGGGGCGCCTTTTTTTTCTCCCTCCTCGAGCTGCCTGCCGCAGATCCCGAAGAAAAGAAGTCCAAGGCCAAGGATGTGAAGCGCAAAGGCTGCCGATTGCGCGCCGAACCGCATACCAAGCGAGGCGTAGATCAGCCCGAGTCCTCCATGGGCAGCCGGTACTACGTGTACCACGACCTCCACACCCACAACACCAATGAATGCCAAGAGCTCCGGGCCGTGCGTGAAGGAAGGGTCGGCAGACGCCCCGAGCGCAGCGACCGGGGCTACGGCCGAGGAGGAGGAAGGAATGCAGACGCTGGGAAGACAGGGCCCGCGCCAAGGGTGGCGCGACCAACCTCGCGAGGACTCACGGCAAGACCCGCCATGAGGGAGGCCGGAGGGATCAGCTCGCGAGGATCGCCCGCGGGGAACGCAGGCCTCCTCCACCGCCGCCGCCAAGGAGAATTGAAGACCGCATCGACGAGGGGCTGGGGCTTCGAACTGCTGCGGCGCGATCGCCAGATCCCGGCGGAGCTCAAGCCCCAGCCTCTCAACAAGATCTTCAAGCAGTTCGCCCGCTGGTGAACGCAGTCCTCCCTAAGCTCGAGGCCATGTGCCCTCTCAGTGGTCGGCGGCGCCATCACGCTCAGCTCAGCGGATCAGCCTGGCGCGCATCCACAGCCGGAGTTGTCCCGATGCTTTGTTCCCCAATCATCGCGAACGTGCTGGTCACCAAGAACCTCATCGACGGCGGGCAGGGCTCAACGCCCCGTCCGTGGAAACATTCAACAATCTTCAAGTGCCTTATACCAGCTTCAGCCAACCAAGCCTTTTTCCGAGTCACCGCGGCTCCACGGTCCCGATTGGGCAGGTCCACCTTCCGTCCACCTTCGGGCTCGCGATAACTACCAGACCGAGCTCATCGACTTCGACATCGCCCACATTCGCCATTGCATACAACGCCATCCTCGGGTACCCGGCGCTGGCAAATTCATGGTCAGAACTCCACCACGGCTATAACGCCCTCAAGATGCCAGAAGCGGCGGGTCATCACGGTGCCCTCGTGAAGAGTGAGACGCAGCAGGCTCCCCGGAGCGAGCCTTTAGGCCGTGACGCTAGAAGACCTGCACTACAAGAGCAGGAGGCCTCACGAGGCCGCAACCAAGAAGAAGAAGACTTCGACCGCCCAACTCCTCAAGAGGCAGGTCCCTCAGGCCCGTGACCGGCCAGGGGAGCCTCCTTCCATCGCATAGGAAAGCGCCACCTCGCGCCTCCTCAGCCGGGCTCGGGCTCTCCCTCGAGGGCCGCCACCTCGCCAAGGTCACGAGGGAGGCGATTGGGCACCACATGGAGGCGTGCTTTCACACGCTTCCCAGCAAGCAGGAGTAAGGCAAGAAGGGCCGAACCTCGTGAGTTCGCCGCAAGGCCATTCAGAGCTACAGGAGTCAAGGGTCATGAGGGGCAGCCGCCGCCTGGCTCACTGTGGCCCCCATCCAGCGAGGATGGTGGGCTGCGCGGTCTGATCGACATGCCAGGCTCAACCGAGCCGCTGCCTCAAGAGCGCCTGTCCCTCGTGGAGTGGGACGCTATGCAGGGCCCGCCCCCACACCACGCAGGCGCATGCCTCACGGCCTGCCAAACGCGGTTGTCTGCGCACTGCATCTCATGAGGGCCATCCCGAGGCTCGAGAGGTCGCACGCCGCAGCCCCGGGCGGAGATGGAGATGGCCCCCGAGGAGCCGCCACGCCTTCGATCCTCCCGAGGCCTCGGGCCTGGGGCTCGTGGAGGTCGGCTCCCGCAGCCCACCGAGTCTGCTACGCCAACACCACCTCGGCCCCCAACATCAACAGTGACATCTTTAAGTTTCATTTCAGCCGGGAGCGCCTTCAGGTCAGATTATTCCCAGCCGCTGGGTCCGCCCTGCTGCATGTATCCCTTTCATTTCATGTCATTAGCCTATCCAGCTTGGGGCGCCTCGGCTGCATCATCCCAAAGCCGCCGGGCCCGGCCCCAGAAAGCATGTATCCTTCCCACGCTTTCCTTAGGATTATGCTCTTGCTCCACCATGCTTGTTATTTGCAACTTTTCCTGGTGACGGAATCTTGCACGCTAAAGGGGGTGCCCGAGCATCGCGACTCAGTGGCTCCTACCGCTTTCTCCGCCCTCACCCTCCTGGTCTTGTCTACGGCATCGCGACCTGGCTTGCCAACGACGGCCGAGACCAGCCCGAGAGCCGGACCCGAGGACATAGAGTTATCAGATCTAACCCGGCTTGCGCTAAAAGGGGGGTGCCCGAGCATCGCGACTCAGGCTCCTACCGCTCTCCGCCCTCACCCTCCGGGTCTTGTCCATGGCATCGTGACTGGCTTGCCAGCCGACGGCCGAGACCAGCCCGAGAGCCGGACCCGATGACGAGAGCACCGCATCCGCCAAATTTGCAGGAACACACTCAAGATAAGGCCCAGAGCCAGCGCAACCTCCGCTTTGAGGTAGGGGCCCCGTGAACCCCGCGCTTAGCTCACGGGTGCCCCAACACACCTCACGAGGCCTCTCGCGCCTCCCAAGCAACTAACGGCAGAACTAACGATCGCCATGGCGAGCTCTTATTCCTTTTGTGGTGAACCTGCAGGTCCCTCCAAGGAGCACGGGCGACTCGTCATGCTCGGGAATGGGGGTCCCCGGACTTGCTCGCCTCGCTGCCTCGCGGGCGTGGCTCAAAGGAGGCCCAGACAACCCATCTTCATCAACGCAAGCTCAAGTCCTCGCGAGGGCCAAGACTCATGGCGGCGGACGACGAGGAGCTTCTTAGGAACATGCCTCGTCAGCTGGCTCATGAGGAGGCGGAGAGTTCAAGGCAGGGTACTCGCGAGGTGCCCATGACGCAAGCCATGATTTACCAAGGGCGCCAGCCGGGCGCCAGCACAGAAGGCCCTCCTTTCCTCTTTGGTGCAAAGGGAGCAATCGCAGTAAGAGCATCAAGCAAAGGCATCCATTTCGTGCAACAAGACCAAGACCAGCCCCAACGGCTGGAAGGGAGTCATCGTGGAGCCCAAGCAAAGGCCATCACCAGAGCCTTTGGCAAAGCGAGGACCAACTTTAGTCAGATAAGTGTACCATTGTTCCCTTCAAATGGCTAATTGTTGGCGCCTCTTCCCGCCAATATTTGGGAAGAGGCCCAAGGCCTTCACTTATAAATAGGAGTAGCCACACTCAGAGCAGGGGGATCGAAACGATCGGCATCTAGATCTGGGAGAGACGAAGAGAGATCAGAATCCTCATCGAGGAACCAGTAGCTAGGGCAACTGAACACCACCTAGCAGTTCATCACACCCGCCAAGAACAGACCCTCGCGAGGCTGTTCTACCATGTATTGTTCCTCATCAGCCCAAGAGGCAATCCACCACACCACAAACTAGAGTAGGGTATTACACCACAACGGTGGCCCGAACTAGTATAAATCTTGTGTCTCTTGTGCTGTTCCGTTAGTAGTTTAGGTCCCAGCGATTCGGCGAGGTGCGAGACGGTGGAGGGTTGATCTCCGCGCACACCCAAAGAGTTCAACCTCAAGGGTCTGCCGAACCCGAATCCGACATTTGGCGCGCCAGTAGGTGCGCCGAATCCGCCGCCACCTCGTGTCCTGCTGCATCGCCATCACCATGCCCGCGACTAGGCAGGCAACCCAGATCCTGGGCGGCGTGGACCGCCCACGCAGAGCAGCCGCTTCGGGCGCACCCTGCGTCCTGTGCAGCTCATGGTCCATGGGGGCTGCGGGCCGCGGGCGACGCGACAAGCCGACGGCTTTCACGCCGCCGCAGCGCGTCGGCAGAAGGGTCTCTACCACGCCGCGACCACGCCACCAGACACCCGCCGAGCAAAGCGAACTCAAGGGCCGTGGCTCCTGGGGTCTGACAGCCTGCTGCAGTAAGCTGCCGGAGAGCGACCGTGACATGCTGCCGGAGCGAGTGGCGGAGGTCCTAGGCTTCGCCACCGGGCTCACCCTTCCGCACCCAGCTTCCATCTCAGCCTGTGGCGGCCCGCACGGGGCTCCACGCGCCTGCTGGCTCCAAAGCTACTCCAACACCGCGAGTTAAGAAGATGGCAAGGTCGGGGCGGGTTGCCTCGCCGCCCGCTGGAGAAGAAGGACTGACGAACCCACGGCCCGGTGGACCGCCGCACCACCATTCCCACGACATGGGCGATCCAGCAGAGCCGCATGGCACGCCAAGACTACGGGCGTGGCCTTCGGATGACGGCGCCAGAAGAATACGTGCCCTACATGATGGACCAAGGGCACCAGCATGAGGGAGAACAAGGCTCGCTCCTCAGCCCGAAGCTGGGGGATGAGGCACCGTGGTTTAGCTCTTCCAGAGCCTCGAGACGGTCCCACTGGTCACGCCGGGGCGACGATTTTCGGTACCGCCATTCCTCAAGAGCAAACATACGCTAACCATATGTCGCAGGAGGTACAGGTCGCCACGACGAAGCGGCTGCCCCGCCTCCCGCAGCCTCCTACCCTCGGGAGGGGGGGCGCAGGGGCTGCCGAGAGGGGTAGAGATCCGACATCACCACCGCGCGCTCGAGCAAGGCGCTCTCGGAGGTAGGCCTCTCGCTGGGAGGCGCCTGGCTGGCTCGCCTCAAGGAGGACCCGTGGTCGCCGGGGAACTGGCCGGCGACCGCCTACCCCATCGGGCGGCGCCCTGGTTTCCGGTCGTCGCTGACGGCACTAGAGTGTGGCGCATATGGGCCTCATCCGGGCGATATGAAGCAAGGCCGGTACTGTGAAGAAGGCCCAAGGCTCGTGAAGCTCGCCGCCTGCGTGACACTCTCACGTAATAATGAGTGGGGCTGTACACACCCCGAGTCTCAGGGGTGCCGGCCTCAGCCCCGGGCTCCTCCCACGCCCAAGGGCACTTAGCTCCGCTACTGTGAGAAGACGCCCAAGACTAGACTAGGTGCCGGACGCTGCTTTTCTTCCGCTTTCTTCGCTTTTCCATTTGATTGTCGCTTCCCCAGCTGGATTTAAGTTGATTCAATTTGAGATTTGCGTGTTCGGGAAGGTGCTTAGTCTCGCTCGAGCAAATCTCTCGCTTTGTTACCACTCCGCCAATCGCCTCCCTCATGAGCCCCTCGCGAGCTGGGCCAGGCCTAGCTTATGCCAAGAGCCCAGCCTGTCAGCCAAGGCCCTTCTCCGGAGGGTTTTACCGCAGATCCTACGAATTCGATCAGAGACACTCAGATCGCCGCAGCCTCCCACAAAGCTATCTCAGGCTCGCACGTAAACAAAGGTAAACCAGCCAACCAGCACGTCGCTTAGCCAACCACTTGGCGCGCGAGATGGGCGATGTAACACCTGTTAATATGATGAACACAAGTTTTACATGAGGGCTCCTCCCAAAATGCTCTCACAGCCATCAGGCCAAAACCTGAGTTCTATTCATGCAGGTAACAGTAACAGGGACAATACATAATCAGTCGGATAAATCCTCCAATGCGCCCTCGGGAGCACCTCCCGAGCCTTTGCCGCGCCGCTGGCTCGGCTGCCATCGTTCGGGGCTGCCGGCGCGCTCGGGTTGCTCACCACGCCGCCTTCATCGGGCGGCCACGACCACGCCGCTGCTTTCTCCGCCGGGCGTCTGACGAGAGCATCCACATTGTCTTCCACCCAAGGCGCCAGTCGCCTTGACGGCCCGGGAATCGAGGCGATAGCTACGCCAAAGTCGGGCGGGGTCCATGTCCTAGAGATGGCTGAAGACACGAAAAGCGCGCCAAGAAGCACACGGCTCTCTCCTCCACCAACCTATTGGCCCTCGACCGACGGCGCCCCGCCGCGCCACCACGCCGGTGAAGAATCAAGGTTGCCGGCGAAGTTAACCGCAGGCGGCTCGCAAACCGCTGCCTCGCAGATATTACCCAAGGCTGCGCTGGTTTTTCTCGGAGCGTGGCGCAGTATGGCGCCGTGTTCATGCTCCAGGATTCGCCACGACACATCTCGGCCCATTCTCGGCGGCGACGGCCTCGCCTCCTCCACCCTTTGGCGAAGAAGGAGCGCCGCCCGAGAGGTGGTTGACTCCCCTGCGCCACCTCGAGGGCGGCCCAAGAGCATCGGCCCGCCTGCCGCCTCCTCCATCTTGGCCCTCAAGGCAGCAGTCCTGCCTCACCTGCATGGATCAACCCCAGCCTCCTCAACTCAAGGCCGAGGTTCGAGCGCTGCCGCCGCCACTCGGCGTCCGACCTCCTCCAGACGCTGGCTTCCTGCAGCGACCTCATCCTCGCGCCCGCCGCCAAGCGCCTCGCTCGCTTCCAGACTGCGCTCGCTCGGGCGGCTTCAAGGCCAATGCCTCCTCACGCTTTTGAGCTCACTGGTCGCCGGAGGCCACCTTCATCGACGCTGAGGCTGCCTCACAGCTCCACTTGCTCCTCCAATGAGTGACACCGGCCAGAGTTCCCGTGCCTGCCTCCGCCGCCTCGCCACCGTTAGCTTCCTGCCTCCTCGACGGCCCGAGAACAGGCCTCCCGAGAGGCTGCCAGCGCGCTTTGGCCTCTTCATCATCAAGATCGCGGCAGGTGGCGCGCGAGGGCGACATCGCCCAGCTCACGCCTCGCCAGCGCAGGCCCACGGCCTCAAGGCACGCTGCTCACAATGAAGCTTTTCACCAAGAAGGCTCACCGCACAACCGCCTTTCAAGAAATCTCTGGCGGCGCGCGGCGCTTCCCGGCGCGCTGCACGCCCTCCACATCATCAACCGCCCCAAGCGCGCCGGAGCCACGATCAGCACTCTCCGGGCGGGTGCCGGGGCCGCACTCGCAACGCCGGGCGCGCCACGCCCGCCCGCCCGGGCCAGCCCATCCCGCAAGAGGGGCGCAGAAGCGCCAGCCAATCGCCGCCCACGACTCAGCGAGAAGCCCACGGCAGGCTAGCTATGCCACGGAAGGCTCGCGAGGAAGGGTCGCGAGGCACGCAGGCCACGACGCGCCAGACGGTTCACCTCCCGGTCGCTCACCACAAGGGCTCCACCGCTTGGAGCACTCAGGACGGGGAGGCGGCGGCGGAGGGACGGCTCCTCACCCGCCTCCGTGAGCTCGGCAGAAGGGGTTCGCAGGCAAGGATCAAGACAAGCAGCAGTAACAATCAGAGCTGGAGAAGGAGAAGGCTTACTCATCGCTGGCGGCACTTTCCTACGCTTCAAAGAAAGCGACAAGGGTAATCATCGCCAGGCCTCCTTCTTCCGGAGGGCCTCAAGTTCACGTGGAAACGACCCAAGATTTGAGCACAGGGTCAGCTCATGCGCGAGGGAGAAGCATCAAGGCGACTGCCTGTGGGCGCCCGCCGACGCGCTGCTGGTCGCCTCACCAAGAGAAGCAGCAGGCCTCGGACTCCATCCAGGCGCCATGGGCGGCTGCTCGCCGCCTCCGCCAAGGGCATGAGCCTCAGAGCTGCTCCTCATGAGCCTCGCCTGGCGCTGCACCCCCCGGGGGGTCCTTCGCCTCGGGCGGCTCAGGCCTCCTCGCCCGCCACTTGAGGAGGAGCCGCTTGGCCGATCGAAGGACTGTCACCATCACCGATTTCGCGAGGCCCTCGAGACCAGCGGGTGCGCCCCCATTCATCAAGATAGGCATCTGGTTCACAAAATCACCCCTGCTCGGGCAGAGGTACAGCAAGGCCCCTCCATGCCGGATGCCACCGGGTTGGGGTCGCCATCAGACCAGGAGCACTTTCCTTAGTGCTTCAGCGCCGTCTTTCTTCCGAGCCTCATACGGTCACCAGTTCACCAAGGCCCACATCCGTGGGAATGGCGTTGGAGAGGAGCAACGCGAACATCAGAACTCTTCACCACCTTGGGCGCCACACGCCAAGCTTTCAGAACTCAAGCGGTGCTGCATAAAATGAGCCAAGGGCTTGAAAGCTGCTCTTCGCCCCAAATTTCAATTGGGGACAGCAAAGTAGGTTGGTTCGATAGGGGGCTGGGCACCCCACATCCACGCACAACCACCTCTCGGAACTTAGCCGCAGGCGGAGGCAGGCTGAAGTCAATCCTCGAGGTCATTGTCTCAAGCGCGGGCGATTTAAGCTCACGCACGCCGAGCATTGGGTGGGGTCGACAAAGGCGCAGAGAGAAGAAGTGGCGAGCAAGGCAACCAAGGAAGGATGCCCATCATTGCTTCACAAAGGAAGGCGAAGACCGAGAGGAGAGTGATGGACTCAGACCTGATGCATCATGTGGATCTGATAGTGGAAAGCACGACATTGAAGAAATCGTAAAGGGGGAACCAGCCTCACTGGCTGTATGCCAAGAAATACCGGACCTCAGTGACTATCCTGCCGATGGAGAAGTGGGACGCGGCCGTGACGCCGCCCTCCCCGTGATTTGTTGAAGGTAGTGGCCAGAGCTGAGCTAACCTTGCCCAAGCCCTCTAGATTGAGTATGATCGACGGGTCGACGGCGGAGTCCACCGGCGGCGGAGAACGAGGTGGAGGCACATGTTTCTTCCCTTTCCCCTTCTTCGTCGGAGCCATGGCCATTGAAAAGGGGGGAGGTTCAAGATTGGATTGAAAATGGAAGCTAGAGTTCGAGAGGGGAAGGACAGGGCGCATTTGAGCAGCAGAGAGAGGAACGGATGTGTACAAGCAGCGGTCTCGCTTTGCAAGGCACGAAATGGGAGGCGTGGGGAACAGGCCACCCACGCCCAATCAACACCACGCTGCGCCTAAGGTCAAGAGGCTGTTAGGGCTCATGACTTCAGACTTGCCCTTTGCCTCTCACCGCTGTTCGGGCGCCAGGCCCTGGGCTACAATGGCGCAGGGGAACGGGGTCCCCGGACTTGCTCGCCTGCGGCCTGCGCGTGGCTCAAAGGAGGCCCAAGACAGCCCATCTTCATCAACGCAGCTCAGACCTCGCGAGGGGCTGGCCTCACGGGCGGACGACGAGGAGCTTCTCTGCACGGCCGCGCCAGATGGCTCATGAGGAGGCGGAGAGTTCAAGGCAGGGTACTCACGAGGTGCCCATGACGCAAGCCATGACGACCAAGGGCGCCAGCTGGCGCGCCACCACAGAGCGCCCTCCTTTCCTCTTTGGTGCAAAGGAGCAAGCGCAGGCAAGAGCATCAAGTAAAGGCATCCATTTCGTGCAACAAGACCAAGACCAGCCCCAACGGCTGGAAGGAGTCATCGTGGAGCCCAAGCAGGCTATCACCAGAGCCTTTGGTGTGCAAGGACCAACTTAGTCAGATAAGTGTACCTGCTGTTCCCTTCAAATGGCTAATTGTTGGCGCCTTCCCGCCAATATTTGGGAAGAGGCCTGTGGCCTTCGCCATAAATAGGAGTAGCCACACTCAGAGCAGGGGATCAAACAATCGGCATCTAGATCTGGGAGAGACAAGAGAGATCAATCCTCATCGAGGAACCAAAGAGCTAGGCAACCGAACACCACCTAGCAGTTCATCACACCCGCCAAGAACAGACCCTCATGAGGCTATTCTACCTTGTATTGTTCCTCATCAGCCCAAGAGGCAATCCACCACACCACAAACTAGAGTAGGGTATTACACCACAACGGTGGCCTTAACTAGTATAAATCTTGTGTCTCTTGTGCTGTTCCGTTAGTAGTTTAGGTCCTGATTCGGGCGAGGTGTAGACGGTGGAGGGTTGTATCTCCGCATGCACCCAGTGTTCAACCTCAAGGGTCTGCTGAACCCAACCGACAAATGACCTTTGCCACGCAATCTCTCGCCGCCAAGGCACGGACCTAGTGCCGCACAGGAAGCATTGTCCGACCCACCAGATAAGTGACCTCCGCATACACACTAGTTATCGCAACACCATCCCCACACTCAATGCAACCCGTGTTAGCAACGCCGCCTCCTTTCTCACCGAATGATGGATGCTTGAGCGCCAAGGCGGACCCCTTGAGCATCGCGACTGTGGGCTCTATCGACTCGGGCCGCCACCTCCCGCCTTGACCACGGCATTGCACTGGCATACCAAATGACGCTGAAGCTGCCTTGGGATCGACCCGCTTGCCAGAGAGCATCAAGCCTCACGAGGTCCAAAAGGAAGAAACTAAGCTAAGACGGAATAAGCATCTCGCTGCTTCACAATAAGGATCATATTGACAAATGAAGCACAAGCATCTTACAAGCCCCTCGCTGGGTACATTCTTGGCTCGCAGAACAAAAGATGCGAATCCTAAGGAGTCCTACCTACAGGGGACCACGCGCGCAGACGCCATCATCAACAAGGCTCCGTCCGCACCGGCGCCAGATCGTGGCGGCGACGCCCGATGAGCCCGCCTGCCCGGGAGCGCGCAGGCTCGGGCTCAGAGTCGCTGCCGCCGCCTCCGCGCCGCCAAGAGCTAAGCGGAGTCGCTGATCCTCCGGCGCTTTCGCCGCCGAGGAGCTGCCAAGGAGTGGTCGGTCGGCCTCACCTCACCGCAGCAGACCTCACCACCTCTCCGGGCAGCACTCCAGCCGACGACCCTCCGCGTCAAGACCTTGAAGGAGACCACCAAGCACCATCGCACTCCTGTGGATCGTGAGGGCGCCTCGCCCCGCAGACCTGGCGACCTCGCCCCACCTCGAGTCATGAAGACTCGGCCGGGCAACTATCATGACCGCCTGGTCGCGAGGGTGTGCAGCCATGGCTGCAGCCAGAGTCCTGTGGGGTTCCCATGCACGCATTTAACGGAGGCGAAGAAAGAAGGAAGACGAATCCAAGATTTAGGAGGCGGGCGACGTGAAGCACGAATCCCGGCAGGAGCCATCGTGTGGACTCAGGGGAAGACGACACCTTCGTGACCTGGCCGGGCTGCTGCCGGGCACCGGCCAGGGCGCCTCGCTTCGCCTTCGTGAGCCACCAATTTGCCAGACAAGGGAAGAGGGAACCCCTGTGGCGGCCGCCGCACTCAGCATGGGCACCTCCTAGCGAAGCGCCCCGCCACGACACTGAGGGCAAGCCGCTCTTTGGGGGAGCAGGTCAGATCTCTTGAGGAGCCTTTCCTTCTTCCGTGGAGAACCGGGCGGATCGTGAGCCATGGCAACCAGACTAAACGAGGAGGAGGAGAAGGTATGATAGATCGAAGGGCGCGCCGCTCAGCACTTATAGCCAGGCGAAGGCCAACTGTCGCCTCCACGATCACCGGTAATCATAGCCGACTTGCTACATGCAGGGACCGGTCGAATCCGGTAGTTACCGAGGCATCGGGGAAGCAAAGGCGCACGCGTCCAATCAACCGCCACACGCCGCCCAAGGCGCGCAGTTATTAGGGCCCGCGACGCTCAGACTTGCCCTTTCGCCTCGCCAGCTGTTCGGCGCGCCAGGCCCGGGCTACTGCCGGCGCTTCGGGAACGGGGTCTCTGACTTGCTCGCTCATGCTCATGGCGTGGTTTCAAGGAGGCCCAGACGGCCTATCTTCATCAACGCAGCTCAAGACCTCGCGAGGGGCCAGATGGGCGGACGACAAGGAGCTTCTCGTGCACGGCCTCGCCAGCTGGCTCATGAGGAGGCGGAGAGTTCAAGGCAGGGTACTGCAAGGTGCCCATGACGCAAGCCATGACGACCGAGGGCGCCTGGGCCAGCGCCACCATGCAGCAAAGGTCCTCCTTTCCTCTTTGGTGCAAAGGAGCAAGCGCAGGGAGAGCATCAAGCAAAGGCATCCGCTTGCAAACAAGACCAAGACCAGCCCAACGGCAGAAGGGAGTCATTGTGGAGCCCAAGCAAAGGCCATCACCAGAGCCTTTGGCAAGCGAGGACCAACTTTAGTCAGATAAGTGTACCGCTGCCCCTTCAAAATGTCTAGTTGTTGGCGCCCTTCCCGCTCAATATTTGGGAAGAGGCCCAGGGACTTCGCCTATAAATAGGAGTAGCCACACTCAGAGCTGGGGGATCTGGCATCTAAAGGGGCGAGAAAGAGAGAGAGATCCAGATCCTCATCTAGAAACCAGTAGCTAGAGCCACTGAACACCCCCTAGCAGTTCATCACACCCGCCAAGAACAAACCCTCGCGAGGCTGTTCTTCCTTGTATTGTTCCTCATCGGCCCAAGAGGCAATCCACCACACCACACACTGGAGTAGGGTATTACACCACAATGGTGGCCTGAACCAGTATAAATCTTGTGTCTCTTGTGCTGTTCCGTTTAGTAGTTTAGGTCCCAGCGATTCGGTGAGGTGCGAGACGGTGGAGGGTTGGATCTCCGCCAAGCACCCCAAAGGTTCGAACCTCAAGGGTCTGCCGAACCCGAAATCGACACCGACGGACTATCCGCCACCGCCCGAGGTGGAGAGTGCCATGAATCACAAAGCGTTGCTGACAGATTCTTCGTGATGCATGTTTCTCCCAAGAGGCATTGGATGCCTTCAATTGGAGATGCGCACTGCCGCCAAAATGGTCTAGCCAGAGCTACTGAGCAAAGATGTGAAAGACATACAGTGAGAAAATTTGATGGTTATATATACCAAGAGTCCCGAGACTTAAAATAGTTAGAATAACCGATTTAAGGATCATTTGTTATGCAGGATCTTACAAAAAGAATACCCAACTGTCCCCTTGAGCTGGAAGAGTGCAAAGCCCAACTTGAGGTCAGATTAGCGGCTGCAGGGGAGGCCAAGGAGACCCCCCGTAATATACGCTGGAAGATAAGTATGTTGTGAAGTGCGGCGTGTGTAAATCTGACAATATCATTGCAGATGGCGCCGGAGTAGATCCGGACAAGCAACAACTCTTGCGCCGATTAAAGGCTGGGGAGAGCGTGCTTACGAGGGTGAGGCAGGAGAAGAATAATCTCCAAGATGCCAACACCCAGCTGGGCGAGGAACTAAAGGATGTTCGTGCCCAGCTGTCGGACTCCGTGAAGGAGAATCGACGGCTTCGACGCGGCATTTTTAGTAAGTGCTTGAACGAACTTTGAAAAAGAGTTCGTCGAGGAAGTCGACTAATATAGTTTTGTCTGTAGGTATGCTCACAGTGTCGCCCCGCAGAGGAAATGCCTGGTTCTACGGGTGACCTTCTTCCCGAAGTTTACAACTGCACGAACGAGTTCAGCAGGTGATGAGAGGCGCCGCCTGTGCCTTGTGGCTATCTCTGCTTCCCTGCCCAAGGCCTTGGAGAGCTTGGAGAGAGGCTTATGAGCGCAGCCAAAGCTCCGATTATGGAATATATCGGCCTGCCACAAGGCGCCAGGGAGGCATGGGCCATGGTGAAGACGCTGTACACGGTTGTCGGCACACAAACCACATGGCGAGGTCGGACTGTGGGGCCCGATGGGAAGGAGATCCATGTGAGCTTAGTGTACGGACAAGTAGAATTGGCTGCAAAGTATTCCCAACAGGACTGTAAACTAGACAGCCTATTAAATGGTATTGAGGAGGAATACACCCAGTCAAATTGACTATGTAATTGAAGATGACATGTAAAAATGCCTTCTAGCCGGATTGTAGATCGTTTGTCATGGCGGACCTTTTCGCTTCAACCTCGGGACCCTATAGTTTGGAGTGTGTCCGAATACCCTCACGGTTATGTAAGAACCGGGGCATGCGTGGAGACCAGGCGTAGGGGTCATTAGTGCTTGAAATGACAAGTGCCCAACTAGTTATGTTATATTACATGGTTAGTAAGAAACATCTTCCAGGGAGAATAGTTCCGTTAGGGGTTCCTTTCGGGAGGCATGCCTTAAAGTGCATGTCCTGATCAAGTAAAAAGGTAAAAGCATCTGGGGCAGATAAATAAATAAGTGAGAAATCATCTTTAGTTTACCAATCAATATTACCTTAAGAACGCTTAGCTTTCGCTTCACCTACCGAGGTACACATCCGCCGACTGTGCAAGAATAATCGCAGAGGTGCTCCTTTACCACCTAGCCGAACAATCGAGAACGTAGGGGTAAGCACAGGAGCCGTGCAACCCAGCTTGGCCCAAACTTAAGTCATATCGATGCATATAATGGTGAATAAAAGGTACATGCGGAAGCTGCTATACATGTGTTATGCATGAAGCCTGCATAAATAAGCTTCATTAAAGAAGCCCCTGGTATAATGAGCGCGATAGCGATCAAGTGTGTGAACAATGCGCGAACGAGCCTTTAAAGGCTGTAAGAGAAAAAGAGGGAGAAGGAGAGAAATATAAGACAGCTAATGTGTAAAAAATAGACAGAGGAAGGAGACAAACTCAGAATCCGACGCTAGGCATAGAATCTTCGGAGACGGGCTGCTCCATAGGTTCGCTCGAGTCGGTTATCCGATGCATCTCGCAGACGCAGTGCGCCCACCGGTCGTGACTTGGTCGATAATAAAGGGACCTTCCCATTTGGGCTTGAGTTTGTCCTTTTCTTGTCCGCAGGCGAGAACTAACTCGCCAACATTGTAAGTTTTGGCCCGTATCTGCTTTGATATCTTCGAGCCTCATTTGATAGAATGCGGAATGGGCTTTTGCCACGCCACGCCCTCCTCCAAGGCTTCAAACTGTCCCGCCGACGAGCTCGGCTTCTTTTCTCCGCATACAAGCACGCGAGGTAAGTCATGAATTATGTCGCAGGCATAATCCTCTGCCAGATACCATAAAGAATGGTGTGAATCCGGTGGTGCGATTCGGCATGGTCCGCAGCCTCCAGTGTACGGAGTCGAGCTCCTCTACCCAGTGTGTGTTAGATTCCTTGAGGGACCGCACTAATCTGAGTTTGATACCGCTCATGATTAGACTATTTGCTTGCTCGACTTGACCGTTAGTTTGAGGGTGATAGACTGAAGCATAGTCGAGCTTGATGCCCATGTTTTTGCACCAGAGTTTGACCTCGCCGGCCGTGAAGTTCGTGGCCATTATCGCGATGATGTTGTGGGGACGCCAGAACGGTGTAATGACCCCGATATGAAGTCTATCACCGGTCCGATTCGGCCGTCTTAATGTGCTTGGCCTCTATCCATTTGGTGAATTTATCCACCATGACCAGTAGGTATTTTTGCTTGTGGGTTCCTCCTTTAAGGGGTCCAACCATGTCAAGCCCCTGCACCGCCAAGGGCCAGTGATGGGTATAGTTTGGAGGGCGGTGGTGGCATGTGGCTTTGATTAGCAAAGAGCTGGCAACCGACGCATCGTTGGACTAAGTCCCGAGCATCTGCCGCCGCCATCGGCCAATAAAATCCTGTACGGAAGGCCTTGCTTACAAGGGCCCGGCTGGCGTGGTGCCCGCCGAGTCCGCATGAATTTCAGCCGTAAGATTCCGCCTTCCTCTTCGGAGATACACCGAGGGAGTCCTGGACTAGGGGGTGTCCGGATAGCGAACTATCATCTTTGGCGGACTCCAAGACTATGAAGATACAAGATTGAAGACTTCGTCCCGTGTCCGGATGGGACTTTCCTTGGCGTGGAAGGCAAGCTTAGCGATACGGATATGTAGATCTCCTACCATTGTAACCGACTGCGGTAACACTAACCTATCCGTGTCTATATAAACCGGAGGGTTTTAGTCCGTGAGACTAACAACAATCATACCATAGGCTAGCTTCTAGGGTTTAGCCTCCTTGATCTCGTGGTAGATCTACTCTTGTACTACCCATATCATCAATATTAATCAAGCGGAGTAGGGTATTACCTCCATCGAGAGGGCCCGAACCTGGGTAAAAACATCGTGTCCTTTGTCTCCGTTACCATCCGCCTAGACGCACAGCCGGGACCCCCTACCCGAGATCCGCGGTTTTGACACCGACATTGGTGCTTTCATTGAGAGTTCCTCCAATGTCGTCACCTATAGGCCCGATGGCTCCTTCGATCATCAAGAACGATGCACGATCCAGTGGTGAGACTTTTCTCCCGGACAGATCTTCAGATTCGGCGGCTTTGCACTACGGGCTAATTCATGGCCATCCGGAGCAGATCGAAAGCTATGCCCCCGCCATCGAGTCAGATTTGGAATTTTAAACTACACGGCCGACATCCGCGGAGACTCGATCTTCGATCGATTTGAGCCGCAGCTGCGCCACCAGACCGCCTCGATGGGCACGATCTAGCTCTGCCACCCGAACAGTGTCCTCGAGGCGCACCAAAGGTTCGCCCCGACCCTTAATCCGAGCCGATTCCCGATCGAGGGCGAGTGGTTGGACACCGCTCGGGGCTACGATCTCAGCGGCGATTGAGCCAACTCCATCCTGTCCATTGCGAAGACCGTGACTCCAGGTGCGGACTCCTCTCCGGACTCCGAACCTCCATACCTTACCAATCGAATTCGATTGGGCACCGGTCATGCAGTTACATCGTCATGGACATCTTTCAAGACTCGCCCTTTGGCGACATCCTGAATTCACTAAAGTCTCTCTTTATCCGGAGAGCCCCGCCGACTACGATCGGGAAGGTTGGGATGCGGATGACGAAGAAATTCAACGCCCACCCACCACCCACTTTGTAGCCACTGTCGATGATTTAACCGACATGCTCGACTTCGACTCCGAAGACATTGACGGTATGGACGACGATGCTGGAGACGACCAAGACCCAGCGCCTACAGGGAACTGGAAGGCCACCTCGTCATACGACATATACATGGTGGACATCCCAAAAGATGGGAACGGCGACGGAACGGCGGAGGATGACCCCTCCAAGAAACAGCCCAAGCGCCGACGTCAGCGGCGCCGCTCTAAATCCCGCCACAGCAAAAACGGTGATTCTGGCACGGGAGATAATAACACTCCGGACAGTGCCGAAGACAACCCCCTCCAGAAAGACTCAGCGCAGGAGGAGGGAGAAGCAAGTCCGCACAACAGTGTGGCAGAAAGAGAGGTAGAGGACGATAATTATGCGCCTCCCTCCGAATATGAGGCAAGCCTCAACGACGATGAATTCGCATGCTGCCGAGGATCCCGCCAACAGAGCGCTTTCAAACGCAGGCTTATAGCCACGGCAAGCAGCCTCAAGAAAAAGCAGCAACAACTTAGAGCTGACCAACACCTCTAGTCGACAGATGGATCAAGTCCTTGCAGCCAAGAGTATGAACTCAACGCCTCCAAAAGCTACCCCAAACGCAGGCCGTTGCCTCGATCAGAGGAGGAAGCACCCAAGTCACTAGCGCACGACATGGCAGACCGCCACCCTGTGGCATGACGGAAGCCTCTTGGCCCTCCGCTCAAGCCACACCCTGACGCCGCTCAAAAAGTACCAAGGCACGGGAAAACGCGCCGGACTTGCGAGATATATTGGAGGATGAGGCAAAACATACAAGATCGATCTACGGATCGCGTGGGCGCCCCACGACACGTGATGATAACCGCCACGCCAGATACAGCAAATCCGGTCGGGCCGAACACAGTAGACAAAGCTCATATGAGCTACGTCGTGATATAGCCCAATACACAGGCGCCGCACACCCACTATGCTTCACATATGAAGTAATGGATCATCAAATCCCCGAGGGCTTCAAACCCGTAAACATCGAATCATACGATGGTACCACAGATCCTGCGGTTTGGATCGAGGACTACCTCCTCCATGTCCACATGGCCCGCGGTGATGATCTACACGCCATCAAATACCTCCCCCTCAGGCTTGAAGGACCAGCTCGGCATTGGCTTAACAGCTTGCCAGAGAATCAATTGGTTGTTGGGAGGACACGAAGCCGCATTCCTTGATAACTTCCAGGCACATATGTGCGACCACGAACGCCGATGACCTTAGCCATATAATTCAGCAGCCGAAAGAATCGGCGACAATTCGGACACGGTTCCTAACCAAGAAAAACCAAATCGTTGATGTCCGGATGCAGAGGCCCTTGTTGCCTTCAAACATAACATCCGCGACGAGTGGCTTGCCCGCACCTAGGACAGGAAAAGCGAAATCCATGGCAGCCCTCACAACACTCATGACCCGCTTTTGTGCGGAGAGGACAGCTGGCTAGCTCGAGGTAACAACTTGACCAAAAACCCCGGTAGTTCGGATACCAAGGACAGCAATGGCAGGTCGATCGCGAACAAGAACAAGCGCCGCGTTAACGGCGATAATGATGAAGATGGCAGTCAATGCCGATTCAGGCGCTAAACCCGTCAGCGGAAGAAGCCATCCAAAAGAAATACCGGGCCCGTCCAACTTGGACCGAATACTCGATCGCTTGTGCGGATACATGGCACTTCAAAAAACAGCAAATCACACCAACAGGGATTGTTGGGTGTTCAAGCAAGCAGAGCAAGCTAAGTGCGAACTCAATGACAAGGGCTGCATAGCGATGACGAGGAAGACCCCGCCCGAACAATAGAGGATGAAGGGTTTCCCCCACAAGTGCGGACGGTGAACATGATATACGCAACCCATATACCCAAAAGGGAGCGAAAGCGTGCGCCAAGGGACGTATACGTGATGGAGCCAGTCGCCCCAAAGTTCAACACATGGTCTTCCTGCCCGATCACCTTTGATCGAAGGGACCACCCCACTAGCAGCCGTCACGGCGATTTCTCCGCATTGGTTCTTGACCCAATTTTGACGGATTTCACCTCACTAGAGTCCCGATGGATCGGCGGCAAGACCTGAACCTGCTTTATCGGGATCAAGGCGCAAAATGGGCATAGACCCTCAAGGATTAAACCTACAAAGACGACCTTTAAAGGCGTCATACCGGTGTAGAGGCCAATTATGCGGGCTCGCTTACACTCGAAGTGGTCGTCGATCCCCGGATAACTTCCGGCGAAGAGTTAATCTTCGACATAGTCCGTTCCGCAGTGGCTATCACGCCTTTGCTCGGACGAACCGCATTTACAAAGTTCAATGCGCTGCCGCTTTATGCATACCTCAAGCTCAAGATGCCAGGCCCTCGAGGAGTAATCACGGTCAATGGAAACACCGAGCGCTCTCTCGAACGGAGGAGGACACGGCGGACCCTGGCGGAGGTACAAAGCAGCCTCTCACATCAATTCTCGAGTCCGGCCACTAAGCGTCCGGACACCGCTAAGCGCGCCGAGTAACCTACAACAAGACCGCTGCACGATTCAAGCACGGTAGCAATCCGCCCCAACCCCAGCCCTCGCGAAATTGCGAAGCCAGTGATACGCTGCATACATAACTACGCTCTGGAGATACCATGGGCATAAGGGGAGGGGCACGACCACGGCACGACAAGAATGCGGCTCGACCACACCAGGGGCTCCCGATTGTGTCATTCTTTTTCTTTTTTTTCTTTTTTCTTACTTTCAGGACTCCGTTCTCCAGAAGTCCTGTCCGGCACTAGAATTGCCGAACTAACGATGCAACAGCCAGGGAAGCAGAAAGCTACGTCAAGTGTTCAGGTGGTCTCTACTACGAGCATTATACCTGTTTTACATACCATCCCGCAGCTTACCCCTGGAGGGGGACATGTTAAATAGTCCCATCCCTTGCTTATCGCACAATTTGTATCGTTCTGCTTTTATTCGCGGTTTCTTTTTAATAACCAATATATAGCTCTTGCCTATTATTGCCTTTTTTTATCTATATATATGTTCATTTCATGACATGTTGCACCCGTACACTTTGGTACGGCCAATACACCGTGGGCTTAAGTACCCCAAAATTATGGTGTGATAAGTCCGAACACTTTCACAAGTGTGGCACCCGAACTTATAGCATTATATGAATCGGCTCAATCATGTCTTGGGTCAATAGTTGGGTTTGCCCGGCTCCCGTGTTTTGGTACCTTACGTTCCGTTATATCGGCTAAGGTAGCACCGGGAGAATCACTGCGATTGTGCCCCGGTTGAGCTGGGTTGAGCACCTCAGTGGAGAAAGCTAAAACTGACAAGCCTGAGATTCTTGTCCCACAATTTGAAGGCCCGTTGTTGGCATGGGAGAATCCGGCGGATGAGCATCACCTGAATTACGTTGACAAGCCTGAGATTCTTGTCCACCAGGTTTCTGACGCATGTTTGGAGTCCGGATAGCTTGTCCGAATTCCCCCACGTCAGGCCCGTCTCTTTCCATGATGAGAGCCGTGTGGGGAAGCCAGATCTGAACTCGGGGGCCGCCGCCCATTTGGGGTCACGCGGCTCGGTGATATAGAACCACCCTGATTGCCACCACTTTATTGTCTCTACGAAGGAGCCCTCGAGCCATAGGACTTTGGCCATCTTGCCAACCATGGCGCCTCCACACTCGCTTTTGCCGCCACTACCTTCGGCTGACATTGAAGATCTTCAGCCATAAGCAAGTGGGGCTAGATGCAGTGGAAAGCCTCGCACACGATGATGAGCGCCGAGATGTTGAGGATGAAATTGAGGGCAGATCGTGGAAGTCAGGCTGTAGTAGAACATGAGCCCCTGGACAAATGGGTGAAGTGGAAAACCTAGTCCGGAGGAAGTGGGGAGAAACACCACCCTCTCATGGGGCCTGGGGTTGGAATGAGCTGCCCTCGTCGGGTAGCCGACACGCGATGTCGCGGACAAGTATCCGGCCTCCCTTGAGTCTTGTGATGTGCCCTCCGTGACGGAGGAGGCCATCCACCTGCCTCCCGCTCCGGACATAGTTGGAGAAGGTCAAGGTGGGGTGTCGCGGACTTGGTAGCTGGAGCTCGAGTCTTGTGAAATGGATGAGCAAAGTAGGAAGAAGGCGTGGGTGAAAAAGGCGGATCCTTATCCCCTTATATGGACGGACGAAGCTACGCGTCCCCCGCCAGCCTGGTAAAACTCACTTATCTCCCAAGCGCCGTAATCAAGGGCGCGGATGGGTTACCCACGTCCGTATTAATGAGAATCCCGGAATAAGGGGGCATGATCTATGCTTTGATAAGACGTGCCAGGGAAACCACCTCGCTAAACGCGCTGAGGTGGCACGGTAAAAAACGATTCATACAAAGGCCTGGCCGTGGTGTGACGTCACGCCGCGGAATACGTCAGCAGATCTGTGCAAAAATTATTCTCTCTACGGTAGTATGTGGAATTTGTTTTGCAGAGCCGGACACTATCCTGGTGTTCAAAACCTTCTATGGAGTATTCGGAGGAGGAACCCGCCTTGCAATGCCGAAGACAATATGCGCGCCGGACTCATCGTCATTGAAGCCTGGTTCAGGGGCTACTGAGGGAGTCCTGGACTAGGGGGTGTCCGGATAGCGGAACTATCATCTTTGGCCGGACTCCAAGACTATGAAGATACAAGATTGAAGACTTCGTCCCGTGTCTAGATGGGACTTTCCTTGGCGTGGAAGGCAAGCTTGGCGATACGGATATGTAGATCTCCTGCCATTGTAACCGACTCTGTAACCCTAACCTATCCGGTGTCTATATAAACCGGAGGGTTTTAGTCCGTGGGATCTAACAACAATCATACCATAGGCTAGCTTCTAGGGTTTAGCCTCCTTGATCTCGTGGTAGATCTACTTATGTACTACCCATATCATCAATATTAATCAAGAAGGAGTAGGGTATTACCTCCATCGAGAGGGCCCGAACCTGGGTAAAAACATCGTGTCCCTTGTCTCCTGTTACCATCCGCCTAGACGCACAGTTCGGGACCCCCTACCCGAGATCCACCGGTTTTGACACCGACAACACCTTTGAAGGACTCTGGTCGTGCTTTTCTTATAAAGCTCTCCCTCATGGACTTTATAGGCTTTAGATCGCCGCACTATGCAGCGTGCCTCGTTTTGGTCCTTGGGAAGTTCCTGCCTGGTTAGGTAGGCTAGGAATGGTTCCGTCCACGGGGCAATGACTGCCATTATTACGTGGGCTGAAGATGTTACTTCGTTGGCAGAGCCTCCAGTTGTGTCAGAATGTTTGGTGTTAGGCAGTGCTGTTGGGTCCGGGCTATTATTTCCGGACTCCCCTTCCCATACTACGGATGGCTTGAAGAGCCTCTCTAAGAAGATATTGGGGGGGACGGCATCGCGCTTTGCGCCAATGCATGCCAAGACGTCTGCTGCCTGATTGTTTTCTCGAGCTATATGGTGAAATTCGAGCCCTTCGAACCGAGCTGACATTTTTAGGACGGTGTTGCGATAAGCTGCCATTTTCGGATCCTTGGCATCAAAGTCTCCATTTATTTGGGATATCGCAAGGTTCGAATCCCCGCGCTCCTCTAGGCGTTGAATGCCCATGGATACTGCCATCCGGAGACCATGTAGAAGGGCCTCGTATTCGGCTGCATTGTTGGAGTCCGTATACATTATCTCGAGTACGATTGAATCAGTATCTCTGTTGGGGGCGTCAAGACGACGCCAGCCCCAGCACCAGCCAACATTTTGGAGCCGTCGAAGTGCATGATCCAGTTGGAATATGTGTCGTACTCTTTAGGGAGTTCGGCTTCAGTCCATTCGGCGACGAAGTCGGCCAAAACTTGCGACTTAATGGCTCGCCGTGGTTATAGGTTATGTCGAATGGGAGGAGCTCAATGGCCCATTTGGCAATCCGGCCCGTCGCGTCGCAGTTGTTTATAATATCGTTAAGAGGTACTTCGGAGGTTACCGTTATCGAACACTCTTGAAAGTAGTGTCGTAGCTTCCGGGATGCCATAAACACCGCGTACGCTATCTTTTGATAATGCGGATACCGTGACTTGCATGGAGTGAGGACAGTGGACACGTAGTAGACTGGTTTTTGAAGGGGAAACTTGTGTCCATCCGTTTCTCGTTCGACAACGAGCACCGTGCTTAAAACTTGAGAG
The DNA here is from genome assembly GCA_021605205.1 of Aegilops longissima. Taxonomy (NCBI): domain Eukaryota; kingdom Viridiplantae; phylum Streptophyta; class Magnoliopsida; order Poales; family Poaceae; genus Aegilops; species Aegilops longissima. The sequence goes on from CM038680.1 coordinate 221,475,525, forward strand.
TTGCGGCGATGTATAATAGCATTGGTTCGCCCATGTTGGGCGCGGCCAGGACCGGGTTTGTTGCCAATATGGCTTTTATTTCTTCGAGTCCGGCCGTGGCGGCATCCGTCCACTCGAAGTGTTCGGTGCGCCGGAGGAGGCGATAGAGGGGTAATGCCTTTTCTCCCAAACGGGAGATAAAGCGGCTTAGAGCCGCCACGCATCCAGTTAATTTTTGTATTTGGTTGAGGTCCTTTGGGATATCCAATTGTGACAGAGCTCAGATCTTGGCTGGGTTTGCTTCAATTCCTCTACCGGATACAATGAAGCCCAAGAGCTTTCCGGCTGATGCGCCGAAACGCATTTTCGGGTTAAGCTTGATGTCATATGTTCGAAGATTATCGAATGTGAGCCTCAAGTCGTCTACTAGAGTTTCGACATGCTTGGTTTTGACAACCACATCATGTACGTATGCCTCCACTGTTTTGCCGATCTGGTTTGCCAGACATGTCTGAATCATGCGCTGATATGTTGCGCCGGTGTTTTTGAGCCTGAAGGGCATTGTGTTGAAGCAGAATGGGCCATATGGGGTGATAAATGCCGTTGCGGCTTGGTCAGGCTCTGCCATCTTGATTTGATGGTAGCCGGAGTATGCGTCGAGGAAACACAATGAACCGTGTCCTGCGGTAGCGTCGACAATTTGATCGATGCGGGTGAGGGGGAAGGGATCCTTTGGGCAAGCCTTGTTCAGGTCCTTGAAATCGATGCATAGGCGCCAGGATTTGTCCTTCTTTGGTACCATCACCAGGTTTGCTAGCCAGTCCGGATGTTTTATATCTCTGATGAATCCGGCCTCCAATAGTTTGGCTAGATCCTCTCCCATGGCTTGTCTCTTAGGTTCGGAGAAACACCGAACAGCCTGTTTGACTGGCTTGAATCCTTTTAGGATGTTTGGCCAGCCGGCATGGGATTCCTGGCTTGTCTGAAGGGTGCCAGGCAAAAATGTCCCAATTTTCGCGTAGGAATTCTCGTAGTGCGGCATCTACATCAGGGTTTAATTGTGCCTCGATGGAGGCCGTTTTTGTAGGGTCCTTTGGGTGGACTTGGAATTTGACTATATCGTCCGCTGGTTTAAAGGAGGTGGACTTGGATCTTTTATCGAGTATCACATCATCCCTGTTCACCGTGGAGCGCCTTGTGCGATCAGTTCCTCGACGCTAGGGCTTTTGATAGTGCCTCAAGGGCTAGTGCGGCTGTCTTATTTTCGGCGCAGAGTGCTATGTCCGGGTCACTAGCAAGAGTGAATATTCCATTGGGCCCGGGCATTTTGAGCTTCATGTACCCGTAATGGGGTATAGCTTGAAAATTGTGAATGCCTCTCGCCCTAATAGGCGTGGAATCACCTGCTGAACAGGGCCACTTGAACGTGACCTCCTCGGACCTGTAATTATCCGGCATGCCGAACACCACATCCGATGTGATTTTTCTGTGCAAGCACGCTTCCGACCGGTATTATTCCTCTAAAGGTTGTGCTGCTTCGCTCAATGCGGCTCCAGTCTATTTCCATTTTTCGAGGGGTTTCCTCATAAATGAGGTTCAATCCGCTGCCACCGTCCATGAGTACCTTGGTAAGGCGAAAGCCATCCACTATTGGACTGAGGACCAATGCTGCTGGTGCTCGGGATGTTGGGAATTTAGGTTCATCACTGGCATTAAAGGTAATAGCCGTGTCACTCCATGGATTTATTGTTGCTACTTGGTAGACTTCGGCAAGGCTGCGGAGTGTTCGTTTTCGCATATTGTTTGATGCGGAAGTCTCGAAGACTGTTAATACCGTACTGGTATCCCTAGGCTGGTGCTCTGTGGATGCTCAAGAAGCTCTTCGCCACTTTTGGCCACTGCCGGAGTATCCAACATGCTCTAAGGCTATGAGTTGGTGTGGCGCCCTCATACTATGAATTTTACAGGTCCGTTGAGCCATCCCTCGATGACGGTTCCATGCCCGTAGGGGATTTTTGTTTTTTGGTGTTTAACCCGGGTGATTGGCGATAATGCACCCTTTTATTTTGGACTGGGTTTGTATTCAGGGCCGGATTGTCCCAAAATCTTACTTCGGTTTTCCGGGCGCTTTCCATCGCATAGTACTTTCGTACTATGGACGCCAAGTCAGCAGAGCGTGTAATTTCACGGCGACCTATGGCGTTGAGGATTCCCTTGTCCGTGCAATTATTGCAGAAGAATGAAATTGCGTCTTCCTCACGGCAGTCCTTTTATCCTGTTCATAACTAGGAGGAATCTGGCCCAGTAATGATGTACTGTTTCCTCGGGCTCTTGCCTAATTTTGGATATATCGCCTATGTTCGGGTGGGTGGGTGGAATTAGATCCGAAACCTCACCCAATCTGAGGCTCAAGGGTGTCACGCCCAATATGCGACCCTATCCAAAAGGAACTCGAAGGTCCCACCAAGGATAGACCCGCATATTGAAACGCTTTTGCAAGGTGGATATCATTACATCAACATTACATAATAGTGGGGATACATACATAAGGCACGAATGCCACAAGAATACATCAACATCAAATACAAGATGAACATCCGACTACGGATGAAACATAAACAGAAACTCCAACGACATCCACCCTGCTAGCCCAGGCTGCCGACCTGGAACCTATCCCCTGATCGAAGAAGAAGCGGAAGATGAACTCCAAAATAAGCAAACATCGCTCTCACGTCATGATCATCGCAAACCTGTACCTGCAACTGGTGGTGTAGTAATCTGTGAGCCACGAGGACTCAGCAATCCCATTACCATGGGTATCAAGACTAGCAAAGCCTAATAGGAAAGGAAGGGGTAAAGTGGTGAGGTTGCAGCAGCGACTAAGCATATATGGAGGCTAACATACGCAAATGAGAGCGAGAAGAGAAACAAAGGAACGGTCGTCAACTAGTAATGATCAAGAGGTGATCCTGAACTCCTACTTACATCAGACATAACCCAGAAACCGTGTTCTCCTCTCGATCAACCCCGAAAAGAGACACTCACGATTACGCTTACGGTTGGTGTATTTTAGAAGAGTTTGCTTCAAGTTTACTACAACCGGATATTAACAAATTCCCATCGCCACATAACCGCAGGCACGGCTCTCGAAAGTTTATACCTGCAGGGTGTCCCAACTTAGCCCATGATAAGCTCTCGCGATCAACGAAGGATATTCCTTCTCCCGGGAAGACCCGATCAGTCTCGAATCCGGCTACAAGACATTTCGACAGCAATAAAACAAGACCAGCAAAGCCGTCCGATGCGCCGACAATCCCGATAGGAGCTGCACATATCTCGTTCTCGGGCAACACCGGATGAGCGATGCGTCGGGCAACCGCGATACCCCAAGTTGCCTAGGGCGGCACGCAAGTGGCTCTGGTTTGGACCAACACTTAGACAAGCATTGGCCCGGGGCTGAATAAAGATGACCCTTGGGTTAATTACTCCCAAGGGAAAGTAGGTGGTGGTGAGGCAAATGGTAAAACCAATGTTGGGCCTTGCTGGAGGAGTCTTATTCAAAGCGAACTGTCAAGGGGGTCCCATAAATCACCCGACCGCGTTAGGGATGCAAAATCCGGGAACATAATACCGATATGACGGAAACTAGGGCGGCAAGAGTGGAACAAAACACCAGGCATAAGGCCGAGCCTTCCACCCTTTACCAAGTATATAGATGCATTAATTAAATAAGATAAATTGTGATATCCCAACAAGTAAACATGTTCCAACAAGGAACAACATCTCCATGTTCCAACAAGGAACAAACTTCATCTTCACCTGCAACTAACAACGCTATAAGAGGGGCTGAGCAAAGCGGTAACATAGCCAAGCAATGGTTTGCTAGGAAGGGTTCAAAGGTTAGAGGGTCATGGCAATTTGGGAGGCTTGAGCAGCAAGTGATAGGTAGCGCAGCATAGCGATAGAACGAAACAACTAGCATAGCAATGATAGTAGTGAGATCCAGGGTAGCGGTCATCTTTCCTGAAATCCCGCAAGGAAGAAGAATGAGTCCATGAAGAAGACGAGCGGATGAAGCCGAACTGAAGCGTGAGATTTAACGAGTCCTCACGATCATAGCAAGCAGGAACTATCGAGAAGAAGCACACAACAAAGTAAACACACCACACATAGCCAAGACATGATGCACAACCAAGCATGATGCATGACAAAGCTACATGAAGCTACTCATGGCAAGAGATGATGCATACAAGAGCAACACATCAAAGCAAGTTTAAATGAGGCCGGAAACATCATATAACAAATCCGGTAAGTCCTCATATGCAAATTTCGAAATTGGTCCAGATCTGAATAACTTTATGTTCAAGTTGTTAAACAGCAAGTTAAGATGCACCACGATGATCTACACGAAAATCTAGTCAAGTTACATATAAAGTTCATTTAATTCGGAGCTACGGACTAGAAGATATGAGCAAAACAAGATAAGCATGGCATTGATACAAAATGCATACAAACATCAAGCAAACACGTCAAAACAAGGATGCAACATGATAATATGAAACTACATGCAAAATCAAGCAAGTTTCATATAGAGCACACTCAAAACGGAGCAACGGTTCAACACATACACACAATACAAGTTATAGCAACAATCTGTCCAAAACAGCAACTAGGCGTAAGGCAAGCACCAAAATAACAACCTACAGCATCTTAACATGATAACAAAAGGCATGGACGTGATGTACAGGTAAAGCATGACAAAACATGAACACTGAGCTAACTCCAGAAATCACTAGAACATGCTCAAAAGGACATGGCAAGATTGCAAATAATAACAGTTCAGACTTTGCAGAAAACAACATCAGGTTGCAATGTTTAAAGCTATGAAACCACATGCTACAGGAACTTAACATGGAAAACAAAGTCATGGCATGAATCTACTAGTAGCATAGAACAAAATTCCTTTACTGACCATAAGCCAAAAAGGATCAGAAAATACATTTGCAAGCATGTGAATATAGCAAAAACATAAACAGATTCAGACTTGGTGCAAAACTGGAGCATGGCATAAACAGTTAACAAGAAGGCATGTTTACGAGCTCGATGCACTCACTACGAGGCATTGAATGACAAACTAATCATGCACCCAGCAACTAGACATGGCATAGAAGCTAGACATGGCAAGAACTACATCATAGCATACACGGATCAACTACAACAACCTTGGCAAAATTGAATAACATGTAGACAACCTGCCAGGAAACATTATTTAGCAATTTAAGAGCAAGATTACAATAAGCTACAACAGACTATAATTGCAAAAAAGGGCATGGATGGATAGAGCAAGACATTTATAACAAAACATCCTTAGTGAAGTATCTCAAAATAAGCATGGATCTCTCGGTAGCATCAAGTTTACATGGCATAAAAATATCAGCAGAACAGGGGCTAAAATCAGCAACATCACGAAGCCTAGTTTGCATGCTTGTGCTAGCCACCACATTGATCACAAAAATACATGGCATACACCCCTGTAAAGATGGCATGGCATATTACAAAACACATGTAGGACTCAAGTTCATAGGATGCACAAATCAATCATGGCAAAAATGACAAAAGTGCATGTTCTGATAAGAATCTGAAACTAACATCACATAGCCCTCTTCTAACAGCATTTCTGGCATCAAGATGAGATCAAATGTAAATGATGCAATGAGATGAAATGATGTACTCGTTGAGATGAACAATTAGACATATTACACGCACGAAACGGAGCTACAGATGCAGAGATACGGCATGATGAATATGGCATGAAAATATGACAGGAAAAAGGACTTAGTGGATTTCAACCTCGCAGAAACCGGGACGGAGCCATGCGGGACGGAGGGGAGGCGTTTGGATCGGGGACGGGTGGATCTCATCCACCCGCCCAGATCCGGCGATGAGGAGGCTGGTGCCGGGGCTCCGGCGAAGGGAAGCGGCCGGTGTCCGTGGCTTGACGGGCGGGCGGCGCCGGCTAAGCGGAGGAGGCCGGGCGACCGGAGGGAGAGGCGCGCCGGGAAGGGAGCCGAGGCGCTTCGGCGGCGCGCCATGGCGCGAGTGGCGGTGGCCTTGGCAAGCGTAACGCGGCGCGAGGCGCCGAGGCGCGGCGAAGCGGAGGCCGAGGCCGGCGGCGCGAACCGCTGGCGGCAGCGCGGCCGGGGCGGGCAACCGTGGGCGGGCGGGCAGCAGTGGGAGGAGAGAGAGAGGCCTCAGGGTGGCGTGGCGGCGTCGGATTCGTCGGCCGCGGCGGTTGGACATATCCGCGCCCGGGCGGACGCGTCCGGTCTGTGGAGGAAGAAGGAGCTAGGGTTAGGCGTTTTGATCAGCGAATTTCGGGGGAGGTCTAGTTTTATAGGTAGAGGGAGCTAGAAGAGTACAAATGAGGAGCGGTTTTTGGCCACGCGATCGTGATCGAACGACCGAGAGCATGGAGGGGAATTTGCTGGGTTTTGGGCCACTTTGAAAGGGGTGTTGGGCTGCAAAGAGAAGGGGGCTTTTGCGGTTACCCGGTTAACCGTTGGAGTATCAAACGACCTCCAAATGGCATGAAACTTGACAGGCGGTCTTCCGGTGCTATACCAAAGCCGCTTGACAAACCTCGGTCCATTCCGAGACCGTTTAGCACCCGCAGATGAAAAGAGGCAAAAGGTGGCGCCGGGAGACATAGGAGTGCCGGATTGCAAAACGGACAACGGGGAAAATGCTCGGATGCATGAGACGAACATGAATGAAAATGCGATGCACATGATGACATGATATGAAATGCATATGATGACATGGCAAAGTGCAACACGCAAGCAAATGACATGGCAACGACGGCGAATAACTGGCGGACACCTGGCGCATCGAATCCGGGGCGTTACAAAGGGCCAAGGAGCTTCTGAACTCGGAAGCTTGGATTCTTGGATGTTGTCCAATGAATCTAGCCTGTTGCATGACTCTAAGTTCAGGTCTTGAGTGTCGTCCTCCCCTCCGTGGGTATCCGGCTTGGAGGAATCGGGAATCCGTACATAGCTAGTTCTTAAGATAGATGAAGGGTCGCCGCATTGTTCCTCCACCACGGCAACATGATGGGTGACACGGGAGAGTTAATCTCTCTCGAGATCGGGTTTAGGCCCAATCGATCGTGATCCTATAGCGACTCCGGGCGGCGATGCGATCCGAGGAGCTCGTTTAAGGAAGAGAGCTCCGTCGGATCTAACTGCTCGGCGAGTTCGAGTTGGCGTGAAGATTGCTTGATGACCCGAAGTCATCGTCGGTAGCGGCGAAACAAGCGGTCATGACAAAACCGCCTAGCCGGAGAGTTTGGCCGATAGCCAAAGCTCCTTTAGCAACAGTGCCGTATTTAAAGACGGGATGAAGCATCCTTCCTGATGGCGACGACACAGAGGAACTCTCAATGAAAGCACCAATGTCGGTGTCAAAACCGGCAGATCTCGGGTAGGGGGTCCCGAACTGTGCGTCTAGGAATAGGAGACAAGGGACACGATGTTTTTACCCAGGTTCGGGCCCTCTCGATGGAGGTAAAACCCAACTCCTGCTTGATTAATATTGATGATATGGGTAGTACAAGAGTAGATCTACCACGAGATCGGAGAGGCTAAACCTAGAAGCTAGCCTATGGTATGATTGTTGTTAGTCCTCACGGACTAAAACCCTCCGGTTTATATAGACACCGAGAGGGCTAGGGTTACAGTCGGTTACAATGGGAGGAGATCTACATATCCGTATCGCCAAGCTTGCCTTCCACGCCAAGGAAAGTCCCTTCCGGACACGGGACGAAGTCTTCAATCTTGTATCTTCATAGTCTAGGAGTCCGACCAAAGGTTATAGTTCGGCTATCCAGACACCCCCTAATCTGGGACTCCCTCAAGAGGCTTCAACACAAGTCTGTATAAAACTATATGCTTTGATCAACTCATCAAAGCGTATATTCCAACTCCGAGATGCTTGCACCAGTCCATAGATGGACCGCTGGAGCTTGCACACTTTTTAGCACCTTTAGGATTGACAAAACCTTCTTGTTCCATCATGTACAACTCTTCTTTAAGAAATCCATTAAGGAATGTAGTTTTGTCATCCATTTGCCAGATTTCATAAAATGTGGCAATTGCTAACATGATTCGTACAGACTTAAGTATCGCTACGAGTGAGAAATCTCATCGTAGTCAACACCTTGAACTTGTCGAAATCTTTTTTCGACAATTCGAGCTTTGTAGATAATAACACTACTATCAGCGTCTGTATTCCTCTTGAAGATCCATTTATTCTCAATGGCTTGCCGATCGTCGGGCAAGTCAACCAAAGTCCACACTTTGTTCTTCATACATGGATCCCATCTTAGATTTCATGGCCTGTTGGGGGTGTCGCGCGACATATGCCAACAGGTGGCTTATCATGGAGGGGGCTAAAAATACGTCGCCGGTGCCTGGAAACGGGATAAGGCGCAAACATGCCCGCCGGCGAATCTTACCCAGGTTCGGAGCTCTCCTAGGAGATAACACCCCTACTCCTGCTCTGGGGGTCTCCGCATGATCACTCAAGCAACAATGGTGGCTACAAGCTTTCTCCATGAACTATTTCTCTAGAGGGGGAAGAAGAGCAAGGCTAGCCGTAGCTTCCTCTCTCTATGTGTGTGTGGATGGACTAAGGTCTTAACACTTTGCATGGGTGCCCTGGGGGGTTTATATAGGTCTACCCCCCAGGGGTACAATGGTAATCTGGCCGGGTGTTGGACCCGGCTGTTAGTGTCTATGGTCACCGGCTTCTCCGCCGGCCGATGGGGCCCGCCGCCTGGAGGGTCCCGCCGGCTGTCTTGTACTTCACCGACAGGTCACGCCCGCCGCTTGCGGGTCCTGCTGGCTTCTTAGTACTGTGGCAATGCCACTGATGATGCGTGCTTTGTCGGGGAAGGTGTGGCTACAGTACCGCCGCCTGGAGGGCGTTCACTGTAGCCACTCCACGTCTCTTCTGATTAATGGCACATAGACTTTGAGGGAGGGGGAGGGCCGCCTGCTGGGATTTGGCCTCCACCTGCAGGCCATACCAACAACCCGTAGTGGGAGCATGGCCTTCTCTGCCATGGGTGATGTCATGGGCAGCGTGGCAACAGTGCCGCGCCAGGCGAGGGATGTCCGCCCGGTATGCTGCATTGTGGCCATGCTCTGCCCGGGATTCGGGGTGGCAGGCTGCACTGTAGCCACGCCCCGTCTCATAGTAATTATGTGGGTGCTAACTTTGAGGGCGTGAGGGGCCGCCTGCTAGGAGCCGTCCTCTCTGGAGGCCGCCTGCTAGGAGTCGACCTATCTTGTAGCTTTATTCTGAGGGTCACCGCCCTCTGGCAGCCGGCCGCCTAGACCAGTCGGCCCCGAGAAGGCGGCTCTTCATCCTTGAGGCTTGAGGGGTGCAGCTGGCCCTGATGTCTTGAATAGCCATGGGTAGTAGTTGAGGCTACCCATGGTCATACGGTAGTTCCCAAAGCTGGTGGGGCCCCGCTGCTGAGAAGGTGAGAAGCCTCAGCAGCTTCCTACTCCGAGTGATCTGGTGAACTTGCTCCGTCCGTCTTCTGAAGCGTCGACTGGTCAGAGCCGGTCACGACAAGGCGGTCCGTCCGGTAATTTCAAAACGTCGTGGCGGGAGCCAGGTGCTAGGCTTGCTGCCCATTGCCTACGCGCCATGCGGCGCCAGCCAGCCGGACAGGCTTGCCAGCCCACGCGCGCGACGGGACGTTGCCGCAGGCTGGGGCCCGCCACTACCAGGCCCCAGTGCACCCGCGGATCCGGTGCGGCCGAGGCGAACGGTTGGCATTCCGCCGCACAGTAACTGCACGCCATTACTGCGCGGTTAAAGCGGGGTCATGGGGCCGTGGGCGCAGTTAATCCCACGACCCCCACGTTCTCGCCCCCTCGGCTTCGCCGCCTGGGCTATAAGTAGGGGGAGGGGAGCAGCAGACGCACGCGCACCCTCCTCTCCCTTCTCCTTTCCTCTCCTTGCCATCGCCGCTGCACTCCTGCATCTCGCCGAAGTGCCACCGTAGTTCATCGTTGCCGAGCGCGCCTCCCCCGCAGTTTTGCTGCTCCGCCGCGGGTCCACTCACTCACCGTCGTTCTACGCCTCCGTCGAGCCCAAGCCCTCATAGCGCGGGGCGGTGACTGGGACGGCTCCAACGTCCAAGAGGACCACATCACCTTCCTCCGGCAGACGCAGCGGCTGCCCGGTGAGAACTACGTTTGGGCGCGTCCTCCGCCCGAAACGGAGATTTCACTGGCACCGGAGGAAGGCGAACGCGTCGTTTTTCGGTCGCCCTTCATTCGCGGCTTTGGCCTACCGGCAAGCGGCTTCCTCCGGTCCTTTCTTCAGTTCTACCTCCTCCAGCCGCACCACCTCACACCAAACACGGTGCTCCTGCTGTCCACCTTCGTCACCCTCTGCGAGGGTTACCTCGGCGTTCCCCACCCTCGAGCTCTGGGGGGAGTTCTTCTACACCAAGCTTGGCACTACCGTCAAGGGGGAGGCGGCCCAGTCACGGAGCCTTTAGCCATGGTGCGGCGTCCGAATCTTGAGAGCGCTTCCGACCATCAGCTTGACACAGTCGGTCAAGCTGTGGCAAAAATCTTACTTCTACGTCAAGAACGTCCACCCGACGTCTGACTTCGTCAACCTGCCAGCTTATAAAGTCAGCTCACCAGCTGAGCCCCGCACCAACTGGACCTTTAAGCCGAAGACTCTGTCGGCCGCCCCACTGCCTCCATCGCCCGACTCAAGGAGATGATGGAGTCAGAGGGTCTCAAGGCGTCGGATCTGCTGACCGCCTTCGTTGTGCGTCGGGTGCTCCCTCTCCAAGGCCGGCCTCACCTGATCAGTCGGATGAGCGGGCATCGAGACTCATGCAGATGTGCACCAAGGAGATGCCGGACACGGAGGTGGCCCGTCTGGTGAATTTTATCTCGAACTGCAAACTCTTGGAGGAGGAGTGGCAGTTCAGCAAGCGACCATACTCCCGCGCAAATCCACTGCCCGCGGTAAGTCCTTAACTCTTTTTTCTCTTTATCTCCCGGGTTCTGATTTTGTCGCCTGATCAGTCGGTCACGGTTCTGATCCTCACATCCTAGCCGGCAGCCGACACCCTAGAGGAGGGCCAAGAGTACCTGCCAGACCGGTCTGTGAGTAATGTGGACGACCCCGACTTGGGGGCGGCTGCCTTGGAGAAGGACGATGCCACAGGTGGCGGTGGCGGAGCAGGCGGCTCCAGAGGAGGCAACGTCGAGTTGTGGCCGAAAGATGACGAGGAGGAGGACGAGTGGCGTGGCCTGCATGGCGCCAACAGGGCGGGCGCGGGCTCGTCAGCCATGTCGACCGCACCAGGCGGGGCGCCGAAGCGCCGGGCCGCCAAGCCGCAGTTTGGCAGCCGGCCGAAGAAGCCAAAGAACACGACCGCCGCGACCAGGCGGCAGGAGGCCGCCGCGAAGGCAGCCCAGTTCCAGAGGACCGCAAAGCAGCCCTCGACGGTGTCCGCGTAAGTGCTTGACTCTTCTTGCGTTTTTCCTTTCGTCTTTCTTGTGAAACTCCTTCTGAATTTCTTCTTGTCTTACTTGAACAGGGCCCGGCTCTCTCTTGAGCGATCAGCCTCTGCTTCCATCATCGGGGGAACGGAGGGCTCCGCCAACATCCGCTGCATAGACCCGCTCGCCGACCTCCAGGAGGCGATGGAGAAGAACGCGCGGGAGGCACGCGAGGTGCGGGAGGAGGTGGAAAGGCAGAAGGAGGCATCAGCCAAGGCGGCGCAGGCAGACGCGGATGCGGCGGCCAAGGCCCAAGCCGAAGCCGCTGCAAAGGCGCAGGTGGACATCGCGACCAAGGCCCCAGGCAGAAGCAGCCACCAAGGCAAAGACGGACGGGGCCGCGCGCGGCCGGGCTCCGCAACTTAACGTCCCCCTATGCACCGTGCCACCGACCCCAGGGACTCAGGCGCCAATTGGAGGAGCCAACGACGACCAGCCGGTCATGGAGAGGGGAGGGGGCGACTCCGTCATGGTGGAGGCGAAAGTGACCCGGCCAACACTCAGACCAATCGGCCTGAGGCACCGCAAGGACCTTCAGTTGGTGGCGAGCAAGTGGTGGGGGCGACCCCGGCGGGCCGCACACTGGGGCGCCGTTGCTCGGAGATGGCGGTGTCTGAAGGAAATATGCCCTCGAGGCAATAATAAATTTGTTATATATTTTTTCTTATATCATGATAAATATTTATTATTCATGCTAGAATTGTATTAGTCGGAAACTTAGTACATGTGTGAATACATAGACAAACATAGAGTCACTAGTATGCCTCTACTTGACTAGCTCGTTGGATCAAAGATGGTTAAGTTTCCTAGCCATAGACATGAGTTGTCATTTGATTAACAGGATCACATCATTAGAGAATGATGTGATTGACTCTACCCATTCCGTTAGCTTAGCACTTGATCGTTTAGTATATTGCCATTGCTTTCTTCATGACTTATACATGTTCCTATGACTATGAGATTATGCAACTCCCGAATACCAGAGGAACACTTTGTGTGCTACCAAACGTCACAACGTAACTGGGTGATTATAAAGGTGATCTACAGGTGTCTCCGATGGTACTAGTTGAGTTGGCGTAGATCGAGATATGGATTTGTCACTCCGATTGTCGGAGAGGTATCTCTGGGCCCTCTCGGTAGTGCACATCACTATAAGCCTTGCAAGCAATGTGACTAATGAGTTAGTTGCGGGATGATGCATTACGGAACGAGTAAAGAGATTTGCAGGTAACGAGATTGAACTAGGTATTGAGATATCGACGATCGAATCTCGGGCAAGTAACATACCGATGACAAAGGGAACAATGTATGTTGTTATGAAGTTTGACCGATAAAGATCTTCATAGAATATGTGGGAGCCAATATGAACATCCAGGTTCCACTATTGGTTATTGACCGGAGACGTGTCTCGGTCATGTCTACATAGTTCTCGAACCCGTAGGGTCCGCACGCTTAACGTTTGGTGACGATTGGTATTATAAGTTTATGTGTTTTGATGTACCGAAGATAGTTTGGAGTCCCGGATGTAATTACGGACATGACGAGGAGTCTCAAAATGGTCGAGACTTAAAGATTGATATATTGGATGACTATATTCGGACACCGGATGAGTTCCGGGGGTCATCGGATAATTATCCGAGTGTCAGGGGGTTATCGAAACCCCCGGGGGAACTAATGGGCCAACTTGGGCCTTGTGTGAGAGAGAGGAGGGGCCATAGGGCTAGCCGCGCCCCCCATCGGAGTACGAATTGGACAAGGAGGAGGGGCGGCGCCCCCTCTTTCCCTCCCTCTCTCCCTCTCTTTCCTTCCCCCTTCCTCCTCCTAGTTGGACTAGGAAAGGGGGAGTCCTACTCCTACTAGGAGGACTCCTCTCCCTTGGCGCCCCCCTAGGGCCGGCCGTCCTCCTCCTGCCCTCCTTTATATACGGGGGAGAGGGCACCCCATAGAGACACACAAGTTGATCATTGATCTCTTAGCCATGTTCGGTGCCCCCCTCCACCATAATCCACCTCAATCATATCGTTGTAGTGCTTAGGCGAAGCCCTGCGCCGGTAGCTTCATCATCACCGTCATCACGCCCCCGTGCTGACAGAGCTCTCCCTCGACACTTTGATGGATCGTGAGTTCGTGGGACGACACCGAGCCAAACGTGTGCAGATTGCGGAGGTGCTGTACTTTGGGTGCTAGGATCGGTCGATCGTGAAGACGTACGACTACATCAACCGCATTGTCATAACGCTTCCTCCTACAGTCTACGTGGGTACGTGGACTACACTCGCCCCTCTCGTTGCTATGCATCACCATGATCTTGCGTGTGCGTAGGAATTTTTTTTGAAATTACTACGTTCCCCAACAGTGGCATCCGAGCCAGGTTTTTGCGTAGATGTTATATGCACGAGTAGAACACAAGTGAGTTGTGGGCGATAATAGTCATAGTGCTTACCAGCATGTCATACTTTGATTCGGCAGTATTGTTGGATGAAGCGGCCCGGACCGACATTACGTGTATGCTTACGCGAGACTGGTTCTACCGACGTGCTTCGCTGCAATTGGCGGGAGGTGTCGGTTTCTCAACTTTAGTTGAATCGAGTGTACTCGCCGGTCCTTATTGAAGGTTAAAACACCACATACTTGACGAAAACTCGTTGTGGTTTTGATGCATAGGTAACAACGGTTCTTGCTCAGCCCGTAGCAGCCACGTAACACTTGCAACAACAAAGTAGAGGACGTCTAACTTGTTTTTGCAGCTAAATTTTATTGTATGAGATGATCATGTTTTGTAACGAAGTTATAGGCAACTGGTAGGAGCCATATGGTTGTCGCTTTATTGTATGAAATGCAATTGCCATGTAATTGCTTTACTTTATCACTAAGCGGTAGCGATAGTCGTAGAAGCAATAGTTGGCGAGACGACAACGATGCTACGATGGAGATCAAGGTGTTGCGCCGGTAATGATGGTGATCATGATGGTGCTTTGGAGATGGAGATCAAAGGCACAAGATGATGATGGCCATATCATATCACTTATATTGATTGCACGTGATGTTTTTCCTTTATGCATCTTATTTTGCTTAGTTCGACGGTAGCATTATAAGATGATCTCTCACTAAATTTCAAGGTACAAGTGTTCTCCCTGAGTATGCACCGTTGCAAAAGTTCATCGTGCCGAGACACCACGTGATGATCGGGTGTGATAAGCTCTACGTTCACATACAACGGGTGCAAGCCAGTTTTGCACACGCAGAATACTCGGGTTAAACTTGACGAGCCTAGCATATGTAGATATCGCCTCGGAACTGTCACATCCCTAGAATTTGATTGCAAATAGTTGCACAAGGATCCATTCATCATGTCTAAATTTCTTTGAAAGTTTAAATGGGGATTGTTGAAACCCTAGCATCAAATGAATTCAACTAGGTTCAATAAAAACATTTTCAATGAACCCAAATGCCCTTTATAAAAGGTCATGATTTTTGTCAAAGGTGAAAACCTCTGCCAAAAATGATGCACCTATTTCTAGGCCATTCTGGATTTTTGAATTAAATCATAAGGTATTTGCATTTGGGCATTGAAATGCTATATAATATTTTAAATGTCCAAATAGTCATGAACGAAAATGTTTACTGTTGGAAATATTCCAAACAGTGGGCTTGAGAAGTTTCATGATTTTTGAGTTAGTTTTAGTATTTTTAATTAAAGCCCTAAAATTACAAAAGAATTAGAAAACGGAAATAAAATAAAAAGGGCAGAAAACCTACCCGCAATTACCTGGCGCTCACCTGGCAGCCCATCTGGCCGCCGAGCCCCTGGACGCATGGATGAACGCCCAATGTCGACCCGATCCGCCCGACCTCTCTCACTCTCCCCCTGCTCTGTCCCTCGTCGTTCCCCAGCTCACCGAACGCGCCTGCCGCCGCCAACGAGCACCACCGCGCCACCGGCCACCCCACGCCTCACCGACGCGCCAAGAAGCTCCGCCCCGTCCCCCTCTTCCTCCTCACCGAGCCACATGATGCATGAAGCCCCTGGACGCCGCCAGCACCGCCGTTCCCCTCGTCGGTCGCTGTGGATCATCGCCGTCGATTCGAGAGCTACAGAGTATCCCCGACCTCGGCATCGCGCTCGTTGGCCTCACTGTGAGCCTCCGCACCGAATCTCTCTCTCCCCGATGCCGATTTCTTCCTCTAACCGCGGACTCTGTCGAGCCCAAGAGTTCCTCGCCGCCGGCCATGATGCCGCCGTGGCCAGAGCCCACCCGCACCGCATATGAGCGCGTCACCGCAACCAGAGCGTCTGCAGTAGCCCGTAGCACCCAGCTGTTCTTGCTCCAGTGCACCACAACGTCGAGCCCGAGTTCGCCGAGCTCCAGCCGCCGCCGCAAGCTTGTTTCGGCTGGGCTCCGGCCACCTCAGCTCCCGCCGCCCGCCCCATCGGTGTGCCGCGACGATAGCTCCTGTAGAAACCTCCCAGCGCTCAAAACCTTCGCTGTAAGCGAAACCGAGCCAACCCGGTCGCCCGGTAGCGTTTTGGTCGCCGCCGGCGTAACTCCGGCGATGGTGATGTGGCGGATTAGTTTAGGCTAATGACGCAGTTAGTTACCACCTAGTGAGACTGACATCAGGGCCCCGCTACCTAATTAAGCTTAGATTAAGTTTTTGCTTAGTATTAACTAATCCCAGTATTGCCAGCGTCGGCATTGACCATGTTAGCGTGACCATTGGTGGGCCCACGTCGGCGACCCTAAACAACCTTCTGAGACACGACGGTGGGCCCCACTAGTCGAGGTTTGACATGGACGAGATGCATTGACCTCTTTGAGGTCGACATGGCGTAATCTTGACGTGATAATGCCCTTTTCTGGATTTATTCTTTTCAGGAAATTCCAGAAAATAGAGCAAACTTCTAAAAATCATAGAAATTAAATCGTAACTCCAAATGAAATAAATTGTATATGAAAAATTATCAGAAAAATGCAATCTATCCATTTGTATCATTTTCATGCATGTCAAACTAAGTTATACCTTCTGTATAGGTGAAAACATGATAATAGCATTTTAAATGCTAAATATGGAGTTTGCATATGAACCCTTAGTTCATACGGACTTCATTTAAACTGTTGCTAGATGCATTAGTGTAAATCATAACATTCTTGACATGTCATGATCATGCATCATATTGTTGCATTGCATTGATTGTGTTCCCTCTTGTTTGCCGGTGTTCGTCCCCTCTCCGTAGACGTGGTTTCGACGATGAGTTCGATGAAATCGACGAAGAACTATACTATCTTCAGAAGTGCCAGGCAAGCAAAACCCCCTTGTTCATTCCGATACAATCCCACTCTCTTGCTCCTGCTCCCTTTTACTACATTAGGAAAACAACGATTCAACTGTTACATGCTGCGGTAGTTGAACCCCTTTCCTCTGCATGACCTCTCATTGCCACAGTAAATAGATGAAACCCACTAGCATGAGTAGGAGTTGTTTGAGCCCTGATGTGCCTACTCATTCATGCTTGTTTGTCATGCCTGCTACTGCTTAGAGTTGAGTCAGGTCTGATTCATCGGAGATGAATCGGAGGTGTGTGAACATGTCCGACCGTTGAGAGCTAAGTGGTGAACACGATTTGGTAAAGGTAGCGGTGAGAGGCCATGTAGGAGTACATGGTGGGTTGTCTCATTGAAACCATCCTCAAGAACTGAGTTATGTGTTTGTGATCCATGAACAGTTACTACCACACATTGGTTTCCGGTCTCGACCCCTCTCGGCTTATTAACCACCTCAATCTCTGTCCAGGAGTTGCAACTAGTTTCAGATGTTTGTAGGTTGTGTTAGTAGTCTACCAAGTGGCACCCGGTACAAGTGGGCTTGGGACAGACTAGGCACCGTGGCATGGTGTACCAAGCGTAGATCCATCCGTCAAGGTGGGCTTGAGAACCCTGCACACATCGTTTGGGGCCGTGAGCGACACCCCGGCCGGATCTCCTTGCGGATGGAACCCGAATAGGCGATAAACCTGGACTAGAGACTTGTGTGGTTAGTCACACTACAAAAAAAAGACACATCCGTGACATTTTGGGCTGAACGAAAAAAATTTCTGTCATACATATGACACTTCTATGACGATAATTGTGACAAAACCCGGTATCATCATAGATGTGGTGGGATCCTACTTCTATGACAAAAAATCATGACAGAAAATGGGCTTTTCGTCTTGGGCGGCCGGAGACGCAGCTGCATGACATTCTTTGGGCCGTCCATGACGGAAAAAACCATGGTAGAAGCGAGGGGGAGGAAAATTTCTGGGAGTTGCCGGTTACGGTGGGAGGTCGGGGCGGCGATCGCGTTTCTCTCGTGCGTGCTGCGGCGTGTGTGCGGCGTTGGCTCTAATCGAACCCGGCGAGGCTTTGGGCTCTAATGAACCCGGCGATTGCCTTTGCGAGGCTCGCGTTATTGAACCCGGCGATCGATCGATGGCTGTTAATCGAACCCGATGGGCGATTCGCCGCTGCTGCTGCTAAGCGAAGCCGATCGATTGGATGAACATTGGCGTTGCGGGGGTTTGGATGAGCGATGGCGGTGGCGTTGCCTCGGATGAACAGGACCCGTGGTGTGGAGGCTGGATGAGCGATGAGCGATGGAGGGTGGCCGTGGAGGGTGGTTGAGCGGTACCCGTGGTGTGGAGGGCTGGATGAGCGGTGGGCGGTGGAGGGTGCCCGTGGAGGGTGGTTGAACAGCAGCCGGTGGAGTAGCGGCGGTGGAGGCTGGATGAGCAGGGGCCGTGGAGGCTGGAGGAGGTCGACGATGGAGATGAACAGTATCCCGTGGAGTCCCATTTTGCGGTATGCCACACCTCCCGATGAACAGGACCCCGTTTGACCGTAGGAGGTCCGTTTTGTCCGTTTGTGATCGCCACACCCTCCCGATCAACGGGACCCCGTTTGGTGTAGGAGGTCTGTTTCCTCCGTTTTGCGATCGCCACACCCTCCCGATCAACGGGACCCTGTTTCGACCGTGGGAGTCCGTTTCCTCCGTTTTGCGATGCGCCACACCCTCCCGATCAACAGGACCCGTTCGAGCGTGGGAGGTCTGTTTCCTCCGTTGTGCGATGCGCGAGCCTCGTTTCCATCGCCTGGTCCGTCCAAGCCCTCCCGATGAACACGACCACGCATTCCGTTCTGACCCAGCCGGTTTGGCTCCCCATGAACACGACGATGACGTTGTTTCTCCGTTCCGACCCAACCATGTACACGAGCCCTCGCCGTGCGTGTCTGCGCGAGTAGGCGTTGAGACCCGCCCGTATGTCACATATGTGGCGTATTTTATTTTTGCACCACTGGCGTTATGCGTGCGTGTACATGCTACGTGCGGCGCCTCTACTACGACGCGTGTGCGCCTCTACAACGACCGGTATGTGCATTACCGTTCACGACGAGAATGACAACGCTTCGTGCGCTTGACCAGGTGGGTCCCGTATCGAGCACTTCCTTACTGCGAAGATGTAGCTAGTGGGTCCCAACGGTCGAGCGAATCGTTTTGGGTTTTTGCGGGACGCACTTCATTGCGTGCGAAGATGTAGCTGGTGGGTCCCAACGGTCGAGGGTGAATAGTTTTTTGAGCGCACTTCCTTGTGTGCGAAGATGTAGCTAGTGGGTCCCGGCGGATAGAAAGCGTTTTTTAAGTGAAATCGGTGGCCCGTCCGGTGGGTCCCATGTCGGTGGAGGAATAATTATTTTGCCGCGTAATAAGGAGGCACTTCCTTGCTGCGGTGTGGACCCAGCTATCGGCTTCTCCACGTCTGATCCATGTCCGATGGAAGCCATTCCTTGACCACCTTGACCACGCCACGCCGAGAGCACCAGGGCGGTGGGCGACGGCGAGCCTAGGAAGGGGCGGCGGGCCGGGAAGGCAGCGGCGGTGGATGCCGCAGCGTGAGGAGTATGAGGTTCACTTGTTGGCTGTGGTGTGAGGCTGCCGTCGCCGTAGAATAACGAGGGGTGTGGGTGCGTAGAGGATGGCACGGCGATGGTGGGAGTAGTAGGCGGTGAGGCCTCCGCGGCATCACAGACCGACCCGCAGGCGGCGGGGAGCAAGCGACACGACCGGCGCTGCTTTGGGCGGTGGAGCAAGAAGACCAGAGGTTGAAGAAGCACCACGGCCGTTGGATGGACATCGTCACGGTCCTTTGGAGCTAGAATCGTTCATATATTGACTAAAGTTGACAAAGGCATCCGTCGATCAACAAGTAGGCCCTAAGTCAGCCTCCCACCAAGGTTGGTCCCAGCTAGCGGGGGTATTCATTTTTGTGCGTAATAAGGAGGCGCCACGGTGGGTCGGTGGCAATGGGGAACATTTTTTCACGAAATATGGTGGCCCGACCTGTGGGTCCCAGTAGCCAGGGGGAAACATGTTTTTCATGAAATACTGGTGGCCCGTCCAGTGGGTCCCAGCTGTCAGGTGGAGGAATAATTATTTTCCACGTAATAAGGAGGCACTTCCTTGCGGCTGCCGTGGACCCAGTGTCGGCCTCTCCACGTCACGATACTCTTCCGATGGAAGTCGGTTGTTGACCACATTGACCACGCCATGGCGAGAGCACCACTGCGGTGGGCGGCAGCGAGGCCTAGGAAGGGGACGACGGCGGGCCGGGGAAGACAGCGGCGGTGGAAGCCAGCGGAGAGGAGTATGAGGTTCGCCGGTTCGGCTGCGGCGTGAGGCTGCCGTCGCCGAGAATAACGAGGGGTGTGGGTTAGTAGAGGATACCACGCCAGCGGTGGGAGTAGTAGGTGGTGTTGAGGCACTGCGGCAGCACAGCCGCAGCAGGAGGCGGAAGCGGCGGTCCCTTGGCGCTACTGGCGGCGGCCGAGCAAGAAGATCACAGATTGAAGAAACACGGCGGCCGTTGGATTGACATCCAGCAGTTCGTCTGCTAGAATCGTTTGTTGGCGTAGTATATAATAACTAAAAAATCTTGCATCGCGTCAACTAAACAGGCCCACAAGTCAGACCACTCCCTCTTTTTTTAATAATTTATATATAGCTCATGGAAACTTCTTATGCAATTTATTGCAGTCATTTTTTTGTTGGCCAGGGCCAATTTCGCATATTTATGTGGGTTCCAAACTATTTTTAATACCGAAATGTCGAGCCAGATTTAAAGTACTTTGAAGATATATTTGAATTAGGTTAATGCCCAGTGAAATAGGAATCTGAAAATATGAAGAAAAAAATCAGAAATTATAAAGTAATTGCCAATTTGTCATCTTTTTTTATATTTACATCCCATTTCATATTACTTTCAAGATTTGCGAGGCGTCTTGAAAGAGTTGCAGCCATCGAGTGTAGAAAATAAGTAGGCTGGATTGGGTATTCTTGAGAAAAAATAAAGCTGGGCTCATTTTCACAAAGAAAAAATAGCTGGGCTGGTCACATGGTGAACATAAAATATAAGCACAGGGCTAGGCGGGCCTGACCAGTTCAAACCCTACTCCGTCTCAACAATACCAAACAAAAAAATCTTTGCTCGAGTAGCTCGTCCTAGGTGTCGGCCGATCTTGTGCTGTTCTCTTGTCTATTGACAATATCGCTCACAATGTCGTGGGTCCCGGATGTCGAGAAAACACTAGGAGGAAGCATTTTATTTTTCCATCTGTTGACATGGTGGCCCCTCATCATCCTCTCCACGTGCTTGCGATTCACATGTTTGTTGACCATGTTGACAACACGAGAGGGCGGCGCCTTGTGGCGCACCAAAGCGCTGGGACGTCGGCGTTAACGATTTAGGAGGCGGTGGGGAAGCGGCGTCGTGTGCTTGGCGCAGCCAGCCGTGGGAGGTGGAAGCGGCGGCCCGCGTGCTGGTTTGGTTTTGGCGGTGGAGGAAGACAGGACTGAAGAAACACGACGGTGTAAAAGCAGCGGGAGTACTTAACAACCTTAATCGAAACCAGCGGGGCACTTAACAACCAAAGCTGAAAGCGGTATGAGTACTTATACAGTTCAACTACAAAAGCACGCCTCGAGCAGTGCTACTTTGCCTCTGATTAACCAAGGGTGAGGCCGCCAAGGCCGAGCGCCACCAGCGCATCCACAACCTTACGAAGCGGCTTCATCTCGCAACATGGTCAATAAACAGGATCTTCGCTTTAGAGCCATGGAAAAGCATGATCATAATCTTCTGACCTATTCTCCAAGATGGACGGGCCTTCATTATCTGAGACCACCCACGAATAAGTATCTTTTCACCTCCAAGGGGAATTGAGTAGGTCGACATAAACATCATGTTGTGACCAAGCGGAAGTCTGACCCGACCATGGTCAGGCATATGTATAGGAACAATAGAACTCGGAAGTTCCTGTTTCAAGAAGATCACAGCTGTAAAACTGTGTATAAGAAATAGTTTATGAACAGTATATATAACAGAAAACAGCTCGTACCATAAGTTTCTCGACACAGTTGGACTTGTTCAACAAGTGCAGCAGCGGCACACATATCCCATGTGGCCTTCCACCATTTAAACGCCCCACAAGGACCTCAAGACGATCAATAAAGTGTAGGAACTTGTGGATGTCGATCCAGTCTACTTCAGTGCCATTAGTAACAGCCGAGTTATTACAGAGTAACAAACGAGTAGACTACTTAACTCTAAAAAACCTACACGTGCCACCAATTATAAGAAAATATTAGTTAGAAGTAGCATCTTCATGAGAGATTCATTGCTACTTCTAAAGTTAAATTGTGATTAGTTAAACAGAATAGGTGGATTAAGAAGTAATCGAGGCAACAAGCAAGAACCAGATACAAAACTAACATGGATGAACAATTGGAACGACGTCAGGGTGGAAGATCGCAGTGAAGATGAGAGCAGGTTCTCCTATTTCCATCAACATTTGTGCGCCAACTTTCAGTCCGTAACACTTGAGAAAGTTTATCCAAGTTCGCCATAAAAAAAGCAGCGATCTTCTTGGTTCATGAACCCAACTCGGAAGTAATATCCATGGCTTGTCTTCACTGTGACTGAGGGAGTCCCGGACTAGGGGGTGTCCGGATAGCCGGACTATCGTCACGGCCGGACTCCAAGACTATGAAGATACATGATTGAAGACTTCGTCCCGTGTCCGGATGGGACTTTCCTTTGCGTGGAAGGCAAGCTTGGCGTCTGGATATGTAGATCTCCTACCATTATGGCGACCTTTGTGTAACCCTAACCTATCCGGTGTCTATATAAACCGGAGGGTTTTAGTCCGTGGGGCGAATAACAATCATACCATAGGCTAGCTTCTAGGGTTTAGCCTCCTTGATCTCGTGGTAGATCTACTCTTGTACTACCCATATCATCAATATTAATCAAGAAGGGTAGGGTATTACCTCCATCGAGAGGCCCGAACCTGGTAAAACATCGTGTCCCTTGTCTCCTGTTACCATCTGCCTAGACGCGATTCGGGACCCCCTACCGAGATCCGCGGTTTGACACCGACATTGGTGCTTTCATTGAGAGTTCCTCGTGTGCGTCACCGATAGGCCCGATGGCTCCTTGATCATTAACAACGACGCGGTCCAGGGTGAGAATTTTCTCCCGGACAGATCTTCGTGTTCGGCGGCTTTACCGCTGCGGGCAATTAAGCAGCCATCTGGACCAGATCGAAAGCTTCGCCCCTGGCCATCATGTCAGATTTGGAAGTTTTAACTATCGACCGATATCCGCGGAGACTTGATATTCGGCGGATTCGAGCCGCAATAAGCGTGCCGCCTTTGTCTCGATGGGCATGATCTAGCTCTGCAGCGAGCGGTGCCACGGATGCCGCGGCGACATCCGCTCCAACCCTTAATCCGGTCGGATTCACGATCGAGGGCGAGTGCTTGGACACCGCCTCGGGGCTACAATCTCTCGGCGATTGGGCGAACTCTATCCTGTCGCTGCGAAGACCTTGACTCTAGGGTGTCGGACTCCGAACCCTCCGCACCCCTACCAATCGAATCCGATTGGGCGCCCGTTATGGAGTTCACTGCCGCGGACATCTTTCAGCACTCGCCCTTTGGCGATATCCTGAATTCACTAAATTCTCTCTCTTTATCAGGAGAGCCCTGGCCGGACTACGGTCAAGAAGGTTGGGATGCGGATGACGAAGAAATTCAACGCCCACCCACCACCCACTTCGTAGCCACTGTCGAAAGCTTACATGACGTGCTCGATTTCGACTCCGAAGACATCGACGGTATGGACGATGATGTAGGAGACAACAATGAACCAGCACCTGTAGGATGCTGGACAACCACCTCATCCCATGATGTATACATGGTGGATACACCTAAAGGAAATTAAGATGAGGTACAACGGGACGCTACGAAGGATAAATCCCTCGAAAAGCAGTCAAAACGGCAACGTAAATGCCGAACCAAGTCCCGCCTCCACAAATACCCAGCCATAGAGCAGGGCGAACCGGTGGACGATGAACAAGCTATCGAGCAATCATCTGAACAAGACAACTTGGATAAACAATCTGTCCCCGGCGAAGACAACAGTCCGGACGATCTCACGCCAGACAAACCATTGGAGCAA
Source organism: Aegilops longissima (assembly GCA_021605205.1). Classification (NCBI taxonomy): domain Eukaryota; kingdom Viridiplantae; phylum Streptophyta; class Magnoliopsida; order Poales; family Poaceae; genus Aegilops; species Aegilops longissima. The sequence goes on from CM038680.1 coordinate 221,499,660, forward strand.
AATGACCTCCAGAAAAGGCTCGTTGCCACCGCGCGTAGCCTGAAAAAGCAGAAGCGGAAGCTCAAAACAGCGGAAGATGCACTCAGGATCAGATGGAGCAAAGTATTCAGCACCGCAGACAAGTACTGTAACGCCCCGGATTCGATGCGCTAGGCATTTGCCAGTTATTCGCCGTCTTGGCCATGTCATTTGCTTGCGTGTTGCATTTTGTCATGTCATCTTGTGCATTTCATTTTGCATACGTGTTCGTCTCATGCATCCGAGCATTTTCCCCGTTGTCCGTTTTGCAATCCGGCACTCCTATGCCCTCCGGCATTCCCCTTTGTCTCCTGTTGTGAGTGGGTGTTAAACGTTCTCGGAATGGACCGAGTCTTGCCACGCGGCCTTGGTATAGCACCGGTAGACCGCCTGTCAAGTTTCGTGCCATTTGGAGGTCGTTTGATACTCCAACGGTTAACCACGTAGCCCGCAAAGCCTCTTTCGTCTTGCAGCCCAACACCCCTCCAAAGTGGCCCAAAAACCCAGCAAACTCCCCTCTATGCTCTCGGTCGTTCGATCACGATCGCGTGGCCGAAAACCGCTCCTCATTTGGACTCTCCTAGCTCCCAGAAATTATAAATATGCCCTCCCCCGTCCAAATCGCAGTCCAAACCCTAAAATTCCCCTCCGTGCTGCGTCGGACATGTCCGCCCGCTGCCGGACACGTCCACTGCCAGCCTCCACGTCGCCCGGACCCATCCGGGGACGCCACGTCCCTTCCCGCCGCGCGCCCAATCCCCGCCGCCACGCCCGCGCCGCCTTCTCTCTCCTCCCGCACCGCCCGCAGCCCTGCGGGCCAGCCTGCCCGTCCGGCCCGACCGCGCGCCGCCGCCAGCGCCGACCTCCCGCCGCCCGGCCTCCGGCCAGCGCCCTCGCCGCCTCGCTTCGCCCGCGGACTTCGCCGCCCCTGCTCCTCCGCCGCCCGCGCTTCGCCCGCTCCGCCGCCCGCCTACCGCCCGAGCCGTCGCATCTCCCTCCGCCGGCCCTGCCAAGCTCCGACCACCGGTGCCCCTCGCCGGACCGGCCACCGGAGGAGGCCGGCGCCGCCTCCTCCCGTCGCCGGAGGGTCATCCCTCGTCGGCCGCGCCCGGATCCGGCCAAGGGATCCCCGGATCCAGCGTCCCCGAGCCTCTCCGGCCGTCTTCTTCCCCTGCTCCGGCGAGAACCCCGGCCATCATCGTTTTCCGTGCAAGCTGGAGGTTGACCTCGATTTCCTTAAGTCCTCGAATTGTTGCATATTAACATGCCATGTTCATCGCATCATAACTCTGTGCATACTGCTCCGTTTCGTGCATGTAATATGTCAAATTGTTCGTCTCAACGAGTACTTCATTTCATTACATTGCATCATGTTCATTTGAGTTAATCTTGATGCCTGAATCATCGTTGCAAGAGTGCTTCATAATGTTGGCTGCTTTCTGTTAACAGAACTTGCTCTTTTTGTCATTTTTGCCATGATTGATGTGTGCATCCTATGAGGTTGATGTCTACATGTGTTTTGAAAACTATGCCATGTCTTCTTTACAGGGGTGCCATCCATGTATTTTCGTGAGTTGTGTAGTGAGTGCATCAAGCTTGTTAAGTAGGGTACTTGTTGTTGCTGTTTTGCTAGGCTGAATCTGTTATTTGGTGATGCTATGTAAACCTGCTGCTACAAGTCATTCTGTGCATAATCTGAAGATGTTCACTAAGGGTGTTTTGTTATACATGTCATGCTCTATCCATCCATGCCCCTGGTTGCATTTATAGCCTGCTCTAGCTTGTTGTTATCTTGCTCCAAAGTTGCTAAATAATGTTGTTGTCAGCCTGTTAACATTAAGTTCAGTTGTTGCCATGATTGTTGTTAGTGATCCATGCATCCTATGAACTTGCTATTGCCATTCTTAGCTTCATAAGCATATCTTCTTACTGTTGGTTGCCTTGCCATGCCATGTATTGCTCTGTGGTGAGTGGTACAAGCTCACCTACATGCCTACTTATCGTTGTTCCTGCCATGTATGAATCTGTAATATCTTTTGCTATGTTTACATGGGTGCCATCATGTCTTATGATCCTTTTTGGATCATGATCACTAAAGGACTTTTGTTCTATGCATTTAGTATATTTATTCCATGCCTTTATTTGCCATGATAAGTTCATGTAGCATGATGTTTGATAGCTCTAAACATTGCAACCTGATGTTATTTTCTGCAAAGTCTGAACTGTTATTATTTGCAATCTTTCCATGTGTGTTTGAGCATGTTCTCGTGATTTCTGGAGATAGCCCAGTGTTCATGTTTTGTTATGCCTTACCTGTACATCATGCCCATATCTTTTGTTTTCATGTTGAGATGCTGTAGCATATTGTTTTGATGCTTGCAATATGCCTAGTTCCTGTTTTGGACAGATTGTTGCTATAACTTGTATAGAGTGCGTGTGTTGAACTGTTGCTCCGTTTTGAGTGTGCTCTATATGAAACTTGCTTAGAATTTCATGTGGCTTCATATTATCATGTTGCATTCTTGTTTTGAGGTGTTTGCTTAATGTTTGGGTGCATTTTGCATCAATGCCATGTTTAACTTGTTTTGCTCATATCTTCTAGGCCGTAGCTCCGAACTAAATGAACTTTATATGTAACTTGACTAGAATCTCGTGTAGATCATATTGGTGCATCTTAACTGGCTGTTTAACAACTTGAACATAAGGTTTATTCAGATCTGGACCAATTTCGAAATTTGCATATGAGGACTTACCGGAATTGTTATATGTTGTTCCCGGCCTCATTTAAACTTGCCTTGATGTGTTACTCTTGTTTGCATCATCTCTTGACATGAGTAGCTTCATGTAGCTTTGTCATGCATCATGCTTGTTTGTGCATCATGTCATGTTCATGTGTGGTGTGTTTACTATGTTGTGTGCTTCTTCTCGATAGTTCCTGTTTCGTTGCGATCGTGAGGACTCGTTCGTCTACGCTTGGTTCGGCTTCATCCGTTCGTCTTCTTCATGGACTCGTTCTTCTTCCTAGCGGGATTTCAGGCAAGATGACCGTCACCTTGGATCTCATTACTATCATGGCTATGCTAGTTGCTTCGTTCTATCGCTATGCTGCTTTACCTGCCACTTGCTGCTCAAGCCTCCCAAATTGCCATGAACCCCTGACCTTTGTCACGCTTCCTAGCAAACAGTTGTTTGGCTATGTTACCGCTTTTGCTCAGCCCCTCTTATAGTGTTGCTAGTTGCAGGTGAAGATGAAGATTGCTCCATGTTGGATTATGTTTATGTTGGGATATTACAATATCTCTTATATTATTAATGCATCTTTATACTTGGTAAAGGGTGGAAGGCTCGGCCTTGTGCCTGGTGTTTTGTTCCACTCTTGCCGCCCTAGTTTCCGTCATATCGGTATTATGTTCCCGGATTTTGCGTCCCTAACGCGGTTGGGTGATTTATGGGACCCCCTTGACAGTTCGCTTTGAATAAGACTCCTCCAGCAAAGCCCAACCTTGGTTTTACATTTGCCTCACCTAGCCCTTTTTCCCTTGGGAGTTGCGCTCTCGAGGGTCATCTTATTACCCCGGGCGGTGCTGCGTCGTGAGTGCTGGTCCAAACCGTCGACCGCCGGTGTCCACCGAGGCAACTCTGGGTTCGCCTATCGGAAGTTTGGACAATCCGGTGTGCCCTGAGACCGAGATATGTGCAGCTCCTACCAGGATTTGTCGGCACATCCGGGCGGCTTTGCGGTCTTGTTTTATTCTGTTGAAATGTCTTGTGGCAGGATTCGAGACTGATCGGGTCTTCCGGGAGAAGAATATCCTTCGTTGATCGCGAGAGCTTATCATGGGCTAAGTTGGGACACCCTGCTGGGTTTGAACTTTCGAAAGCCGTTCCGGGGTTATGTGGCAGATGGGAATTTGTTAATATCTGGTTGTAGTAAACTTGAAGTAAACTCTTCTAAAATACACCAACCGTAATGCGTAACCGTGAGTGTCTCTTTTCGGGGTTGATCGAGAGGAGAACACGGTTTCGGGTTATGCTGGCGTAAGTAGGAGTTCAGGATCACTTCTTGATCATTACTAGTTGTGATTGTTCCTTTGATTCTCTTCTCGCTCTCATTTGTGTATGTTAGCCACCATATATGCTTAGTCGCTGCTGCAACCTCACCACTTTACCCCTTCCTTTCCCATTTAGCTTTGCTAGTCTTGATACCCATGGTAATGGGATTGCTGAGTGCTCGTGGCTCACAGATTACTACACCAACAGTTGCAGTACAGGTTGTCACGATGATCTTGATCGAGAGGCGGTGTTCTGTTTTGGAGTTCTTCTTACGCTTCTTGATCGGGGATAGGTTCCGGTCGGCAGCCTGGGCTAGCAGGGTGGATATTGTTTGAGTTTCTGTTTATGTTTCATCTGTAGTCGGATGTTGATCTTGTATGTTGTATTGTTGTATTCATGTGACGTTGTATGTCTTGGATGTATCCCCACTATTATGTAATGTTGATGTAATGATATCCACCTTGCAAAAGCGTCTTCAAGATGCGCTTCTATCCTCGGTGGGACCTTCGAGTTCCTTTAGGATAGGGTCGCATATTGGGCGTGACAAGTTGGTATCAGAGCCTCGACCGACCCTAGGAGCCCCCTTGATTGATCGTGTAGTTTGGCCGTCGTTGAGTCTAGAAGAAAACTATTTTCGGAGTTTAGTTATATCAGAGAGTAGGACTTCTTTTACTCCTCAGCCCCTTCGTCGCTCTGGTAAGGAATCCTGACGTAGGTGTTTTGAATTACTCCTCTTCCCGTTCAAATTTTTCTTTAGGATCACGCGGTTAGTTTTCGTTCGTTGTCCTTCCTCTTTTATCCGGTGCATCTCTCGTCAAGTCGACTCAAACCTCTTTGTCTTTTGAGAGATCAATCCTCAGCTCTTTTCTATCAACGTTGTTTCCTCGTCTGAAGTTGTCCTTGTTTTTCCCACCCGCCCACCCTTCTTCTTCTCGAAGCAGAGTGCATAATCAGTACCCATTCTATTAAATGCGAAGCCTTTGCTTTCTTTCCTCAATCTTTTCAACCGAGCTTTTCTCTTCAAGTTATTAAATCGATTCCCGTTCCAAGTTGCCTGCGTTTTCCCGCCCTCCCACCCATTTTATCCCCGGACTCTGAGCCTTTAATCGAGCAATCAATTCCATTCGTGTGGAGCCTCTTCAGTCTTCCCTCAATTATTTTAACCGGTGAATTCTCGTCTTGTTCATCATTCTTCATCCCTTTCTTTTTCCGGTGCACTCAATTCAAGTTTTTTTCCGTGTTGATCATATTCTTTTCCTTGGATCAAGTGTTCTCCTTGCTTATTTGCCTCTCGCCATTCAATCATTCTGGAGTTCAAGACATCTCAGAGATTCGTCTGTGTTCGAATTAACTCGAGGTTGTCACCTCATTTAAATATTCCAATCATCCTGGTGCATCATCTATCTCTTCAACAATCCCTTTCCAACGGTGTTTTTTTTCTTTTAGTGGGCCCTAACCCACAGGTCTTTTTCCAGGATTTTACCTGACTCTTCTGATTTTCCCCGGAGTTATTCTCAATTCTTTTCAAGTATGACGTAAGAATGGATCCCATCAGTCAGATGCCTTTCCAAGATCGATTTCAAATCATTTCATTGTTGGTTCAACCCCTTATCTTTCCATTCTTCCGGAGTATCTCAGTAATTTTGGTGGTGTTTCTCGTCGTCATTTGAAGACTGAAGAAGAGTTTTTCCTCTAAATCTTGTCCGTTCTCTCGAAGATTCGTGGTTCTAGCATCATTCTACCCTCTCGATTTTTTTTTCCATTTGTCAGATATTCTTTTCTTAACCATCCGGAGTATGTCAGAAGTTGTTTCAAGTTTCTTTTCACCGGAGGCCATCGTTCCAGAAGAATTCGTCGCCCTCACATTTCAGCTACCGTTATCCAATTATCCCGGCGCTTCATTCAAGCGTTCTTTAATCAGCTCATGAGCTATTTGTTCTTTTGCATCTAAATCCCCCTCAAACATATTGGTTCTTCTAATTCTTCCGGTGATTATTTCTCTTTCGTCAGTCATTTCCGAATTCTAACGGTGGTTCCTTCATATTCTTTTCCTTAATTATCATTTCAATCCATTCGTTTTTTTCAATCCTTCCGGTGGTTTACTAAGACCTTCTCAAGTTTGCGATATGTCACTTCTAAATCCTTTTTCAAGAAGAATAAGTAGTATGCAAAAATCCATTGCTTGTCATCAATTTAATTTGATGAAGGATAAGCATACAATAAATCTTATTCCTATTTCATCCAAGTGAGTAATCCTTTCCTTCGGAGTTTGTTCTTGATGAATAAATTCTAGTTCCAAGTGTTTTCATATTTTCTTTTCCGGAGTTCAAATTTTCCTCGACTATTTCGTCGGAACCTCCATCTAAATCATCGCAAGGCTCATCTTATTCGTTTGTCCTTCATTCTATCTCATCATCCTTTTGTTACCGGAGTTCTTCATGATGGTTCTTCATGATTTAATTCATTCTTCAAGTGTTCATCAAGATTCTTGTTCAAGGAGCTCAAGTATCTTCCTTCTTGCATCTCAAAGTGCAATTAATCCTCCATATCCTTTTGAAGTGGAGCTTTGCATTTCTTCGTTCTCCTCAGCTATTTAATCTTTTCCGTTTGTGGTAGGTTATCACCTCATAATTTTTGAGAGGTTATCCATAAGTCCACATAAAGCTTATTCTTTCGTTGTTGATTTTCTCAACAACTTCATTCAATCCTTCCTTCTAAGTTCTTTTCATTCAATTCTTCCGGAGGCATTGCATTGTTCATCTCGTCAAGTGCCATCTCATTGGGTGAAATTCGTGTTCTATTCCTTCCATTTTCAGCCGGAGTGCTTCCTAAATCCTTTTAGTATTATTTGTTTCTTATCTCGTTTCAACTGGAGTGGCTTCATAGTCTATCTGATTCTGTGAGCTTTCGATTCTCGTCATTCTCGTCGTTCCTCTCTTCTTCTCGAGTGCTCTCGATTATTTGCTTCTTCTCTCGAGTTCTTGTTTCACCTCTTCCTTTTTCACTTCCGTCTTGGTCCTAAGATCTCGGGACGAGATCTCTTGTTAGTGGAGGAGTGTTGTAACGCCCCAGATTCGATGCGCTAGGCATTTGCCAGTTATTCGCCGTCTTGGCCATGTCATTTGCTTGCGTGTTGCATTTTGTCATGTCATCTTGTGCATTTCATTTTGCATACGTGTTCGTCTCATGCATCCGAGCATTTTCCCCGTGTCCGTTTTGCAATCCGGCACTCCTATGCCCTCCGGCGTTCCCCTTTGTCTCCTGTTGTGAGTGGGTGTTAAACGTTCTCAGAACGGACCGAGTCTTTCCAAGCGGCCTTGGTATAGCACCGGTGGACCGCCTGTCAAGTTTCGTGCCATTTGGAGGTCGTTTGATACTCCAACGTTAACCGCATAGCCCGCAAAGCCTCTTTCGTCTTGCAGCCCAACACCCCTCCAAAGTGAACCAAAAACCCAGCAAACTCCCCTCTATGCTCTAGGTCGTTCGATCACGATCGCGTGGCCGAAAACCGCTCCTCATTTGGACTCTCCTAGCTCCTAGAAACTATAAATATGCCCTCCCCCGTCCAAATCGCAGTCCAAACCCTAAAATTCCCCTCCGCGCCGCGCCGGACATGTCCGCCCGCGGCCGGACACGTCCACCGCCAGCCTCCACGTCGCCCGAACCAATCCGGGGATGCCACGTCACCTTCCCCGCCGCCGCGCCCAATCCCCCGCCGCCACGCCAGCGCGCGCCGCCTTCTCTCTCCACCCAGCCGCCCGCGCCTGCGGGCCCACGGCCGGCCCGTCCGGCCCGACCACGCCCGCGCACAGACCGCCGGCGCCGACCTCCGCCGCCGCTGGCCTCGGCCCAGCGCGCCTCGCCGCCCCTTCGCGGGCCTCGCCGCCCAGCTCCTCCGCCGCCGCCTTCGCCCGCTCCGCCGCCCGCCGACCGCCCGAGCCGTTGCATCTCCCTCCGCCGCCCTGCCAAGCTCCGGCCACCGGTGCCCCTCGCCGGACCGGCCACCGGAGGAGGCCGGCGCCGCCTCCTCCCGTCGCCGGAGGGTCATCCCTCGTCGGCCGTGCCCGGATCCGGCCAAGGGAGCCCCGGATCCAGCGTCCCCGAGCCTCTCTAGCCGTCTTCTTCCTCTGCTCCGGCGAGAACCCCGGCCATCATCGTTTTCCGTGCAAGCTGGAGGTTGACCTCGATTTCCCTATGTCCCCGAATTGTTGCATATTAACATGCCATGTTCATCGCATCATAACTCTGTGCATACTGCTCCGTTTCGTGCGTGTAATATGTCAAATTGTTCGCCTCAACGAGTACTTCAATTCATTCCATTGCATCATGTTCATTTGAGTTAATCTTGATGCATGAATCATCGTTGCAAGAGTGCTTCATAATGTTGGCTGCTGTCTGTTTACAGAACTTGCTCTTTTTGTCATTTTTGCCATTATTGATGTGTGCATCTGTAACATCCCAAAATTCTAAATTTTGGAATGTTATATTAAATAAATAATTCTGATTTGTTTGTTTGATTGAGTGGAATTTTAAACTTTTGAAAGTTGAATGAGAGGGAATGAAATGACTTTCCCAAACTTTCCCCTTTGCCCTTTTTGGAGTTCAATGAATTCAAGTTCATTCCAACACAAAACCCTAGAGTGAAGATGACATGACTTCTTCCATTTGGAATGAAAAGGGTTTTTGAAAAAGATTTGAATTTCAATTGAAAATATTTCAAATTCAAAGCTTTATGCAACTCAATGATTTTCATGAGAGAAGATAAAATGACTTCTTCAATTATATGAAATATGAGTTGGAAGTTAAAAAGAATCAAATTGAAAGTCATTTGAAAGTATCTTGAAACCCCCTTTCAAATTTGGGATTATTTGGATTTTGTTCAAATTATTTTTCTCCTAAAATAAATAAATGGAAATTAGGGTAAAATGATTCCTTCTATGGAAAATTAGGAGAAAATAAATTTGAAATAATTTTGTATTTTAAAAATGATTTTTGTTGAGTTTTATTGCAACAGCAACACTATTTGAGTTTTGTAAATTTTTGAGGATTTTAGTTGAACTTGAAAAATAGTTCAGGTTGTAGGAAATCTTCTTCTGATCATTTTGATATATATATGTCCTATATAAAGTATTTATATTCTATATACTTTCTTTCTCTTTTTATTTTCAAAAAAGGAAAACCACAGGCGCTTAGCCAGCCAGCCAGCCCGGCCAAATGCCCGAGGCCCACCAGCGCGCCACCACCCGCCCAGCCGCGCCACCCAACCGGCCCGACCGACCCCCTCGCCCGAAAACCTCCCGCGTCGGTCAACCGACCGAACGCGCTCCCCCTCCCTCTCACCGACAGGTGGACCCCCACCCTTCTTCCCCCTCGCGCACGCCACCCGCCCGCGCCGCCGCTCGCCGGATCCCGCAGGATCCGGGATCCGCCGCGATTCCCTCGCCGGATCTTTCCCCTCCTCCAAGTCGGGGCCCCTCTATATAAACCTCCCCCCTCGACCCCATTCCCCCCTCGCCCCCTCACCCGACGCTCTCCTCCCTCAGAACGCCGCCGAACAACCGAGCCGCCGCCGCCCATTAACGCCAGACCACCACCCGGCCACCCCGAGCTCGCCCGACTCCACCCCCGAGCTCACCTCGCCACGCCGCACCCGCCGGAGGTCCCCGCCGACGCCCCCGACCACCGGAGTCGCCGGAACCATCGCCACCCGAGCCGCCGTCGCCGTCGCCGCCAGGTAAGTCACCGGAGTCCTCCTCGGCGTTAGATCCAAAGCGAACGGCGTAGATTAGATCCCCCGAAGGGGTAAGTTATTTCAAATAAAACCGGTTTTTTGTCCCGGTTAGTTCCGGTTTATTTTAGTTAGGGTTTTTAGTTGAACCGGCCGATTCGGTTTAATCCCTAGGGCCCGTTTAGTTATTTAACGCCCAGGGCGCTAAATAGGCCCATTAGCCCGTTTTTCTTTATTTTTCGTTTTCTGTATTAACAGAATAGTTTCAGATTTGAAAAATTCATATCTTTTAATCTACTTTATATTTTTAAGTGATTCTTTTTTTGTTGGTTTGAAAATTTCTTATAGCTTTTGTAGAAAATATAATTAGTCATGTTAAAATTAGTTAAAATAGCTTTATTGTAGATTTAGACAGAATAGTAATTCTGCTATAAAATGAGTTAGGAATATTATTTTTAAATGATTCTTTTTGTCACAACTTTATTTTGACATTGCCAAACCGTAGGAATTTATTTGGGCATTTTAGGATTAATAAAAAAATAGTTTTAACCAGAATCATGTTATTCTTAATTATTTAACTAGCTACTGTTTTCCTATTGTTTTAATTAGCAAATAAATTTATTTTTCCTATGTGATAGATTATTCTAGGTTAGTATCTGTAACTTTAGAGCATGAACTTTTATTTATAATAAATAAAACTTTTATTTTATTTTTCCTACTAGAATTTTGCTTTAGGCCTAATAGGAGTTTTATAATAGATTTTAAGGTGATTCTTTTTGCTACTAGTTGCTTTATGAATTCTTTTCTGTTAGGTAGCATAAACCCATGCTTAGGTTCTGTTAAGAAGAATTTTGTTATGTAAAACTATTTTTAGTTGTTGCTTGAAGTAGGAAAACATTGAGTTGGATTTCTTCGAGTTTTCCTTTGGGTTTTGATTCGTTTGTTTGGTGTGTTATGTTAGCATGCTATTATGTTAAGTGATCATATGCTATATGCTTATTATGATTGTTGCTTGCCTCGGTAGAATTTCTGGCGTGCGAAGCTTGCTACCACGAGTCCCTAGTTTTCAAGATCGTCGACAAAGGCAAGTTCACTTTGACCATGTTTTTCATACCTATGTATTTTATTGCATCTAGTGTCATCTTAGCAACAATCCCTCCAAAGAGTGATATTGAATCCTTGTAGTTGAGTAGTATGCATGAGGTAGGAACCCATCACCCTGTTACCAAGCCGGGGCGTTATTTATTTTAATGCTCCGCTATAGTAGGCGGGGTTGGTATGAGTGCTCGGGAGTGGTGTGAGAATGGAGCTCTCGTCAATGGCGACAACACCATGATGGAATCTGCAAGGATCTGCACCTTCAAGGCCTCAAGACTTCAAGACTCGAGACAAGAATTCAATACACACTCTTGGGTGAAGGATGGTTGACGGGCACCTTGGAGAAACCAGTGGTTGGCGGGATGCATGGAGAAGCGCCATGACATCTTGCGAAAGCTTCACCCAGACTCAAAGAGACGGAAGAATACTTCATGCCGGAAGCTTACATGTGCAACCGCAAGTCACTATGGGCTCGGCTTGGTTGACCCTAGTTGTGACTCTGGCTGGGGCGGTGCTAGCAGATGTAGAACTACGGTAGGATTGAATGAGCACGGACGGTGGTCGGGAACTCTTGGAAGACCATGTTTGGTCATCTTGTTCTCAAACACCACGAAGTGCGAGAATGTAAAAGAGGATCGAATCTTGCGGGTAAAGTGTACAAACCTTTGCAGAGGGTTAAAACCTAATCGATTAGCCGTGTCCCCGGTTATGGACAATTTGAGCCTCTGGACTTGGATTTATCTCGGAACTCTCAACACCGGACTGATAACTTAATTGTGGGCAACTTATGATGATTTTGGGCTATGAGACATCGGTTGGCGGAACCATGTCATGATAGAAAACTCCATAGTACAGACTTCATTTATTCCTTTGATGTAGGGAAAATAAATCAGCTTTTATGCAAACCAAACTCAGACACAGAGCCACAAAGCCATGTTGCATATAGTATAGTTTTATCATCTGTTTTCTCATGTTGTGATCTTGCCGGTACATTCAATGTACTGACCTACACGGCTGCAACGTATCATGTTGCAGATATTTCCTCGACAGTAAGAGTTACGATCTGAGGTTACGGTCTACACTCAACTCTGCCGTTGGCGTTGATGGGACTCCACACCCGTTTGCTTGTTTCCGCTGAGTATTACGAGGTATATATCATTTCGTTATTTATACATGTGATTCCACTTTGATATATACATTGATGTCTTGTGTGTGCCGACATCTTGATCCGAGGATGTACGAAACACAGAGGCTTGACCGTCTGAGGTCGGGTCGCTACAGCATCCTATGAGGTTGATGTCTACATGTGTTTTGAAGTATGCCATGTCTTCTTTACAGGGGTGCCATCCATGTATTTTTGTGAGTTGTGTAGTGAGTGCATCAAGCTTGTTAAGTAGGGTACTTGTTGTTGCTGTTTTGCTAGGCTGAATCTGTTACTTGGTGATGCTATGTAAACCTGCTGCTACAAGTCATTCTGTGCATAATCTGAAGATGTTCACTAAGGGTGTTTTGTTATACATGTCATGCTCTATCCATCCATGCCCCTGGTTGAATTTATAGCCTGCTGTAGCTTGTCGTTATCGTGCTCCAAAGTTGCTAAATAATGTTGTTGTCAGCCTGTTAACATTAAGTTCAGATGTTGCCATCATTGTTGTTAGTGATCCATGCACCCTATGAACTTTGTATTGCCATTCTTAGCTTCATAATCATGTCTTTTTACTGTTGGTTGCCTTGAAATGCTATTTATTGCTCTGTGGTGAGTGGTACAAGCTCATCTACATGCCTACTTATCGTTGTTCCTGCCATGTATGAATCTGTAATATCTTTTGCTATGTTTACATGGGTGCCATCATGTCTTATGATCCTTTTTGGCTCATGATCACTAAAGGACTTTTGTTCTATGCATTTAGTATATTCATGCCATGCCTTTGTTTGCCATGATAAGTTCTTGTAGCATGTTGTTTGATAGCTGTAAACATTGCAACCTGATGTTATTTTCTGCAAAGTCTGAACTGTTATTATTTGCAATCTTTCCATGTGTGTTTGAGCATGTTCTAGTGATTTCTGGAGACAGCCCAGTGTTCATGTTTTGTTATGACTTACCTTTACATCATGCCCATATCTTTTGTTTTCATGTTGAGATGTTGTGGCATATTGTTCTGATGCTTGCAATATGCCTAGTTGCTGTTTTGGACAGATTGTTGCTATAACTTGTATAGAGTGTATGTGTTGAACCGTTGCTCCGTTTTGAGTGTGCTCTATATGAAACTTGCTTAGAATTGCATGTGGCTTCATATCATCATGATGCATCCTTGTTTTGGTGTGTTTGCTTGATGTTTGGGTGCATTTTGCATCAATGCCATGTTTAACTTGTTTTGCTCATATCTTCTAGGCCGTAGCTCCGAACAAAATGAACTTTATATGTAACTTGACTAGAATCTCGTGTAGATCATCTTGGTGCATCTTAACTTGCTGTTTAACAACTTGAACATAAGGTTTATTCAGATCTGGACCAATTTTGAAATTTGCATATGAGGACTTACCGGAATTGTTATATGTTGTTCCCGGCCTCATTTAAACTTGCCTTGATGTGTTACTATTGTTTGCATCATCTCTTGACATGAGTAGCTTCATGTAGCTTTGTCATGCATCATGCTTGTTTGTGCATCATGTCATGTTCATGTGTGGTGTGTTTACTATGTTGTGTGCTTCTTCTCGATAGTTCCTGTTTCGTTGTGATCGTGAGGACTCGTTCGTCTACGCTTGGTTCGGCTTCATCCATTCGTCTTCTTCATGGACTCGTTCTTCTTCCTAGCGGGATTTTAGGCAAGATGACCGTCACCTCGGATCTCGTTACTATCATGGCTATGCTAGTTGCTTCGTTCTATCGCTATGCTGCTTTACCTGCCACTTGCTGCTCAAGCCTCCCAAATTGCCATGAACCCCTGACCTTTGTCACCCTTCCTAGCAAACCGTTGTTTGGCTATGTTACCGCTTTTGCTCAGCCCCTCTTATAGCGTTGCTAGTTGCAGGTGAAGATGAAGATTGCTCCATGTTGGATTATGTTTATGTTGGGATATTACAATATCTCTTATATTATTAATGCATCTATATACTTGGTAAAGGGTCGAAGGCTCGGCCTTATGCCTGGTGTTTTGTTCCACTCTTGCCACCCTAGTTTCCGTCATATCGGTATTATGTTCCCAGATTTTGCGTCCCTAACGCGGTTGGGTGATTTATGGCACCCCCTTGACAGTTTGCTTTGAATAAGACTCCTCCAGGAAGGCCCAACCTTGGTTTTACATTCGCCTCACCTAGCCCTTTTTCCCTTGGGAGTCGCGCTCTCGAGGGTCATCTTATTTTACCCCGGGCGGTGCTCGTCGTGAGTGCGGTCCAAACCGTCGACCGCCGGTGTACCGGGGCAACTCTGGGTTCGCCTATCGGAAGTTTGGACAATCCGGTGTGCCTGAGACGAGATATGTGCAGCTCCTATCAGATTTGTCGGCACATCCGGCGGCTTTGCTGGTCTTGTTTTATTACTTGTCAATATGTCTTGTAGCCGGATTCCGAGACTGATCGGGTCTTCGGGGAGAAGGAATATCCTTCATTGATCGCGAGAGCTTATCATGGGCTAAGTTGGGACACCCTGCAGGGTTTGAACTTTCGAAAGCCGTGCCCATGTTATGTGGCAGATGGGAATTTGTTAATTTCGGTTATAGTAAACTTGAAGTAAACTCTTCTAAAATACACCAACCGTAATGCGTAACCGTGAGTGTCTCTTTTCGGGGTTGATCGAGAGGAGAACACGGTTTCGGGTTATGCTGGCGTAAGTAGGAGTTCAGGATCACTTCTTGATCATTACTAGTTGACGACCGTTCCTTTGATTCTCTTCTCGCTCTCATTTGCGTATGTTAGCCACCATATATGCTTAGTCGCTGCTGCAACCTCACCACTTTACCCCTTCCTTTCCCATTTAGCTTTGCTAGTTTTGATACCCATGGTAATGGGATTGTTGAGTCCTCGTGGCTCACAGATTACTACACCAACAGTTGCAGGTACAGGTTATGCGATGATCTTGGCGCGAGAGCGGTGTTACTGTTTTGGAGTTCTTCTTACGCTTCTTCGATCGGGATAGGTTCGGTCGGCAGCCTGGGCTAGCAGTGGATATTGTTTGAGTTTCTGTTTATGTTTCATCCGTAGTCGGATGTTGATCTTGTATGTTGTATTGTTGTATGCATGTGACGTTGTATGTCTTGGATGTATCCCCACTATTATGTAATGTTGATGTAATGATATCCACCTTGCAAAAGCGTCTTCAAGATGCACTTCTATCCTTGGTGGGACCTTCGAGTTCCTTTAGGATAGGGTCGCATCTTGGGCGTGACAAGTACGGCGATAGTCGCCGAACAAAGAGCTACCCGAAGAGAAAGCTACTGCCCGAATTCGACGAGGAGGCCTTAGAGCCCCCATGATTAAAAAGTAAGAAGGCCACCCGGTCGGATGGGCGACCCCACGGCAAAAAGAGAGCGGCGAATGGCGCCGCACACAAGCCAATATGCGATCCGCATAAGGATTCACATCAAAAGGATGGCCCAGTTAGGTCCATCTATGGGCCAAGAAAGCAGGCTCGTCAAAGCAATGCAACATGCCAAAAATCCGAAGATCACGGCACACCCAAATACAGGGGCGCCGTACACCCCCTATGTTTTACCGATGAGGTGCTGGATCATGAATTTCCAGCGGGATTCAAACCTGTAAACATAGAGGCATACGACGAAACAACAGACCCTGGAGTCTGGATCAAGGATTATATCCTCCACATACACATGGCCAGAGGAGATGATCTCCACGCCATAAAATACTTACCCCTTAAACTCAAAGGGCCAGCTCGGCATTGGCTTAAAATCCTCCCCGAAAATACCATTGGAAGCTGGGAAGAGCTCGAGGATGCGTTTCGGGCAAATTTTCAGGGGACCTATGTCCGCCCTCCGGATGCAGATGATCTAAGTCACATAACTCAACAGCCCGGAGAGTCAGCCCAGAAATTGTGGAACAGGTTCCTTACTAAAAAGAACCAAATAGTCGACTGTCCGGACGCCGAAGCCTTAGCAGCTTTCAAACACAACGTCCGAGACGAATGGCTCGCCAGACACCTCGGCTAAGAAAAACCAAGAACAATGGCCGCATTAACAAGCCTCATGACCCGCTTTTGCGCGGGAGAGTATAGCTGGCTGGCAAGATGCAGCACCAGCGACCCAAGTACATCCGAAATCAGGGATGGAAATGGGAAACCACGGCGCAACAAGGACCAACGCCGGATTAAAAGGAACGGTCCAAAGAGCGCAGCAGTCAACGCCGGATTCAAAAGCTCACGGCAGAACAATACAAAACTGCCCCTCAAGGACAATAGCGATGAGCTATCCAACTTCAACAAAATCTTGGACAAGATATGTCAAATCCACAGACTCACAGGAGGCACGCTAACCATACCCACGAAATTGTTGGGTCTTCAAACAGTCCGGCAGACTGAACGCCGAACACAAGGGGCTCGACACACCAAGTGAAGATGACGACGAGCACCACAAGCAGAGCCCCGGAAAAAAAAGACTTTCCCACAAGAGGTTAAAACAGTAAACTCACTTCACATGATCAAAGGGAAAAACAAAGCGGCGCCCACTAAAAGGCGCGCCGCACACTGGTTGTCAAAACCAATCACCTTCGACCATCAGGACTATTCCGAAAATATCCAGAACGCAGGATGGACTGCCTTGGTATTGGATCCTATAATCGACGGATTCCAATTTACACAAGTCCTCATGGATGGCGGAAGTGACATAAACCTAATATATCAGGACACAATCCGCAGGATGGGGATAAACCCAACCAAAATTCACCGTAGCAACACCTCCTTTAAAGGAGTAATGCCAGGCCCATATGCCCATTGTACGGGCTCCATACTGCTAGAAGTTGTGTTCGGTTCATCCGACAACTTCCATCGCGAAAGGTTAATCTTCCATGTCGCCCCGTTTAAAAGTAGCCATCAAGCACTATTGGGACGCGAAGCTTTCACCGCTTTAACGCAATACCGCATTACGCATCTCTAACACTTAAAATGCCCGGTCCACGCGACATCATCTCGTTAAAAGGAAGTATTAAGTGTTACTCAAGCACGGAAGAACGGGAGACTGCCTTGACAGCCCCACACCTATCCGCCTACGCTAGGCAAAGAACCTGAATTGGTAATTCAAACCCCGGACACGGTTAGACGAGTCCGGCGCCTACTAGCGGCATACCCCATACAAGGGATTGCACGCATATATCATAAGAGACACTAAAGCTCAATTTTATTCACTTCTTCGATTCGTACTCTGTTTATTTAATGTACAATACATCTTTTGCACGATCCTTTTTTCTTTCAATCTAAGTTCCTCTCTTTTACAGATGAACAACGTGCTACACCCATCCAGGATACGGCACAACGGAGATACAGGCGCAGACGTGCAGTAGGGACCCGTTGCAAGGATTCTTTTCAGATTAAGACCCTGCATAAACCATTTTTACTGTCTCTTGTTGATATACATCCCCCGGTTCCTTACTATAACCAAGGAGGAGGCTAGCGTTTTGGCATTGGCCGCACCAGAATTTTTGCGCGTACCTGAACACCAGGGGCTTAGGGCATTATTCTGCCCATTTTCATAAAGACCGAATACCTTAGGGAGTATTCGGCGTCTCGAGTTAGGCCTTATATGCATCAGCTCCGAATCATGTCTTTGGTCAAATGTTGGGTTGCCCGGCTCTGCTCCTGTGTTTTGCTGCCTTACATTCCGTTTTCACGGCTAACGCGGCACCAGGAGAACTATTGCGATTGTGCCCCGGTTCAGCCGGGCGAGCACCTCAGTAGAGAAAGCCGAAAACTGACTGTCATGATATAGCGAGAGACTGGTCAACCACTCGATGACTCACTGGAATGTTTAGGATTCCTCCGCATTAGCGAAGGACCGGTTTTCGATCAGGCACACACGCACCCCGAATTCGGGAGAGTGCGGTGCCCCCAGAGGCTATATAGTAGCCCCACCCTCGAACTCCTATGGCCAAGTGAAAGTGATAAAGCATTATAGTTCGGTTGCCTGGTTTGCTACGCTATCAACTCCTTAACAGGACCAAGACGTTGGATTAAGTGTGAAAAGCGCTTTCTTTGCAAACACCCCAAGACTATGTGCGTGGGGGCTGAAACCAAGGACTGCCATCTTTCAGGTTATATATACATATACATAAGCGGCCGACAGGAGTAGTTTACTACTTGAACACACAAGTATAAAAGCTCTTATATTATATTCAAACATTGTTTTCACAAATCATACATGTCATTTAAACATAATATCCTTGAGCACTGCGTCTCTATTAAACGCAGCGCCCAGCAGGACTTCTTCAAAGTAGTGCTCGGCGGTACTCGCTTCTGTCCGAATCTTGGGATGCAACGTCGGTGGCCTTCATCTCTGCCAAAGATGTCTTGACACGAGCGAGCCATCTGCGCTCCCTCAATACACGCCGATCGCTTCATTGCGTCGTCGCTGTACCGCACCAAGGAACTGCTGCACTAAACCAAAATAGCTCTTGGCTGGGGTCCGCCCGCCACAAGTGAGTCAAGACATGCTTCATGGCAAATCCGGACAATCGATTCAGCTCGCCCATTCGCCAACCGATCGGTTCTGCGGCGGAAGGACGCTCCGGACTATGGAATTGCGACCAATATAGCTCTTCCCTTCAGGCCCCTTCGGCCCCGGAAGTGCTCAACAGCGTCCGCAGCGCTCGCCGCCAATCCCAGATAAGCATCCTCCGAACTCCACAACTTCTCCAATTGAGCATACTTTGGATCCGTATATTTCCTCCGCAGCGAAAACGGTTTTCCACCCGCATTGCCCGGCCCGACTCAGCTCCTCCTTGGCAGCTTTCAAAGCCGAATGGGCATTCTTGATTCGGCGGCCTTTTCAGCCCTCTTGCTCCGCTTGACGTTCTTTTCAATAACCTCGCAGTGATCGGCAGCATTCTTCAACTTGCTGGCCATATCGGCCATTTCCTCTCTGCTTCGGCAGTGAGCAGCCCGTTCGGCTTCTAGCTCTTCGGCCGCCTTTAAAGCTGCCGCATTACTCTTTCTGGCTTGCTCTTTCGCTCGGGCGAGTTCCGCCCGCAGCTCTTCCACAGCAGTGGCACCATCTGCATTAAGCATACAAATAGTAAGACATGGGCGTCAAGCTCCCTTACTAGGTGTCCGCATAGAAGTCGCATACCTTGTGACTCGTCAAACCGTTTATTGACCAGCGCGATGTCCGCATCCGGCTCGTCGAGTTGCCGCTTTAGTTCGGCATATTCATTAGTCCGGCTAGCCACCGGACGCCCCGTGACCTATTTAGGAGCGGCCATATGTCATAACTAAGATTTTGATCCTCGGCACGCTGCCAATTTTGACAACATACCGAGTCTCAGGGGCTACTATCTATACAGGGCGCATCTTATATGCATAACTGTCAGAAGGTACATCATTTTTGCGTACCTCAAACCCTGTCGATAAGCTTCGCGGCTTCATGCAATCCGCTTTCATGGATGCAATTCTTTCAATCACCGTACCCATTAGAGCACGGTGAACTTCTGAGATAGCCGCTCGCCCGAGCAGATCCTTCAGCTCCTCCGACTGCACACCACTTGGCGCCGGACCTTCCGGCCTCGCCGGACTTGGGGGAACCCTCCGCGACGACACCTCCGGGTCGTCCGCTTCACATGAGGGTGCGACAGGTGGAGGCGTTTCGCTCTCCATCATCTCCGGAAGAAGATCCCCCGAAGACGAGCTCTGCTGAGAAGGGCTGAGGTCCGAACTACAAGGTACACTTTCAGTTATCTTCATAAATAAATACAGGGATGTTCCTTATTTACAAGACCCCTTCTTTTTACTTACGGCTCGCTGGAGGGCTGAGCCCCTTGGGGAAATAGTGCGTCTGGGTTACTCCCCAGCGCCGGACTCTCCGACAAAGATTCCTTTCCCCTCTTTGAGGCCTTGACCTCCGGATCTTCCGAAGCGGTCCTCTTTTCTCCTCGAGAGATGGGACTTTTAGTCCCTCCTTCTTCGATAGCCTCCTTCGTAGAGGCAGTTGCTTCCCCGCTCCCCCCTTCGCCTTCTTCAAAAGGCGCGACCTTCAACATCTTGGTCAGCATGGGAACCGGCGTGGTCTCCGGGAGGGGAGCCGGACACCTTATTAACTTGGCCTTGGCTATCCACTCCTGTTCAAGAAACAGCTCCTTTAAAGGGCACATATATATAAGATAAATGAATGAACAGCTTGTCCGATTACAGGACTACTTACTTGAGTATCTGGGCGATTGCAGCTTAGTCCTACATCCTCAGTCAGGTCCGGACACTTCTCTTGTGATCAGAAGAATAGTTTATACATCTCCACGGGCGTCGTGCCCATAAAATTTTGGAGAGCTCGTGGTCCCTCCGAATTGAATTCCCACAGGCGGAGAGGGCGACGTTTGCAGGGCTGAAGGCGCCGGATCAACATAACCTGTGCCACTGCAATCAGATTGATCTCCCTCTCTTGGAGGTCTCGAATGCGGCCCTGCAGCGAGGGAACGTCCTTGGACGGCCCCCAGTCGAGCCCCTTGTTGACCCATGACGCCAGCTGCTGTGGAGGACCTGAGCGGAAAGCGGGGATCGCCGCCCATTTGGTGCCCCGGGGAGCGGTGATATAAAACCACTCCCGTTGCCACAAATCAAGCTCCTCTTGAAAAGAGCCCTCGGGCCATGGAGCATCAGCACATTTTCTTATGACTGCCCCTCCACACTCTGCTTGTTGCCCCCCGATCATCCTTGGCTCCACCTTGAAGGTCTTGAGCCACAATCCAAAGTGGGGGGTAATATGGAGGAAGGCCTCACATACGACAATGAATGACGAGATATGGAGGATGGACTCCGGATTCAAGTCATGGAAATCCAGCCCATAATAAAACATGAGCCCCCGCACAAAGGGATCCGTCGGAAGCCTAAACCCGAAGGAAGTGAGACACGAACACCACGTTCTCGCCGGGCTAAGGAGTGGGAATGACCTGCCTGAGCAGCTAGCCTATCACGAGATCTCGCCGTTAGATACTGGCGTCTCGCATCTTTAGCACATCTTCTTTTGTGACGGAGGAAGACATCCATCGGCCGTGCTGGTCGGAGCCGGACATCGTCGAAGGTCCGAAGCGCCTAAATCTGAAGCTTTGGGTGTTGGAACTCGAAGCGCGAGGCGAACTCGATGGAGGGTGTAAAAAGAAGAGGGCCTTGGTCTCATTATAAAGAGGTTGAATACCAAGAGCCCACCCCGTGGTCGATTAGGACTCGCCTTTGATATAGGAGGCGTGCCAACGGGCACGGTTGGGTTACCCACGTCCGTATTGATGGGAATCCCGGAATAAGGGGGGCACGATCTATGCTTTGATAAGACGTGCCAAGGAAACTGCCTCGCTAAACGCGCTGAGGTGGAACGGTAAAAAAGATTCATATAAAGGCATGGCCATGGTGTGATGTCACGCCGCGGAATACGTCTGCAGATCTGTGCAAAAGTTATTCTCTCTATGGTGGTATGTGGAACTTGTTTTGCAGAGCCGGACACTATCCTTGTGTTCAAAACCTTCTATGAAGTATTCGGAGGAGGGACCCGCCTCGCAATGCCGAAGACAATCAATGCGCCGGACTCATCGTCATTGAAGCCTGGTTCAGGGGCTACTGAGGGAGTCCCGGAGTAGGGGGTGTCCGGATAGCCGGACTCCAAGACTATGAAGATACAAGATTGAAGACTTCGTCCCGTGTCCGGATGGGACTTTCCTTGGCGTGGAAGGCAAGCTTGGCGATACGGATATGTAGATCTCCTACCATTGTAACCGACTCTATGTAACCCTAACCTATCTAGTGTCTATATAAACCGGAGGGTTTTAGTCCATAGGACGAACAACAATCATACCATAGGCTAGCTTCTAGGGTTTAGCCTCCTTGATCTCGTGGTAGATCTACTCTTGTACTACCCATATCATCAATATCAATCAAGCAGGAGTAGGGTATTACCTCCATCGAGAGGGCCCGAACCTGGGTAAAAACATCGTGTCCCTTGTCTCCTGTTACCATCCGCCTAGACGCACAGTTCGGGAACCCCTACCCGAGATCCGCCGGTTTTGACACCGACAGTGACCATTAAACTAGTTTATTCAGTTATGGCAAGGCCGGGCATCTTGAGTACATGTGTTCTGGCAGAGCAAATAGTACACTCCAGGAAAAATAATATGACAACACAGCATGTTCAAAAAAAACCCACCCTCCCGGATAGAGAAGAGGATTCTAGGAACATACTGTGCGCGTTTCAAACTGCTGTGGTAGGATGAGAAGGAACAAGTGTGGCGTCTCGCCGAGGGCGCAGAAATCTATAGGGTACACGCACTTTGGGCACTGCAACTGAAACACACTAGATTCAGTACGAAGAAAAATGCATCAACGGCGGCGGCTGCCATCCTAGGATTACCTGCGACCAAGGGACTTGGATTTATCGGGGATGGATGAAGAATTAGTACCTGGTTCTCCATGAGAAAACCCTATGCAATCGCCGAGCGGGGGTTTTCTCTGAATGAGCAGACAAGGGAGAAGGGGATTCAGGCCCAGTGAAATATTGCTGCTTCGTCCGTCCTGCTTACTGCTAAAGCTGGAAAGGGGAGGTTGTGATTTGACGGCTCGTTGGGCATTACTGCGGCGCTACGACCGGGGTGTGTCTACCGTGAAGTTGTGCACTGTAATTTGTGATTATGGCACATGGACCCCGTTGTTGGTTGCCCCACATATCAGCGAAAGGAAGTAGAAAGACAGGAGTAACTAGTTACACATAAATATATTTTTTGATAGAGAGATACTCCCTCTGTAAAGAAATATACAAATCTTTTATATCACAGGCTCACCTTGCCGAGAAATATACTCCCTACAACGCATCGGGCATTATGGGGTTCAACTTTTTTATGGGGGTTCAGCTGAGAATATAATACTCAAATAGGCTCACGGTTCGGACTTTGGGCATGAGCCGACCATGCATGTTTGGGGGCCATGTGTTCTACCTCGGCGCTTTTCATATTGCAAGCGATCGGTAATGCGCTGGTTTTAGATGCTGTCGCAAGGAGAATACACAAAATTGAATAAAGCACGGCAGCTGTTGGAATGAAATCGAACGACAGTTCCTAACCAGCAGTCGGAGTTGCAATTCTATCAACGATATACCATGTGTTAAATAATATTGTCGTACAACTTATACACACAGGACACTTGTTTCACCATGCCAGATTATTACATCAAAATCTCTCGGAGGATAGATTAGTTCGGCAGTTGCGTGCTGCTACTGAAGTATTTCAAAGTTGATTTGGACCAGCTCTCCTTGCCGAGAAAGTTCTATTTTGACATCATCCCCTACCGCAAGATATGATTTAGATTTGAACCTTGACCATCTTTTAGCATCAATCATCATGCGACCATCCTTTGTACTTACGGTATATTGAGCAGTTTCATTCACACCAAGGCTGCGCATGGTAAAAGAAACTTGGCCGCGATCGCCCGGATAGTTGAACGACTCCCTCGTTGCTCTAGGAATTCTCTATTTGCAAACAATAAGACATACCCAAACAGTTAGATCAACACAGTGAATCATGTGAAACAACATGGAAAGAAAAAAGAACGAAGCACTTGGGCGGCCAATGCTTACCAAGAAGGTGGACATGTCGGTTTGTGTAAGGACTTTGGTATATGAAGTGTGAACTGCAGCCCAGTCTGTTGCCGGTGCAACTGCATGGGCCGGACCAAATGCAAGTGCAAGTGTTGGTGCAGGTGCCGAAGTCGTTGCTGCTGCCGGAGATGATGCTCCTTGTAGAGCTGGTGCCGGTGTCGATGCCCGATCCTCCGGTAGATTAGACTGATCCGCTGACGCGGTCGGTGCCCAATCCTCAGCTGGATCAGACTGAGCTGCTACCGCTGTCAGTGCTAGAGCAACTGCTGGTGCTCGATTTGTGCGAGACAGCGATGATCGTATCTGGTCTGCTATGATCAGCTTTCTAACTTGACTAGGATCCGTGACCGTGATCCAGTTTTTTTCTTCATTTCTTTTAAACGCGAGAAGGACAAAATGTGGCGTTTTTGTTAAACCAAATTGTAGTTCATCATAGGGATTCAGCTTGTACTCAGACAATAGACTGATCCAATTTTTTCCAGTAATATAAGTGATGGACAGTGCCTTCGTTACTGACACGACATAAGAATTGAAACCTGCAAAAATAGCCATCGTAGAGCAAACCAAACAGTTTATTCTGTGATGAATGTCACATGGCAAAACCTGCATCATAAAATTGCAGGAAAAGAAAGAAAACATGACATTAAATCAATAAGATTTAGACAGTATATCAATAAGATTTACTTATGTGACACGAGGTGAATCCTTACCAGAAATCACTATGTTGAAGTACTAAACAGAAGATTGATTGTCCAACTCGTGTGGCATGCAGGGGCCCCGCCTACTCCCAAGCGGGGACAGTCAAAGGTCGTGACAAATCGTATGGACCGAACATCCATGGGACTGGAAATCCTGGTGGGTGCGATAAACCCTGCAATGCATACAGGTATTGGAGTGTAACCATAATTGATAAACCGTCCTCACAAAAAATATGATCTGGATACTTCAAAATGTACAGACTGAATTGAGTGGACAGACATTAACATAGACCGTTCTCAGGACTGACCACACACCAAAAGCGGCAGTACTAATAAACAATACAGGGTTCACAAACACAAATCATGTACTGAACAATAGTACTTCCTAAAGACAAGCAAAGTTGCACTAACTAAACTCTGCAGACTATTTCTTGCCACCGACCTACGGGATGAAGCCCGCATAACTGACTAGGCCATGGACTTTGTGTGGATGTCTACATGCACCATCACCATCTTGTCAACCTTGGAGAACCTAACAGAGTGGTCTTTCCACTCATAAACATGATGATGAAGACAGGCCACATCAGATTTGTTGGGAAGCTTTCAAGAATCACACCCTTCGTAATCGAAGGCACAGCCAGGAAATTGTTGTGGTCAAGTATAGCCTCGAGAACACGCCTGACAGCAATGCTACAGGAAAACACTAGTTCAGGACATGTGGCGACAAGGACACAGTAGCTGGATAGTTCAGCAGTAGAACTCATCATCAGGTCTTCCAGTTCACACGGCATGACTTTGAGAACTTCATATCCACCGCGGACCTGGTTCTAATTCAAACAGAAACCATATTTCATTACTACCTCCGTTCAGAAATATAAGATGACTTCCGATATTATACTGCATATATGAGTACATATACGCACAGAAATGAGTGAACAAAGACACTAGAACATGTCTTCAAAGGCATGAGAGCAGAGGGATTACATGCAATATCCATAACACAAGTTACTGAGGCAAACATACCCTCTTAAAAGGTAGCATTGATGTTCATAAAGTACTCCCTCCGTCCCAAAATTCTTGTCTTAGATTTGTCTAGATACGGATGTATCAAGTCACATTTTAGTATTAGATACATCCGTATCTAGACAAATCTAAGACAAGAAATTTGGGACAGAGGGAGTAGTTGAAAGTAATCTATAAGAAATCAGTGTTAACCTCTCGCATGTTTTGGTCAAAAGAGGAATTTAGAACCGTCATTTGGCACACAATAATCACATGAAAGATCACCCAGAAAGTTGTACTACCAGTACTAGTACTGCGTGTTAGATGAAAAAACACAATCAAGATCGAGAAAAAGATCGTCAACAAGAGACATTACCTGGACTTGCTTAATGAGGGATCCCGGAGAGGGGGGCTTGGACAGGGCGATGGCTTTGAGCTTGTCTGCGGTAGTATCGGCGGGGTGCTTGCGCTTCTTCGTACCATGAGCCTCGACGGTTTTGGCCAGAGCCATAGACATCACGTCGGCCGGTGCTCCGGCGTCCATCCAAGAGAGGAAGCTGAGAGAGAAGAGTGAAAGGAGGAACGAGATGAGGGCGAAGCGAAGCGAGTGGGGGTTTTCTTCAAGAGAGGAAGCTGAGAGAGAAGAGTGAAATGATGGTTGCTTCGTCTGTCCAACTTACTGCTGGAAACGAGGGGGTTTTGTGATTTGACGGCTCATTGGGCATTACTGCGGCGGTTCGATCGGGGTAGTCTACCGTCACTCTACTACGTAGTAATTTAGTGCATGGCTGGTGGACCCAGGTGCTGGCTGTCCCTCAAGGAAATATGCCCTAGAGGCAATAATAAAGTTATTATTTATTTCCTTATATCATGATAAATGTTTATTATTCATGCTAGAATTGTATTAACCGGAAACATAATACATGTGTGAATACATAGACAAACAGAGTGTCACTAGTATGCCTCTACTTGACTAGCTCGTTAATCAAAGATGGTTATGTTTCCTGACCATAGACATGAGTTGTCATTTGATTAACGGGATCACATCATTAGGAGAATGATCTGATTGACATGACCCATTCCGTTAGCCTAGCACTTGATCGTTTAGTATGTTGCTATTGCTTTCTTCATGACCCATACATGTTCCTGTAACTATGAGATTATGCAACTCCCGTTTACCGGAGGAACACTTTGGTACTACCAAACGTCACAACGAATCGGGTGATTATAAAGGAGTACTACAGGTGTCTCCAAAGGTACATGTTGGGTTGGCGTATTTCGAGATTAGGTTTTGTCACTCCGATTGTCGGAGAGGTATCTCTGGGCCCTCTCGGTAATGCACATCACTATAAGCCTTGCAAGCAATGTAGCTAATGAGTTAGTTATGGAGTGATGCATTACGTAACAAGTAAAGAGACTTGCCATGCGAGATTGAACTAGGTATTGGATACCGACGATCGAATCTCGGGCAAGTAACATACCGATGACAAAAGGAACAACGTATGTTGTTATGCGGTTTGACCGATAAAGATCTTCGTAGAATATGTAGGAGCCAATATGGGCATCCAGGTTCCGCTATTGGTTATTGACCAAGAATAGTTCTAGGTCATGTCTACATAGTTCTCGAACCCGTAGGGTCCGCACGCTTAAGGTTTCGATGATGCTTATATTATGAGTTTATGAGTTTTGATGTGCGAAGGAGTTCGAGTCCCGGATGAGATCGGGGACATGACGAGGAGTCTCGAAATGGTCGAGACGTAAAGATCGATATATTGGACGACTATATTCGGAGTTCGGAAAGGTTCGAATGATTCGGTATTTTTCGAGTACCGAGAGTTACGGGAATTCGCCGGGAGAAGTATTGGGCCTTATTGGGCCTGGGAAAGAGAGAGGGCTGCCTAGGGCAGGCCGCGCGCCCATGGCCTAGTCCGAATTGGACTAGGGGAGGAGCCGCACCCTTCCCTCTTCCCCTTCCCCAAGTCCTAGTCCAACTAGGAGAGGGGGGGGGGAGTCCTACTCCGGTGGGAGTAGGACTCCTGAGCGCACCTCTCTAGGGCCGGCCGCACCCCCTTGCTCCTTTATATACGGGGGCAAGGGGGCACCCAACAACACACAAGTTGATCTACGGATCGTTCCTTAGCCGTGTGCGGTGCCCCCTTCCACCATATTCCACTTCGGTCATATCGTCAGAGAGCTTAGGCGAAGCCTGCGCCGGAGAAGTCATATCGTCGCGGAGCTTAGGCGAAGCCCTGCGTCGTGGAGCATCAACATCGCTACCACGCCGTCGTCTTGACGGAACTCATCCCCGTCACTTTGCTGGATCGAGTCCGGGATCGCCATCGAGCTGAACGTGTGCAGAACTCGGAGGTGCCGTGACGCTCGGTGCTTGGATCGGTCGGATCGTGAAGACGTCGACTACATCAACAGCGTTGTTATAACGCTTCGCTTTCGGTCTCACGAGGGTACGTGGGCGGACACTCTCCCCTCTCGTTGCTATGCCATCACCATGGTCTTGCGTGTTCGTAGGAAAATTTTTGAAATTACTACGCTCCCCAACAAAGGCATCCGAGCCTGGTTTTATGCGTTGATGTCATGTGCACGAGTAGAACACAAGTGAGTTGTGGGCGATACAAGTCATACTGCCTACCAGCATGTCATACTTTGGTTCAGCGGTATTGTGAGATGAAGCGCCCGGACCGACATTACGCGTGACGCTTACGCGAGACTGGTTTCACCGCCCGAGCACTCGTTGCTTAAAGGTGACCGGCGGTGTCTGTCTCTCTCACTTTAGTTGAACCGAGTATGACTACGCCCGTCCTTGAGAAGGTTAAAACGGAGTCTATTTGACAAACTATCGCTGTGGTTTTGATGCGTGGTAAGAACGGTTCTTGCTCAGCCCGTAGCAGCCACGTAAAACTTGCAACAACAAAGTAGAGGACGCCTAACTTGTTTTGCAGGGCATGTTGTGATGTGATATGGTCAAGACGTGATGCTATATTTTATTGTATGAGATGATCATGTTTTGTAACCGAGTTATCGGCAATCGGCAGGAGCCATATGGTTGTCGCTTATTGTATGAAATGCAACGCCATGTAATTGCTTTACTTTATCACTAAGGAGTAGCGATAGTCGTAGAAGCAATAGTTGGCGAGACGACAACGATGCTACGATGGAGATCAAGGTGTCGCGCGGTGACGATGGTGATCATGACGGTGCTTGGCGATGGAGATCACAAGCACAAGATGATGATGACCATATCATATCACTTATATTGATTGCATGTGATGTTTATCCTTTATGCATCTTATCTTGCTTTGATTGACGGTAGCATTATAAGATGATCTCTCACTAAAATTATCAAGAAGTGTTCTCCCGAGTATGCACCGCTGCCAAAGTTCGAGTACCCGCACACCACGTGATGATCGGGTGTGATAAGTTCTACGTCCATCTACAACGGGTGCAAAACAATTGCACGCGAATACTCAAAGTTAAACTTGACGAGCCTAGCATATAACAGATATGGCCTCGGAACACGGAGACCGAAAGTTCGAGCGTGAATCATATAGTAGATATGATCAACATAGTGATGTTCACCATTGAAACTACTCCATCTCACGTGATGATCGGACATGGTTTAGTTGATTTGGATCACGTGATCACTTAGATGACTAGAGAGATGTCTGTCTAAGTGGGAGTTCTTAAGTAATATGATTAATTGAACTTTAATTTATCATGAACTTAGTCCTGGTAGTATTTTGCAAATTATGTTGTAGATCAATAGCTCGCGTTGTTGCTTCCCTATGTTTTCATATGTGTTCCTAGAGAAAATTGTATTGAAAGATGTTAGTAGCAATGATACGGATTGGATCCGTGATCTGAGGTTTATCCTGATTGCTGCGCAGAAGAATTATGTCCTTAATGCACCGCTAGGTGACAGACCTATTGCAGGAGCAGATGCGACGTTATGATCGTTTGGCTAGCTCAATATGAGCGATCTGACGTTATGAGCGTTTGGCTAGCTCAATATGATGACTACTTGATAGTTTAGTGCACCATGCTTAACGGCTTAGAATCGGGACTTCAAAGACGTTTTGAACGTCATGGACCATATGAGATGTTCCAGGAATTGAAGTTAATATTTCAAGCAAATACCCGAGTTGAGAGATATGAAGTCTCCAACAAGTTCTATAGCTAAAAGATGGAGGAGAATTGCTCAACTAGTGAGCATGTGCTCAGATTGTCTGAGTACTTCAATCGCTTGAATCAAGTGGGAGTTAATCTTCCAGATAAGATAGTGATTGACAGAATTCTCTAGTCACCATCACTAAGTTAGTAGAACTTCGTGATGAACTATAGTATGCAAGGGATGACGAAAAAGATTCTCGAGCTCTTCGTGATGTTGAAATCGACGAAGGTAGAAATCAAGAAAAACATCAAGTGTTGATGGTTGACAAGACCACTAGTCTCAAGGAAAAGGGCAAAGGGAAGAAGGGGAACTTCAAAAGGAACGGCAAGCAAGTTGCTGCTCGAGTGAAGAAGCCCAAGTCTGGACCTAAGCCTGAGACTAAGTGCTTTTGCTGCACTGGAACTGGTCACTGGAAGCGGAACTACCCCAAGTATTTGGCGGATAAGAAGGATGGCAAAGTGAACAAAGGTATATTTGATATACAGATTATTGATGTGTATTTTACTAGTGTTCGTAGCAACCCCTCGGTATTTGATACTGGTTCAGTTGCTAAGAGTAGTAACTCAAACGGAGTTACAGAATGAACAGAAACTAGTTGAAGGGAAGTGACGATGAGTGTTGGAAGTAGTTCCAAGATTGATATGATCATCATCGCACACCCCTATACTTTCGGGATTAGTGTTAAACCTAAATAAATGTTATTTGGTGTTTATGTTGAGCATGAATATGATTTGATCATGTTTATTGCAAAACGGTTATTCATTTAAAGTCAAAGAATAATTGTTGTTCTGTTTACATGAATAAAACCTTCAATGGTCATACACCCAATGAAAATAGTTTTCAAAATGGTTATTCATTTAAAGTCAAAGAATAATTGTTGTTCTGTTTAAATGAATAAAACCTTCGATGGTCATACACCCAATGAAAATAGTTTATTGGATCTCGATCGTAGTGATACGCATATTCATAATATTGATGCCAAAAGATGCAAAGTTAATAATGATAGTGCAACTTATTTGTGGCACTGCCGTTTGGGTCATATCGGTATAAAGCGCATGAAGAAACTCCATAAGGATGGATTTTTGGAATCACTTGGTTATGAATCATTTGATACTTAAGTAACCATGCCTTTTGGGCAAGATGACTAAAACTCCGCTTCTCCGAACAATGGAACAAGCTACTTGACTTGTTGGAAATAACACATATATACGATGTATGCAATCCAATGAGTGTTGATGTTCGTGGCAAGTATCGTTATTTTCGACCTTCACAAGATGATTTGAGTAGATATGGGTATATCTACTTGATGAAACATAAGTCTGAAATAGTTGAAAGGTTCAAAGAATTTCAGAGTGAAGTGGAAAATCATCGCAACAAGAAAATAAAGTTTCTGCGATCTGATCGCGGAGACGAATAATTGAGTTACGAGGTTGGTCTTCAATTAAAATAATGTGGAATAGTTTCACAGCTCACGCCACCTGGAACACCACAATGTTATGGTGTGTCCGAACGTCAGAATCAGACTTTATTTTGATATGGTGCGATCTATGATGTATCTTACCGATTTACCACTATCGCTTTGGGGTTATGCATTAGAGACAGCTGCATTCACGCTTAATAGGGCACCATCTAAATCCGTTGAGATGACACCGTATGAACTATGGTTTAGCAATAAACCTAAGCTGTCGTTTCTTAAAGTTTGGAGTTGTGATGCTTATGTGAAAAGTTTTCACCTTATAAGCTCGAACCCAAATCGAGAAATGCGTCTTCATAGAATACCCAAAGGTAACTATTGGGTACACCTTCTATCACAGATCCGAAGCAAGATATTTGTTGCTAAGATGGATCCTTTCTAGAGAAGAAGTTTCTCTCGAAAGAAGTGAGTGGGAGGAAAGTAGAACTTGATGAGGTAATTGTACTTTCTCCCTTATTGGAAAGTAGTTCATCACAGGAATCAGTTCCATGATTCCTACACCAATTAGTGAGGAAGTTAATGATGATGATCATGAAACTTCAGATCAAGTTGCTACCAAACCTCGTGAGGTCTTCCAGAGTAAGATCCGCACCAGAGTGAATACGGTAATCCTATTCTAGAAGTCATGTTACTAGACCATGATGAACCTACGAACTATGAGGAAGCGATGATGAGCCCAGATTCATGAAATGGCTTGAGGCCATGAAATCTGAGATAGGATCCATGTATGAGAACAAAGTATGGACTTTGATTGACTTGCTTGATGATCAGCAAGCCATGTTAAATAAATGGATCTTCAAGAGGAAGACAGATACTGATAGTAGTATTACTATCTACAAAGCTCGACTTGTCGCAGAAAGGTTTTCGACAAGTTCAAGGTGTTGACTACAATGAGATTTACTCAACTGTAGCGATGCTTATGTCTGTCCGAATCATGTTAGCAATTGCCACATTTTATGAAATCTGGCAAATGAATGTCAAAACTGCATTCCTTAATGGTTTTCTTAAAGAAGAGTTGTATATGATGCAACCAGAAAGTTTTGTCAATCCTAAAGGTGCTAACAAAATGTGTAAGCTCCAGCGATCCATCTATGGACTGGTGCAAGCATCTCAGAGTTGGAATATATGCTTGATGATTTGATCAAAGCATATGGTTTTATACAGACTTTTGGAGAAGCCTGTATTTACAAGAAAGTGAGTGGGAGCGCTACAGCATTTCTGATAAGTATATGTGAATAACATATTGTTGATCGGAAATAATGTAGAATTATTCTGCAAAGCATAAAGGAGTGTTTGAAAGGAGTTTTTTCAAAGAAGGACCTCGGTGAAGCTGCTTACATATTGAGCATCAAGATCTATAGAGATAGATCAAGACGCTTGATAAGTTTTTCAATGAATACATACCTTGACAAGATTTTGAAGTAGTTCAAAATGGAACAGTCAAAGAAAGAGTTCTTGCCTGTGTTACAAGGTGTGAGATTGAGTAAGACTCAAAACCCGACCACGGCAGAAGATAGAAAAAGAATGAAAGTCATTCCCTATGCATCAGCCATAGGTTCTATAAAGTATGTCATGTTGTGTACTGATCTATTGCATACCCTACCACTAAGCTTGGCAAGGAGTGCAATAGTGATCTAGGATTAGATCAATGGACAGCGGTCAAAATTATCCTTAGTAGAATAAGGATATGTTTCTCGATTATGGAAGTGAAAAAAAGGTTCGCCGTAAAGGGTTACGCCGATGCAAGTTTTAAAACACTAATCTAGATGACTCGAGTCTCAATCTGGATACATATTGAAAGTGGGGCAATTAGCTAGAGTAGCTCCGTGCGAGCATTGTAGACATAGAAATTTGCAAAATACTTACGGCTCTGAATGTGACAGACCGCTGACTAAAATTATCTCACAAGCAAAACATGATCACACCTAGTACTCTTTGGGTGTTAATCACATAGCGATGTGAACTAGATTATCGACTCTAGTAAACCCTTTGGGTGTTGGTCACATGTCGATGTGAACTATGGGTGTTAACCACATATAGATGTGAACTATTGATGTTAAATCACATGGCGATGTGAACTAGATTATTGACTCTAGTGCAAGTGGGAGACTGAAGGAAATATGCCCTAGAGGCAATAATAAAGTTATTATTTATTTCCTTATATCATGATAAATGTTTATTATTCATGCTAGAATTGTATTAACCGGAAACATAATACATGTGTGAATACATAGACAAACAGAGTGTCACTAGTATGCCTCTACTTGACTAGCTCGTTAATCAAAGATGGTTATGTTTCCTGACCATAGACATGAGTTGTCATTTGATTAACGGGATCACATCATTAGGAGAATGATCTGATTGACATGACCCATTCCGTTAGCCTAGCACTTGATCGCTTAGTATGTTGCTATTGCTTTCTTCATGACCCATACATGTTCCTGTAACTATAAGATTATGCAACTCCGTTTACGGAGGAACACTTTGGTACTACCAAATGTCACAACGTAATCGGGTGATTATAAAGGAGTACTACAGGTGTCTCCAAAGGTACATGTTGGGTTGGCGATTTCGAGATTAGGTTTTGTCACTCCGATTGTCGGAGAGGTATCTCTGGGCCCTCTCGGTAATGCACATCACTATAAGCCTTGCAAGCAATGTAGCTAATGAGTTAGTTATGGAGTGATGCATTACGAACGAGTAAAGAGACTTGCCGTAACGAGATTGAACTAGGTATTGGATACCGACGATCGAATCTCGGGCAAGTAACATACCGATGACAAAAGGAACAACGATGTTGTTATGCGGTTTGACCGATAAACATCTTCAGAGAATATGTAGGAGCCAATATGGGCATCCAGGTTCCGCTATTGGTTATTGACCAAGAATAGTTCTAGGTCATGTCTACATAGTTCTCGAACCCGTAGGGTCCGCACGCTTAAGGTTTCGATGGCGATTATATTATGAGTTTATGAGTTTTGATGTGCGAAGGAGTTCGGAGTCCCAGATGAGATCGGGGACATGACGAGGAGTCTCGAAATGGTCGAGACGTAAAGATCGATATATTGGACGACTATATTCGAGTTCGGAAAGGTTCGAATGATTCGGTATTTTTCGAGTACCGGAGAGTTACGGAATTCGCCGGGAGAAGTATTGGGCCTTATTGGGCCCTGCGGAAAGAGAGAGGGGCTGCCTAGGGCAGGCCGCGCGCCCCCCCATGGCCTAGTCCGAATTGGACTAGGGGGAGGAGCCGCACCCTTTCCCTCTTCCCCCTTCCCCAAGTCCTAGTCCAACTAGGAGAGGGGGGGGGGGAGTCCTACTCCCGGTGGGAGTAGGACTCCACCAGGCGCGCCTCTCTAGGGCCGGCCGCACCCCCCCTTGCTCCTTTATATACGGGGGCAAGGGGGCACCCAACAACACACAAGTTGATCTACGGATCGTTCCTTAGCCGTGTGCGGTGCCCCCTTCCACCATATTCCACTTCGGTCATATCGTCGTAGAGCTTAGGCGAAGCCTCGCGGAGAAGTCATATCGTCGCGGAGCTTAGGCGAAGCCCTCGTCGGTGGAGCATCAACATCGTCACCACGCCGTCGTGCTGACGGAACTCATCCCGTCACTTTGCTGGATCGAGTCCGGGATCGCCATCGAGCTGAACGTGTGCAGAACTCGGAGGTGCCGTGACGCTCGGTGCTTGGATCGGTCGGATCGTGAAGACGTCGACTACATCAACAGCGTTGTTATAACGCTTCCGCTTTTGGTCTACGAGGGTACGTGGACGGACACTCTCCCCTCTCGTTTCTATGCCATCACCATGGTCTTGCGTGTTCGTAGGAAATTTTTTGAAATTACTACGTTCCCCAACAGTCCCACACGTCGGTGAAAGTGAGTAATTTAGTGCATGGTTGGAGGAGGATCCGCACGGTAGAGCGTGTCCACTGTTTTTCATTCTGAAGAAAAAAATGATTACAGCAAGCGTTTCCACTCTTACGACGGAGGAGTGCGAAACACGACAGCCACTTGAACATACATAGTGCTCCTACTACTAGGCATGTGCAGTGGTTCATACGTCAGTAGTACTACACAATCTTGTTGCTAGTGTAGTAAGATATGACGATAATAAATGATGTTGTGCGCATGTCAACTACTCCTATATGTAACATAGTACCGTTTTTTCGATTGTCCGGTCGAGAATGAACGGTGAGATCAATGTTAACAGAACTAGGTCCACAGCGCACGGAGAGTACGGTGCTACAGTACTCCACGAAACATGAACCATATGAAGCACATCCCATAGTGTTAGACAGGGTGTATGAAGGGTGCACGGATGGGAGCAAAAGTTCCCTTCTCGACCAACTTTTGGGTGTTTGGCAGAGTGCATGAAGGGTGCATGAGTCCACACTAGTAGGTTGACAAAAATACACGAAGAGGAAACAACTATATTGAGATGAGAATGCAACCAAACACACCCACACGCTTTGTGCTACAGTGACTGATCTGCACCGTCTGAGTTTGATCAAACGGTCATGTTGCGCCGATACATGGACATGCCCATGCAGAGGGCGCCTAAACACCACCAAAGTCCCTCTGCTTCTCGAGGAGAACGACGTTGGTGATGCAGGGTGCAACCGCCCACAGAGCCCGCTCCCGGTCGACGGGAGCCAGCTCGGCAAAGACGGCGTCCAATGGCACGAATGGATTCCGGTGACGGAGCCCTGAAAGGATTCGCCCGGCAATAGCGACGGCAGCGTGCAACCCCTCCTTGTCCAGCTCAGCCCCCACCATTGCACGGTGACGGCTCAGCTCCTCGGAGATATAGGTGAAGAAGGAGACCAGGTCAGGAAGCCGCAGCTCGTTGAAGTCGACCGGGTGGTCGAACGGGTTTAGCCCGACGGCCGGCATCGTCGCGCTGGCACGACGGTAGGCATCACGCAGCCGCAACACGTGTGTGGCAACTTCGTTCACCAAGTGGCTGAGGCGATCCTAGACCTCATCACGATCGGCCCGCTCGCGCTCCAGCCGGCTCCCCTGATGGCCTATCGTATCTCCCGCTTTCTGCAGCAACGCCGCCGATGCCTCAAGCATCTTTTTAGTGGACGCCTGCCGCTTTTGAAGCTCCGTGAACTCCCGCACATAATGGAGGAGCATGGCACTCTTCTCCTCCTTGAGCTCACGGAGCTCCACGTCCTTGGCCCTGAGCTCTGCATCCTTGGCATGGAGCTCCCGTGTCAGGCACCTCACCTCGGACTCCGTGATCTGCTGCGCCGCCCTGGCACCAGGTAGAAGCAATGGGGAGAGGAAGCAAAGGGGGCGAAACGGCTGAAAGGCAATGCAATCTACGGGAAGGCGGAGGGAGCCAGCCGAGGAGCGGGGAATCTTTTGGTTTTCACCACGGTAAAACACCAGTCGACGACTTCTCACATCAGGGAGCAGTGGGTTTTACAGGCGGAGTCATCGTGATTAATTGCTACCGCGCCTGCTCCCGTCAATCAAAAAATTAAAAATCCTGCCGCGCCTGCTCCTGTCAATCAAAAAATTAAAAATCCTGCCGCACCCAAACACCAGAGCAACGCTGCGGTCGATATTTAAATTTACCTGCCGGCAAGTAGATAAAAAAAGGGGTGAAAAAACAAATGTGGCGGCGGCCTAGCTTATCGGTCGAACTAGCCCAACTAGCTAGCCACCGTGCTTCACTGATGTACTCGGCGGAAAGGTGGTCTTCGTGATTTGATGACTCATTTACTTGCTTCGCGCCACGACCGAGGAGGACCCGTAAAACGCGCGGTAGGGCGTCCCACGTCAGGAAGAATATATGCATGCACCACCCGAGAGGACCCCGAAACCGCGCGGTAGGGTGTGCCACGTCTCGGCACGGAGGAATAATGTGCGTGTAAAAATATACTGTATCAGACGTAGTACCTATGGTTCGACCTCGGGACCCAGCCAGTCGGTCGAAAACACCCCACTAGCCACACAGCTTCATCATGCAAATGTGGCACGGTTAGGTCCGTCTCGACCAGCCACAACGTCTCTTGTTCTAGGCGATTCTTCTATTTTCCAAGCTTTTTTTAGTTGTAATAACACCACGGCAAGCAAGCGCCGCTCTTCGTGTGTGGCCGTGCAAAGGTTAGACGATGGAGAGAAGAGAGATTGAGATCA
The DNA here is from genome assembly GCA_021605205.1 of Aegilops longissima. NCBI lineage: Eukaryota > Viridiplantae > Streptophyta > Magnoliopsida > Poales > Poaceae > Aegilops > Aegilops longissima. Next base: position 221,536,858 of record CM038680.1, read on the forward strand.
CAGACCTTGGACCCACCCGTAAGTGAGACGACGGTCATGCACGTGTTGATGAGGCACTCCCTCTACTCTACTCAACGCAAGTACTATATAAAATCAAGTTATGGGACAAAGCCAACAACCGTTCGTTTTTTCAGGCTATCGACTTACGCTTTGTAGTCCAGGTTGCTAGTTCGAATCTCGTCTTTCAGATTTGTTAGTTTTAGGTCCAAATTTGATTAATGACAAGTGGGACCCCCGTGTGTTGTTCTGATATTTCAGTGTAGGATGGTTTTTTTGAACAAACACTTTGTGCGGTTAGACAAGTAACGGCACGAGTTACACGTATTTTGCAAGTTTACGAACAAAAATGACAGAAGCATAGAATATCACATCCACCCCGCAGCTTAGATACTATGGTGATAGGAGTTTTTACACCGTTGGAAGTGAGATCCAATGGCTTGGGAGTAGTCTTTGTAATTATGCGCAATTTCCAAACTCTCCAAAGTTTTTTTTTTGCAAATAAAACATTCAGGCCTCGTGTGTGCCACTGCATCTTGATCCAACGGCTCCCGGTGCTCATATTAGGTGCTCCCGTAGCTTAATTACCCGCTACGGTGATATGAGCATCTAGGTCGTATGATCGATGATCGATGGCACATGCATAGTACTTGTACTTTCTGCGCATTTCCCAAACTCTATCAGCCGTATATTGCAAAAACATTCAAACCTCCTATTGTGGGCCGTTAGATCTCAGTTAACTCGTATCGCCATAGAATCTACGGGGCGGGAGCACCTCATACTCTCCCGTGCGAGAAAACATAAGGTGCTATCGCAGCTTGGATGCTACGGTGATACGAGCTTGGAGGTTGTTTGATCTGAGATCCAATGGCATCTGAGCATTCTTTGGTGATTTTCTGCAAAAAACCATTCGAACCACAGTGGAGGTGTTGGGTCACAAATCCAACGCCTCTGAAGAGCTTGTATCACCAAAGCATCTAAGGTGTGGTAGCACATGATATTCTTACATACAGGAGAATATGATGTCCTCCTTCATCTTAGATGCTACGGTGATACGACTTCGAGGTCGTGGATATGGGATCAAAGGGCATCTAAGTAGTTTTTGTACAAATTGTGTGCAATTCTCAAACTCATCAAGGTTTCCTGCAAAAAAATTCAGACACAACATGTGAGCTGCTATATCTCAGATCTACAAACTCCAAGCAACCCGTATCGGCATATAGCATCTAAGGTATGGGGGCACATGATATTCTCCCGGGGAGGAGGGGTGGGGGTGCACAACCAATCGGTGGTTGGGAGGGTGGCAAATATAATCTAAACAACCCTAAACAGAGCTCCACAATTTTATCTAAGGTCGAGGGGTTGACCCCCGACAATCATAGCTCCGCCTAAACACAACATTTGCATGTACAGTAGTACTAGACTTAATATTCATGTTTCAGTTTCATGTTCATTTTAAATACTGAAATGAGGACCATGGATGTCTTACATTTTACTCCCTTCGTTCCTAAATATTATTCTTTTTAGAGGCTTCAGATGGACTAGCACATACGGATGTATATAGACATATTTTAGAGTCTAGATTCACTCATTTTGCTCCGTATATAGTCACTTGTTGAACTCTCTAAAAGACTAATATTTAGGAATAGAAGGAGTATTTTTTAACTCGTGTCATACATGCATGGGTTGGAAAAATATATGCACTATACTTATTGGATTGTTGTTGTGTTCGTGCGTGTGTGTCTGTGTGTGTGTGTGTGTGTGTGTGTGTGTGTGTGTGTGTGTGTGTGTGTGTGTGTGTGTGTGTGTGTGTGTGTGTGTGTGAAAAAGTGTGTGGTCATATGCTTGATACATACAAAGTTTTCTCACCTCCATATTGTTCATCTTTTAAATTTGAATTTGCATTGGAAAACTTACTAGGGATACCATGAAATGTGAAATCCACGTTGAGATCACTATATCACAAATTCACTCTAATTCAACAACTCGTCATAAATCAATTACCACGTTGAGATTAGTATTTGCAAGGAAAATACGGGTATTGTAATACACATAGATTCGCTCGGCAATTTAAAAGGTTCCTTTCAGATTCTCAAATGGTAGGACCCAACGGCGCACCAGCCAGACCTTGGCTCGTGTTGATCCTAAAAAAGCGGGCTCGTGTCCTTCGGTGGCGTCGTGGTACGCACATTAGGCAACCCCAACCAGTCGAGCCTCAGCGTTTCAAGTCAAAATATCTGGCGGCCAGAATTCCAGCCCTAGGAAATTCCCCTCATGTCCCCGGTCCATAATGACTACCGATGAACAACGGAGGGATGCTTTAGTAACTAGACAACGTTACCTACCGTGCCGAGCAAGATTCAATTCCCTCGGTCGCCGCTCGTCAAGGTCACCCGTCAACTGCATTGCCTAGTACTACTACTACTACACCAGGATGAGCACAGAATTGAGCCCGTTTGTTCGTGCCTAGTACTTGAGTTAATATATCAGGCAATGCAGTGGTACAGAGGGATTATCCTTTTACTCCCTCCTTTCCGGTTTATAGGGCTTATCTAAAAATTTTATTTTTCCCATTTTATAAGTCTTAATTTGGTTGTTCCCCATCACATGTTCAGATTTCAAGGTGCAATAAATCATTACATGCAAGTATTAAGAGAAAATTGACAAATGCATGTACTTTATGCATGCATGCATTGCAATTAATGCATTCGTAAACACAATTTTTGAGGAAAACAAGCGCATTAATTGAGTGGTTTTGCAAACTACAACAATTGTTCCACCACTCACCATCTACCTTGGTTGGTGATATTTTTGAATTGAGCCCTATAAACCGGAAAGGAGGTTTAACTAAGCAAAATGTTTAACCAAATCCTTTCTTAAGAAATACAACAGGACAGATGTAGGGCTTGAAAATTTATTGCATGATGCAGGTTATGATATTGTTTCGAATCCTGGATCTTAAATTTCAGAAAATCCAAAAGTGAGCATAAATTCTTGAAATTGAGCATGGTCACGTGATATGGCACAAATATTACTTCGTAAGTTTTTTCTTCAATTCGAGACAAGCTGCTTATGACAAGTTGCACAAATGAAGAGCCAAGGTATTTTGGAACAAAGACACATCACGTTAAGGCTGACGCTTTCACTATTGAAACCGTGGGCGTTTACGTGCCGCCACGAGTCCCGCTTCTCATCGGCACGTGCCGTCCCAGAAGCATGTGAGTCGACGGAGGCGTGCGAGCGAACCGCTGCACCAGCTGTCGGAGGCGTCGCGGCAGACAGGCATCTTGAACTCACCGGGGCGAGCCTTTGACCAGGCTCCGCCGCCCACCGTCGTCCCAACTGCTCCCACTTTTAATGTCGCCGCGCCGCAGTTTAAAATCAACCTCGCACTACCCGTATCGCTACAATCCTATCTCTTCCTCTCCGATTCTCCTGTCGTCTACCTCCAACTAGCTTTGACGTAAACGTCGCCATGCCGCATCACGATGGTCTGCCCTTAGTGTTCTAGTTTCATGAGGAAGACACCCAGCCGGAGTCTCAAGAACATAAGGCGCTTTGGGACGAGCTTGAACTGGCCTTGCGGGAAGACGCCGCGCCTGTCCCCGCTCCCATTCCGGCTCCAGTCGCCCCGACTGCGCTAGCGCCCATCCCCGTGGCATTGATGGACTGGGAGCCGCACATTGTCGCCGAGCTTGATGCCTCGGGGTTCCACGAGGTCCCCGCCGACTTTCACGCGCCCGTGCACTGCGGTGCATGCGCATGCGCGTGCTGCAGCGACGCAAGACGCTGCGCGGTGACCGTGCACTGCCAACATGCGCCAGCGCGTCTGGCATCGTCGCGCGCCGTGCGATGCCGTGCACACGAATGTCTCCGTCGCGCCGTTGACAGCGCATGTCCCCGTGCGGGTGCCAGTGCCCCCCTCAGCAGCATGGATGGTCGCCGTCGACCGCTTCCTTGCACCAACGCCAGTCGCCTCCTCCCGCATGTTGACTCGCTCCGAAGTCCAGAACATTTTGTCCTTCCTTGACGCTAGGCCAATGTCCAGGAGTACGCCAACAACTGCGCAAGACGCCGCCGTCGCCGTCGGTCAGTGACCCGACGAGACACAGAGCACAGCAGAGGAGCTCCTTCCCACCGCGAGACGCCCCCGCCGCCGCGTAATCTAAATTTGCCATGAAAAACGTTCGGATTGCCATGATTAAAATCCGAACGTTTATCATTTTAGTTTATTTTATATCGATCGTCGTATAATTTAAAGTCGGAGTCAGACTGAACGAAATGTATGGTTTGATCGATTGAATGTTCTGCTAGAGCCGTATCAAATTAAATATAAAACATCATCAAGCCACATGTATTCCTTGTCATCCAACGACCTAGACTGCTTCAATGTCGAGAGCTCAACACGTTTAGCATGCAGTTAATTTCATGCCAAAAATAGTGCTAATCACATGACAACACGTAAATAATATCCTAGTAGTTAATATCCGCATGCACTTAATATACTTCCAAATTAACGTGCATTGCACGTACACACTGACTAGTGCTGCTAGTACGTGAAACTGGTGCCGTGACTTGTGAACGCGTCCAGATATGGTCAACGGCAACATCACCCGCGAGTTCTTCCTGTTTGCCCGTGCGTCCAAACGCAGAAGGGGAGGAGAGAGAGACATGGAACCCACCAGTAAGTGAAGGCAAATAGTACTAAAAATAATATTACATGTTAAACATTAATTAGGCTGTGGTAATATAAAAACATTATGTGAACAAAGGGGGTAGAACAAACATTGCTATTCTATGTATGTAGCCTATTGACGTGCGGCTTGAAGGCCCGGTCGCATGTTCGATCCTCGTCCTTTATTTTTTAATTTGTATATGGGTGCAAATTTGTTTCATGACATGTGGGCCCCTCGGTGTGTAGTTTGTAGCACTTTAATTTGTGGGTCGAAATTTGTTCCATTCCAAGTGGACTGTCGGTGTGTAGTTTTGTAGCTTATTTATAATAATTAAAGAGAACAACATAGTTTTTTCAATAATACCATGGTGCGACGTTGAAGGCGAGAAAGGACGTGCGAGAGAGCGATGACCGAGCCAGAGGGAAATCAACTGGGGGAGTTGCGTGGGTTGCAACGGCGTTTGGAGTAGTTGTGGGCCGAATGCTACGAAAATATAATCTAAACCGACCGGAATAAATGCCTACACAAATTAATCCAAGGTTGGAGTGCCCCTCGCAATTTAAATAGCCCCGGCTTTGCGAGGGATGGAGAGGTATTAGCTTCAACGTGTGGAAGATACGGTATGAGAAAGTGAGGTCAATCGAGAGACATCTATATAGAGAGACAAAGTGAGTGTGGTCCGACATTCATTGAACAAATATATATGCTCCGGAGAGATATTGTCCGATTGAGCTTTTGGTAAGGGTGAGGGCTGTAAGATAGAGCTTGAGAGATGATCCAGTCACAGACGTGTAGATATATTTTCTGCGTGGGAGGAAGCAAGGTCAACCGATCACATAGGGTCGTCGTGCGATCGAAAGAGTGAGACGGGTTGGAGAGAGTGACCTAGATAGATGATGTGCGTGATAGAGTATACAATGTGAATAGGTCGAATTAGGCTCAAACATGGTAATATATCGTTTTTATCCGAGAAAGAGCAAGGTAAATCGAGACATACGGAGAGAGAGAGAGAGAGATAGAGATAGAGATAGAGATAGAGATAGAGATAGAGAGAGAGAGAGATTGAGTGAGTGTGGCCTTCCATGAGGTCCAAAGAGTGGCGGTGGCTTGGATGGACTGACCTAGATAGACAATCTGCGTGAGAGAGTATAGAGTGTGTCGATCGAGGCCCGAACAGGGAGATATATCATTTGTTTGTGAAAGAAAACGAGGTTAAACGAGACTCAGATAAAGAGAGCTAGATTGAGCGAGTGTGGCCCGCCGTGCGGAAGAAAGAGTGAGATAGTCTCGATGGAGTGACCTAGATATACAACGTGCGTTCGTGCGCACGAGAGGTTGGGGGGCTAGATAGGCAATGCATGTATTTAGCGCGAGAGGGTGAGAGGGAGAGGGGGGAGAGAGAGAGAGCTCGGCATGGGGTGCAATGGCGGGTGTGTGAGGTAAATACATTTGGTAACAGGAGTGGAAAAAGGGGTTGTGTAGTTGAGAGACTTAGAGATTGAAACATGGAGATAAAGAATGAACGTGTGTTGGAAACCGATAGCTTGCTAAGGTGGTTAGGACAGGAAGATTGACTGATACAGGAAGTATGTAGCGTTTGTGCGGGGGGGGGCTAAAACAACATTTGAATGTACATAGTATAGTACGAGACTTAATATCGATGTTTCAATTCGGCGTACATTGTAAGATTTGAACCGAGGACCAGGCATACGGGTAATTATTTCGAATTCGTGCCATACTAAGTTTCAAAAAGTTGACATTGGCTCAATTTGTTGTGCTATTTTGTAGGTCATGTGTTTGAATCCATCCAAAAGTTTTCTCACTACCATGGTGTTCATCATATACATATGAATTTGTATTAAAAAAGTAGCATGGATACAGTGAAACGCGAAATCCACGTTAGAATTGGAGATCGCTACGTGACACACACTCTAAATCAAATAACTAACTACGTGACACACACTCTAATTCAAATAACTTATTATGTGACACACTCTAATCCACGTTAGCGTGGGTACCGTTTCGATTTTTTTTCAAATAACTCCTCATTAAATAATTTATAGTACTCCCTCTGTTCACTTTTATAAGACCTTGAAGACATTTTAGACAATGTGCAAAACAGTTCATTTTAAGTTGTCTGAAACGACTTACAAAAGTGAACGGATGGAGTATCTCGTTTAGAATGACTAATTATTGCAAGGAAAACACGGGCATGGTAATACATAAAGATCCGTTTGCAAATGAAAGAAGATTCGTTTGCATTCTCAAATGTAGGCGCACCAGGCAGACCAGGGTCGTATCGGGGTGGACGCTGCTTGGTGCCTTAAAAGGCAACTGCCCTTGGGTGGCCGACATGTGGGCCAGCCACTGTTGGGCCCACATGTCATGGACACAAAGGCAGGTGCCTTAAGGCACCAAGCATAGTCTGTCGGGGTGGTCGCGTGTGTCGGACGGACGCGTAGCACCCAGCCACCCACCCCTCCCCTAGAAAAGGACGATGACAATATAAGTTCACGCTTCCACGTTTCGGAATGAAATATCTGGCGGCCCCAATTCCAGTCCTGCAAAATCTCTCTTCTCCATCGTCCCCTTCCGCGCCCAGATTGCTCAAATCCCTAATTCACCGCCATCCCTCGAATCGCCCCTCATCTCGTCTCTTTCCCCATCGTTCCCCACCTCTGTGCCGGACGACAACGACGAAGACGACGGTCGCGCTTCACCACCGCACCGGAGCTACCTCATCTACGCCCTCGTCCACCGCACCGGGTGGTCCACCGACAACGTCGGCCGCCGCAACCGACGTGCCTCACAGACACTGAGTTCCACTGCATCAGGTGCGCTTCACCGACGCCGTGTCCCAGCTCACGGGGCTACTTCACCGAGCACATCGTCGCACCTCCGCCCCCCGAGGCCGTTGGGGCTTCACCAACGGTCTCGTCCACCGCATCGTAGCACTCCGCTGCCACTCAAGATCTGCATCCGTGTGCGGCCAGCCAATGCCAGCGCATCACCCTCAACGGCTCTGAAGTGACGCGCACTCTAGCTAGGCGAGCATGCCCAAACGCCAGCCCGAACTAGGTATCCACACATCACTCCCTTGTGCACTGTTCCGACGATGTTTGGATATCCTTTCACTGCTCTCTTAGCTCACACGCCTATGCAACTCTGACTTTAACTCTTATTTCTTCCGGAGATATCATCTGAAACAAGCAAATCCATTTTTAGCGAAGCATGGCGGGCTACGGGATCTGGTACACATCCCGCACACCAGTATAACCTTGTAAGTATTTGTCCTCCGGTACAACATCAAGGTCGATTCCTCTTATTAGATCAACCATTCGCCATGTCAAAAATGCAGAGAGGGATGCAAGGAGCACAAGGCCTGCACATCCAAGCAAGTGGTAACATGGACTTGTACATGGAACATCCCAAGTGCAAGCAGAGCTGCAGTGAGCACAGCATAACGAGCTAGTGTAAGTCCCTGCATTTCATTTAATTAAATCTTGGCATTCGTGTATGCTTTATGTGCAGTGGCTGATCCACAAATTCAAGTTACCAGGGGCGAACATTTAACTTAAAAAATACGAAGGCACTTGCACTCCGGAAATCAACATAACTTGAGAAACGTGAAGCTACATGCACTTTGAAAACCAGCTAATGATCCAAAGTAGTTCAGATTATAAACACTAAATGATGCAAGCACCAAAAAACACAAAATGCAACATGGTGTACAAGGACTACGAACATGGTCTGTACCGCTTGAATTATTCGTTCTCTGGCTGAAAATATCGAAGTGTAATTGCACGTATAACCAGTGCGCAAACTGCATATCAATATATCTATCCTGCACAAGTATGCCAATAGTTTCAAACAACAAATTAGAAAAGTATTAATGCTATGTTGTCATGATATGGGGACTTTCTGGTAGATGGCCTCGACGTTTCCTCAAGCTATGAAAATGCACTATAATTTGCTTGTCATCAATGCCTGCAAATCTCTGTCTCTCTCAACATAGTAGATCATCATTAGACACTAAATCCTTCAATGAGCTTGCAAAATGCTTGCATTAGATCCCTCATTAGACATTATATGTTCATCACCAGGAGCATGTAAAATGTTTGCATCAAATCCTTCATTAGCAGGCTGTTCATTAGACACTTGAGCTCAAGAACAACATGAGCTTGTATGTTTGCACGGAAACTTGATTAGATACATCAGATTCAAATATTCAAGATTGATTGGGGAGTTATAAAATAAGTAGAAATTGGTTTCATTTTCTCATAGATTCCCTACATACAAGCAGTTTTACAACACCGTCGGGTTTAACTATTGGCCAGAAATTGAAGAGTTGAATTAGATAAAATGAGGATGTGATGTACCTGCTCGTTATGCATGCTACTCTTGCAAGCTGCGATCGTCCGTTTGCGCAAGCTCGATGCCATGCCGTGCTGCCGCGGTGCCTCCCACGAGCTACACCGAGGTTGGATCTTCATCTTCTTGTCCTTCCGTTCGCTTGAAGCTTTGGCGACCGCCCTCAACGAGGGCGCGAGGAAGTGCTGTGTCGTTCTATCCAATGCGGCTAGGTTAGGAGCGAACCAGATGGAGGCTGGAGTGAATGAATTGGGATTTTCCTGCTGTCGACCGATATGGGGGCGCTTCGTTTGGGCATGAGCCTGCTATAGGGCCTGCCTTGCACTTATGTTATTGGCCCATACAAATTGAAACATTTTGCTTCATTTTTTACATTGTCTGCTCGTGCGTTGGGACGAACAAAACTAGCGTGGGCCAACCGGGACAACTCAAACAAGGTGCACACTTTCCAGCCACCTGAGGCGGCCGCCCATACCAGCCCCTATGGTGGCGTCGCCACTTTTTGCGTGTATGATTGGGTAGTGAAAAATATTCCAGGGGCACTTTTGATTTACCCACAGAATGGTCGAATTGCTTGTTTCTATGAACTGAGTTCGCCAATAATGTGAAGGATGCCAGTCTTTTCATCCTATTGTAGATTGTTTAGATCTCGATATGCCAAAAGTAATTGCATGAAATATACAGTAAAAGCCAGTGTGATGTGTTTGGCTACAACTAGTCTGACTACACGTCCTCATATAACATATCAAGGGCGCACCATCTTACCAGATTAACCATTCGACTTACCCATGCGGTGTGGGAAGAAAGAACTATTGGGACTGCGTATCCAAGCAATTGATGTCATGGACTCCTTTGTACAACCTTGTAGCGAAAAAGAAGTTGCGGTGTGCTGTATAAAGAACTAGCGTAAGTTCGGTTACACCTTCTCGGAATTTTAGTTAGCCAGATTATTGCAAAATTGTTCAATCTGCGTTGCTTGGCTTAATTTAGTTTGCTACGATTACATAATGGCATAGCCTGTTAATCATATTGTAGATGCGCCTATCTATGTGTTTGATACTTCTTGTTAAGAATTACCTGTTTGCCTTAACTTAGATATCTACTTGTTTGTTTAAGCGCTTTGCTGCAACAACGTGTTACAATGATGTTAATAACTAGTACTTTTCAGCATCCAATTGAAACTCTTTAATTCCTTGTTTGTTTAACTGGTTTGCTGTTATAACTCCCAGTTGAGATGTTTTGCTAACTTCAACTTTTCTGAATCTAATCGGAACTTTAATGGCAAAACAGGTTATCCCAAGATCAAAGAGCGAGGTCCCCATGGACGTTGCATCATCCCACAATGATGGCACCGCCCAATCGTGCATTATGAATTGCCAACTGTTGATGCTCTAGAGGCTAAACTAGTGGTAGAAAGAGATTACTGCTCGCACTTAGAGATGAAGTTGACATGTTGAGGAAGCAAACAACACAATCACAAGCAGTACTCAAGACAACCATTAAATATTTGGTGGATTTCAAAACGAAGCAAGCTGAGACTGATCAGATTGTTAAGGTCCTGAAGGGACAAAGGAAATTAAATTCCTACTTGGTAAATCATAGGTGAAATTTTCTTTCCGTAGTTGAATAACCTTTGTGTTGTCTTGTAACATTCCAAATTTTCAATTTGGAATGTTATACATAGAGCATCATTGCATATCATATTTTTTCGTTGCATTTTTGCTCGATCCGAGAAATTCTACACAACTCAAGGACCCACGGAGAGAGTTGGGGATTTTCGTTATTTTCATATTTGAGTTTTCTCAAATTTTGAAAATAGGATCATTTGATTTTAATTATTTTATCTTCAATTATTTCTAGTACCAAAATATGAGAGAGGAATAAAATGACTTTCCCAAAATAAAGAAATAATGAAGATTTAATAATAAAATCAAATAAGATTTTATTTTGGAGTTTTTAGCCTTTTATTTGAATTTAGGAAAATCGCGTTTTAAAAATTGCATTTAGGCCCCAAATAAATGTTCATTAAATCCGGCTTGATTTTTAGAAGCCGGGGAAAATTTATTTTGGGATTTTTGGAGTCCGTTTAGTATTTCTTTTTATTTTATTTTTTCTGCGCGTAACTATTTAAAAAAACGCCACCGACCTACGGGCCGTGTCCGCCTAGGACTCCCGGCCCGCGAGGCTTTATAAGCCGGCCCACCCGGGGGGGGGGGAACCCTAACCCGAGCCACCCCGCGCCTCGAGCCCCACGCCGCCGCCGCGCCGCTCGCCGCCGCCCGACCACGGACCTCGCCACCGCCGCCCGACCGCGGACCCGCCGCCGCCGCCGAGGTTCGCTACCGCCTCGATCCGCGTGCCGCCGGTTTTTCTAAAAACCGGGCGGTTTTTCTTCGGTTTTCTTTTAGTTTTTTTTTAAGTTTCGTTTTTTTAGATTCGGTTTTTTTGGTTTAGGCTAATTAGCGGACGTTCGTCCGTTAGTTCGTTTAAACGAACGCGTTCGACAGATTAGTTTAGTTAACGAACGTCCGTTCGTTAACCTGTTCGTCGTTTTTCTTTTTCTCGGATTTAATCCGTGATTTTTCTGATCGCGATTCCAGATCTGATTTTCGTTTTCGTATAACTTTTCGCTCGTTTATTGGAATCAGGCGATTCAAGCGCTTGGAGTTTCGTCTCAAAACCCTGTTTTCGAATAATCTACTTAAACAAGTTTTTGCTTCTGTAAAATTTGACTTAGATCCATATTAGTAAAATGGAGCGGTGTTCTTCCGCCGTTTGACTTTCGTTGCTTCGTTTGATTTGATTATTTTTGCAAACCGGAGTTCTTAAGTTGAACTATCTGGTTAGTTCTATTTGAGTTTTACTGTGCATTAGATGAGTACTTATTGTATGCTTGTTTGTTTGTCTGCGATAGAATACCGGTCGCCTTTGTTACTTGAGTCTCTAGGTTTCATGGATCATCGACAAGGCAAGTAACACTTTGATCATACCTTTTCTACTACCCAATTTTTATGCATTAGATCTATCCTCAAACATTGCATGATTAGGATCTAATTAAATTGTGGGATGGGAAGTAGATGAGGTAGTACCTATTACCTGTTTTATTATCAAACCCTTGGGAGTTACTTCTACGTTTGCTTATTATGCCATGCTATGCTAGTAGACGTGGATTGGGTGAGTGTATCCATGAAAGATGTGAGATTGTTATTTAATGTATTATTTAAGGTGGCAACTTAAACACACATCTGGGTGGATTGAGGCACCTGGTTTCTATCAGGACTTGCCTGTTTTTCTTCAGACCGCCACCCAGGCTCAAAGGGATCATGAGATTATTCAAACTAGAAACTTCCGTGTGCAGCCACAAGCCATTATGGGCTCTGGCATAGTTGATTAAGTTGTGCGAACTCTTACGGGTAGACTAGCAGATGTAGGGGAAAGTAAGTGTACCGGTCTACCCACAAGTAAGGTGCTAGTGCTTCTGAAAGACTATGTCTCGGTCATCCTTTTCTCAAACATCATGTAGTGCGAGAAATCCAATGGAGGTGATCGAGTCTTGTGGGGAAAAGTGTGCAAACCTCTGCAGAGTGTATAAACTAATCATGGTTAGCTGTGTCCCCGGTTATGGACATCTTGAGTATCTAGTACTTGGGTATCATGTGAATCTCATCATGTGACTTCTAATTAATATTGTTGGGTTTTTAATGAGTACTTTTAATTGGGATTGAGGATGCTGTCAACCATTCTCAATGTTTAACAACCACCATGATAGTTAAATAAATTTATTCCTTTGCAGTAGGGAAAAATTGGCTTTATGCAAAACTGTAACCATAGAGCTTTCCACCAGCCTTATATGCATGTAGTATAGGCTTATTATTCCATTATTCTCTATGTGTTACATTGCCAGCATATTTCATGTGTTGACCCGTTTTCGGGCTGCAACGTTTCATGTTGCAGACTTTTCAGACGACGAGTAAGGTGCATAGGTCATGGTTCTATACTCAGTGATGCCGCTGGAGTTGATGGACTCGCTTTTTCTTCCAAGCCTTCCGTTGTTATCGTATTAGATGGCCTTAAGCCATATTTATTTTATTAAGTTCTCTCTTGAGACATTCGATTGTAATAAGTGTGTGATTGCTACTCTGTTATAAATCCTCCGAGTACTGTGTGGTGTCGGCATTCTTGATCCGGGGATGACACCGAGCACAGAGATCAGACTGTTTGAGGTCTGGTCGCTACAAAGATGGTATCAGAGCACACGCTGACTGTAGGACACGACCATTAAGCTAAAGCCCTAGATCACTACTCTCTCTTCTCATTTGTAACTTCTCATCTTTTCTACTCTTTTAGGATGACGGAAGCAAGGATCAAGTTCACTCAGCCGGACGAGGATACACCCTTCGGACGACACCTGAAGGAAGTCACTAAGTACCTTAACATCGGATTACCAAGCTTCACCGGGACCTACAATTCCACTTTACCATAAGAAGAGCGCTAGAAGATTCAAGCTCAAGTTCCCGGAAGGACGTTTGCGCCAATCACGGAGCCCATAGAGTGTGTTTTCAATGCACCAACCTGGAGCCTGGGAAAGAGCATGGCAGCTCACATAACCATGGGATGCATTGGAGAAGTTTATAAGAAGACCTCAAGGATACTATCTACCAGATTGGTGGGCGCCGAGATGAACAATGGGAGATAGTTGGCACTAAGAAGGACCGATCCATTGCAGCTTTCATCCAAGAGTTAAACCAGCACATTCGACGTCAGGAGAACCAGATGTGTGCAGACATGATGGAGTTGAAGACAGCAAAAGCCAAGATTATCGAACTAGAAGGAGGCGAAGGCCACTCGCAAGGACTACATGGAGGAGATTGTAGCTCTAGTGGGACAAAACGGCGATCTTAAGGAGAAGATTGAAGAACTCATGGGAAATTCAGCACCCGGAGGAGAAGATGAAGATAGCACCTGTCCAGAGAACTACATCATCATCGACGACACCGATTCTGATCCTAGTGATGATGATTACGACGATGAAGCTGGAGGAGATATCATGGAGTCTTCATCGGAGCTGTTTTTCTAGTTGACCACCATAACAGTAGTAGATTACCCCCATTTTATAGTAGTTTTAGTTTTAGCACTTTGTAACGATAGATAGACCGTTGTATGCCCTTGTTTGAATTGATTGGAGTGATATTGTGTGATTTGTCTCATGTGCATATGGGTAGTGTTTCTCTCTAGACCTCATTCTATTCTAAATTCTCGTCTTTTCTTTAAACCCCTCAGATGCCTCCGAGACGCGACCTCGGATTTGTTTTCCCACCAGAGATCACTCAGTTGATTCAGCAGCAGAATGCCTTGATTCAAACATTGGTACAGAACAAAGGCAACAACAACAACAACAACAACAACAACAACAACAACAACAACCCACCGCCACCACCACCTGTTGACCATTTGACCCGTTTCTTAAGGCTGAATCCGCCGGTGTTTTCCAGTAGCACCGAGCCGATTGTTGCAGATGATTGGCTCCGCAAGATAGGGAGGGAGTTAACCACTGCAGGATGTACAGATGGAGAAAGGGTGAAATTTGCCGCACATCAGCTCGAAGGACCCGCAGCAGCATGGTGGGAGAATTTTACACCACTTAACTCAGAGACACCGTCACATGGGATCAGTTTCAGCAAGCTTTCCGTACTGCCCATGTTTCAGCAGGAGCTATGGCCATGAAGAAGCGTGAGTTTCGGACCTTGCGCCAAGGAGGACGGACAGTTGGCCAGTATGTGGATGATTTAGCAAGTTAGCACGTTATGCCCCAGATGACGTTGCTACAGATGCAACTAAGCAAGAGAAGTTTCTAGAAGGACTGAATGATGAGCTGAACATGCAGTTGATGGTAGCCACTTTCAATAACTACCAGGAGTTGGTAGATCGTGCGCTTATGATTGAAGGGAAGCAGCAGCAGATTGACAATCGCAAGAGGAAGTATGGACAGGGGAAGAATAACTCTGGAGCTCAGCGGAAACTTAGCTTTACCCCGAAGACAGGAGGACAATTTCAGCATACCCATGGAGGAGGTAGCTCGCGCAACCATAATGGCACCAAGAATGGGAACGGGAATGGAGGAAGCAATGGACAAAACCGCACCAACCCGTTGTAACACCCCAAAAATTTAACCAGGTTTTAGTTATTAAAATTTTGCCAAGAGTTTAAAATTTTTGCCTGCAAGAATATCTCTATTGATTTCAAAACTTTTCTTTTAATATTAAGGAGTTTTTCCCAGGTGGGTCCTTCCAAAAACATATTGGACTTATATGCCCCCTTTTAAAAACATCTCTCAGTTAGTAGATTTATTTATTAAATTATTTCACCCTGAGCTTTATTCATTAAAATGACTTGTTTTAAGTTTTGGAGCTCCTTTTTGTACTACAACCAGTTGATAAACTTAACTAAAAATCCAACCAAAATTTGGAGATGTCATGTGATGTCTCTAAATCACTTTTTTGCAATAATATACTTCATTTATTGCATATTTTGAGTGCTACACATATTTTTCTTCTCTGGTCCAGTGGACAATTTTGCACTACAACCCTTTTAAATATTTCTTTCTAGCTTCCACCAAAATTATGGGATGTCAGTAGCAGCATATGGTTCCACTTTGTGCAAAAATCCAGGGGTGTTATTTGAAATTTTTGAGTGAATCAACCTCATCTCCATTCTGGTCCAACATGCTGATTTGTACAGCAACCATAGTCTTGCTTGCTATTTGGCCCTAGATTCTTTCTCCTAGTTGTAGTCCTTCATGCAAAACCCCTAAGTCCAGGAGCATGCACTCATTTGATCATTTTTGGTTCATGTTATAATGCCATCCACCTCCTGTCCAGAATTGAAGTTCTGCAAAACTTGCACTAGCAAGTTTGTGCTTTTCACAAACTAACCTCACCACCCTCTTGTGCATCTAAAGAGACACTGATCTGGAAGTATTGGCCACTTCAAGAAATTCCTAGGTGCCTGTGGCATTTTGTCAAACACCTGGAGGGCATGAACTGATTTGACATGAGTTGTTGTTGGCATTGTGAACTTGGCCACCTGACCAAACCACCTTGTCCCTTGAGTTTCCCTCTATCTCTAACATAGTTTTGTTGCTTGCCAACCTCACCTGTGACCTATAGCATGCCACGGCATTGTATCGAACACCTTTCGTGCACGCTCTGGGCGCGGCCAGAGCGCGCGTTTTGCACGTGCGTGCGCCCGAGCTGCCGCGTCCCGTTGATCCTCCCCCAGAGCTCGATCGTCTGCTGGTATAGCCTTGTCGCGCCCACCCGACCGCCCGGCTCGCTTCTGGGCGCGCCAGCAAGCTTCTTGGCGGCACGCTTGCGGCAAGATCCATGGACGGCGCCGCCCAAACCTCCTCCGCTTCGCCACCTGCCCCTTAAACATCTCCAGCTCAGCCGCAGCTTCGTCCCCTAAGCGCGCGCGCGCCACGTCGCCATTGCTACTGAAAAGGCGGTTCGCCATCATCCTTATCGCCGGCCACCTCGGAACCGACCTCCACCGCCTATATAAGGGCCCCGAAGCTCAATCGAGTTCTCGAGCAACCTCATATGATCACCCTAGAGCTACCGCGGCCAACAGTCGAGGAGGGGAAGGCCTTCTTCCCCGAGTCCGGCCGGTTCGGTCGCCGCCAAGTTCCGACCGGTTCCGTCGCCACCAGTGCCTCTCCCTCTCCATTCTCTCCACCAAGAGCTCCCCCTCCCTCTCGTGAGTGCAACCCCACGCTCGATTTTGGTCGGAAACCACCGTAGCCCCAAACCCACTATCCACCCGAACGCCTCCTCCGCCACGAAGCTCGTCGTCGGCGACTCCGTCCACATCGGCGACCATGGCGGGTACCCACAGACTCGTCTCGACCCCCGAGCACACCCATGTCCTCAGATCACCAAGGACGCCCCGTTCGCGGCAAATCCTCGCCGAGCTCCGCCTCTGTTGGTCGAGGGGAGCAGCCGCGCGTGGCTGGTGAAACGACCGATGGGCGAGCAGGCCCACCGTCGGTGACCAGCGCATGTCCACGCAGGAGTAAGTGGAAGCTCCTTTTCCGAATACGCCTTCGACGTGTTTTTCTTTTAGAACGTTTGCTTTTCTGTTTTATTTTAAAAACAGATTTTAACCAAACTTTGACCTGCTGTATCTTTTTAAATACAACTCCAATTAAATTTATTCTTTTTCCTACCTCTTTCAAATATTGTCTAGTTTATTTTAAGATTTATTTGAAAAAATTTCAAAACAACTATTGTGCTGTTTTTATTTTTGTGTGTTAATTCTTTTATATTTTCAAAATAGGATTTTTGAATAGAGGAGAATTATTTCAAGAGTTTGAAATGCACCCTGCCTTCCCGTGACCTGAAGGCAAGCATTCTGAACCCCGGCATAATACTTTTGTGTGTTCGTTGACACGTTTGTAACATCATCTCATTTCGGAGGACTCGTTATTTCATGTGATATGATCATGTGCATGGATGCATATTAATGATTTCCACGCTGTTGGGAATGAACACATTTGTGATGATAATCATCCTCATGAGCCTTGCATGCATGCCGGAAGAAGTCCGGGAAAACCTCTGCCTTGGGTAGGCATGAGTTTGTCGCCGGTCTCCGTCGGGACGGTTATGTCCGGTTATGCATGGTAAGGTATAGTGAGCGGTGATTCTGTTGGTTGAATTATTTTCTTTATTCATGTCATGCAGGGAAGTTTATAAACCTCCTGAGTCGACCCTAGATCGAGTCTTGTAAGTAACCCCCATACTTGTTTCGTACTACCACTCGTCTCTACAACAAGTAGAGTACGGTTCAGTAAGTTGTCAACCTCTTTCTAGCACACACAGTACAGAGAAGCCAGGGCGGAAGATACCGGTTGTAGCTGGTAGGCAGGCCACCTGGTCCGGGGGCATGGGTGTTTCCGGTTGAGACCGAGAGGGGAGGCCACCCCTTAGAGCGCGCAATATAAATTTGATCCCATGCTACGCGAGGTTGTAGCCTCCCCACTTAGAGTTTGCTTGACAGGTGTCGTGGGTGATTCCAAACACGTGTGAGTTAAGCTGGTGTGTGCAAGTTAGGTGTGTTTTCAACAAAAAGACCCTAGACGGAATTAGTCCCGATGGACTAAAGGAATCCGTAACTCGTTGGTAAAGAGTACACCCTCTGCAGAGATTAAACCTATTTGAATAGCCGTGTCCATGGTTAAGGATTAAAGTCTG
Organism: Aegilops longissima; assembly: GCA_021605205.1. Classification (NCBI taxonomy): domain Eukaryota; kingdom Viridiplantae; phylum Streptophyta; class Magnoliopsida; order Poales; family Poaceae; genus Aegilops; species Aegilops longissima. The sequence continues at coordinate 221,555,150 of CM038680.1, forward strand.
GGATGGGTCAAGTGTCGGTCTTAGTGTCGGTCTTCAGAGGTGAAACTGTTAAATCGGAACTCATATTACGACTTGCGACATGTGGTAAGGATGATTATTATTTTGTTGTGGACTAACCCGTGATATTATTGGTATTATCGAATATCCCTGGGACGGTTCTACCTCCTGGATATTCACTATGATTGTTTCTCTTTTAAAGCCCTTTATGTGGTGTCGCTCAGACGCCCGACTGTGGCATTTCTTTTAAAGCCCTTTATGTGGTGTCGCTCGACGCCTTGATTGTAACATTTATTTTAAAGCCCTTTATGTGGTGTCGCTCAGACGCCCGACTGTGGCATTTCTTTTAAAGCCCTTTATGTGGTGTCGCTAAGACGCCCGACCGTGGCATTTCTCTTATAAGCCTTTTATGTGGCGTTGCTTCAGACGCCCGCTCGGTGCCTCTTATTATTGTTATGTTATTGCATTTTCACAAATAACCTGCTTACATGCATTAGAGATTCATATACCTTTTGTGACTGACGTCATGAGCATAAATATTTCGGAACATCATTGTTATATTATCCTCGTGTTCATAATGTTTGCAAGTACATTCAAAGTACTCACTGGCTTGTCCCTGGCTATTGTCTTGGCCAGATTTCTTGCGCGGAAAGGAACGACCGTGTTGACAGCCCCGGAACCTAAGCAACGGTGATAGCAGCCTCGCGAAGATAGGAGTTAACCTGGTCAGCTGTTCCCATGGGAAATGGTGTCCCATAGACATTGATGATTTACAACCCGCTTCCGCCATCAACCGCTAGAAACCATTTGGTGTACTCACAGACCAGAATGGTCTTGTACCGCATTTTTTTTGTGTTTTGCTTGGAGTTTCTGTATCAAGTTGGTGCCTCATCAGCTAACAGTAATCCTGGGGCTGATGAGCACAAGGGCCATTTTCTGGGAATTAATACTCGGAGAATCGGTCCCCACAAACTTGGTATCAGAGCCAGGCTGACCATTGGCTAATCCTATCCCAGCCAGGTCGATAAACTTAGGCAAACCGACCTACCAGACCTTAACCAAACCCCAACCAAGCTTCCCGTGCAAGATAGCCACACAGTGACCACGACACTTTTGGCAGTCGGTGCCCAACCTATCAGCCTAGCCTGTCAATCACACACCAGTGACCGATGGCAAAAATGCCTCATTCGCAAGCGTGCGAAGGAGGACTCCGTTCCCTTTTCTATAAAAGGGCACGCTAGCCTCAACCCAGCACGGCACAGCCTCTACCCCAAACCAAGCCATAATGCCTGGCCCCGTAGTGCACAATGAGACCACATCAACCAACCTTGGAGGTTTTGTGACCATACTCGCAAACCTCACCCATCGTGCCTATGCGTTAGAAGAACCCCTAGAATATGTTGTGTACCAAGGACCCATGGGCGGTGAAAGCCGTCAATTTTGGGCCACTGTGCACATCTACGGTGAAAGTGCAGTCGCTAGAACGCCCTACTGAGTTCACGGAAGGACAACTTCCTTTGAGCCACAAGCCATCCAGCTAGCTGCTCGAGAAGCTATAGTTCAACTCCAGCAATTGTCGCCCAGAGTTAACTGTCGCTCATTCTACTACTACCCCAGGCGTGAAGGGTATGGTAGACCACCCCAGGTTGCCAACGAAAATCACAAGACGGATCCCGCATTGTTGCACCTAGTGCGCTATGTAAGTGCACTAGAGGCATTGTTCGATCAAATCACTATTGATCTAATCACAGCTCGAGGAGAGCTGGTTCGCCGAGCCCCGGTAAGCAGAGAAACCGAGGCCGACACCGACAACCCAGTCGTGCTGTTCGGACACCCGATTGATACCCTGAGGTCAGCCCCAGCCAGCATCCAAGATACTGTGATGACCCCAGAAGTGCTCGTCGCCTTTTGGGAACACACTCCAATAGGATTTTGGCCAACAATCCCCGCGATGGTCATCATAGCTACCCCGACCCTGCAGTTCCTCCATCATCTCCGGCTAATCCCGATGGTTAGACCCATGGAGAAGCCTCAGCATCCTCAAGGCAGACTCATTTAGATGTAAACGAGGTAGACTAAGTCACCCGAGTAGTGCCGAGTCTCTGGGTATTCTCGCTTTGTAATCATGTGACCTTGCGAATTAACGCAGCCTGTTGTTATGCCCCAGTTTTAGATAGTAGCCTTGCATATTTTCGTCAGCGCATAGTTGCACATTTTTCCGGGCACAACTACCAAGACCAACCCCGACGACACCCACAGTAACACGTCTCTTTATGAGATATGTGTATCCCCGACACTGACCCCGATTCTTGGAGGTGATCTGGCATATTTATTACCTTTCACCACGGTAAATAAACCAGCCCGGATGTTATATAAAGAGGCCACCTCGTGACCTTACCAAGCACCCCACACCTTGTGCACCACCCTCACAACCTTTAACCTACCATGTCGAGCCCTAGTATTTATCTGAGAACCCCAGATGCAACCCCGGTAGTTTGTCAAAATATTGTGGGACTTTACTGCGGTACCATGGGTTCTACCCAGCCACCCCAAGACTGAGTTGTTCAAATCAAGAATCACCCCTTCCACTTGGAATATTGGGCAGCAGTACACATCCCTCCGTAGAGACCCCAACCAAGATCCAACGGAGGTTTCGCCGTGGGAAATCTATGCCAACCCTACGCAGCAATAGAAGCTGCTGCAAAAGCGCGCTGCTCGTCTTTGATCCGCGATACCCTATGCCCATGGCGAGGATATTATTACTTTCCGAGCCGTGCAGCACCCGGAAGAGTAACATCTTTTCCCGGTGGGCGGATTGAGAGAGACCCAGTGCTAGCCAACCTTATCCGGTACGTCATCGCTCAAGAACATTTGAACCAGCGAGTAATGGATTATCTCCAGAGTCTCGCTGATTTGAACCCTCAGATTGCCATCGGCAGACCACTGAGGCCCGACCCGGAGAGACGCATACATCGACTGGTCAATCCACTTCCTCCGATATAAGAAGAGTGTATCCCTTTACCAGAGACATTTTATCAGGACCTCGTCTAGTTACCGTTTTCATTTTAGACGTTACTACTGTGTATGTTATTGCACCATTTATTGTTACATTGTAACTTATGCTTAGTACCTTAAAATTGTGCGACAAGTCGAGTATTTAGTTTCCACTAGTATGAGTAGTTTTCTTCGTGATTAACTTGTGTAACCACGAAGAGAATCCTAGAATCAGATTTCTTTTCCCCGAGTTGCTGCATCGTTTATCCCCTCACTACGTAGTTTATTTTTATTCACGCAAAGACACCACAAAGACGAGACTCACAACCGCTCGGACGCATTTGGAGTATTTGTTTTTCTCAACGGCTCTTAGCAAATCTCGAGGACGAGATTTTTCTTAAGGGGGGTATTAATTGTAACACCCCAAAAATTTAACCAGGTTTTAGTTATTAAAATTTTGCCAAGAGTTTAAAATTTTTGCGTGCAAGAATATCTCTGTTGATTTCAAAATTTTCTTTTAATATTAAGGAGTTTTTCCCAAGTGGGTCCTTCCAAAAACATATTGGACTTATATGCCCTCCCTTTTAAAAACATCTCTCAATCAGTAGATTTATTTATTAAATTATTTCACCCTGAGCTTTATTCATTAAAATGACTTGTTTTAAGTTTTGGAGCTCCTTTTTGTACTACAACCAGTTGATAAACTTAACTAAAAATCCAACCAAAATTTGGAGATGTCATGTGATGTCTCTAAATCACTTTTGTGCAATAATATACTTCATTCATTGCATATTTTGAGTGCTACACATGTTTTTCTTCTCTGGTCCAGTGGACAATTTTGCACTACAACCCTTTTAAATATTTCTTTCTAGCTTCCACCAAAATTATGGGATGTCAGTAGCAGCATATGATTCCACTTTGTGCAAAAATCCAGGGGTGTTATTTGAAATTTTTGAGTGAATCAACCTCATCTCCATTCTGGTCCAACATGCTGATTTGTACAACAACCATAGTCTTGCTTGCTCTTTGGCCCTAGATTCTTTCTCCTACTTGTAGTCCTTCATGCAAAACCCCTAAGTCCAGGAGCATGCACTCATTTGATCATTTTTGGTTCAAGTTATAATGCCATCCACCTCTTGTCCAGATTTGAAGTTCTGCAAAACTTGCACTAGCAAGTTTGTGCTTTTCACAAACTAACCTCAACACCCTCTTGTTGCATCTAAAGAGACACTGATCTGGAAGTATTGGCCACTCCAACAAATGCCTAGGTGCCTGTGGCATTTTGTCAAACACCTGGAGGGCATGAACTGATTTGACATGAGTTGTTGTTGGCATTGTGAACTTGGCCACCTGACCAAACCACCTTGTCCCTTGAGTTTCCCTCTATCTCTAACCTAGTTACATTGCTTGCCAACCTCACATGACCTGTAGCATGCCACGACATTGTATCGAACACCTTAGTACAGACGCTGTGGGCGCGGCCAGAGCCGCGTTTTGCGTCGTCGCCCGAGCTGCCGCGTCCCAGGTTGACCCTCCCCCCTCCCGAGCTCGATCTGATCCACTGGTATAGCCGTGTCGCGCCCACCCGACCGCCCCTGGCTCGCTTCTGGCGGCGCCAAGCAAGCTTCTTGGCGGCACGCTATGTCAGCATCCATGGACGGCGCCGCCCAAACCTCCTCCGCTCGCCACCTGCCCCCTTAAGCATCTCCAGCTCAGCCGCAGCTTCGTCCCCTAGCGCGCGTCGCCGCCACGTCGCCATTGCTACAGAAAGATAGTTCGCCGTCATCCTTATCGCCGGCCACCTCGGAACCGACCTCCACCGCCTATATAAGGGCCCCGGAGCTCAATCGAGTTCTCGAGCAACCTCATATGATCACCCTAGAGCTACTGCGGCCAGCAGTCGAGGAGGGGAAGGCCTTCTTCCCCAAGTCCGGCCGGTTCGGTCGCCGCCAAGTTCCGGCCGATTCCGTCGCCACCAGTGCCTCTCCCTCTCCATTCTCTCCACCAAGAGCTCCCCCTCCCTCTCATGAGTGCAACCCCACGCTCGATTTTGGTCGAAAACCACCATAGCCCCCAACCCACTATCCACCCGAACGCCTCCTCCGCCGCGAAGCTCGTCGTCAGCGACTCCATCCACATCGGTGACCATGGCGGGTACCCACAGACTCGTCTCGACCCCCTGAGCACACCCATGTCCTCAGATCACCAAGGGACGCCCCCGTTCGCCGGCAAATCCTCGCCGGAGCTCCGCCTCTGTTCGGTCGAGAGGGAGCAGCAGCGTGGCTGGTGAAACCTGACCCGATGGGCAGGCAGGCCCACCGTCGATGACCAGCCTGTCCACGCAGGAGTAAGTGGAGCGCCTTTTCGAATCGCCTTGACGTGTTTTTCTTTTAGAACGTTTGCTTTTCTGCTTTATTTTAAAACAGATTTTGACCAAACTTTGACCTCTTGTATCTTTTAAATACAACTCCAATTAAATTGATTCTTTTCCTACCTCTTTCAAATATTGTCTAGTTTATTTTAAGATTTATTTGAAAAAATTTCAAAACAACTTTTGTGCTGTTTTTATTTTTGTGTGTTAATTCTTTTATATTTTCAAAATAGGATTTTTGAAGAGAGGAGAATTATTTCAAGAGTTTGAAATGCACCCTGCCTTCCCGTGACCTGAAGGCAAGCATTCTGAACCCCGACATAATACTTTTATGTGTTCGTTGACACGTTTGTAACATCACCTCATTTCGGAGGACTCGTTATTTCATGTGATATGCTCAAGTGCATGGATGCATATTAATGATTTCCACGCTGTTGGGAATGAACACATTTGTGATGATAATCATCCTCATGAGCCTTGCATGCATGCCGGAAGAAGTCCGGGAAAACCTCTGCCTTGGGTAGGCATGAGTTTGTCGCCGGTCTCCGTCGGGACGGTTATGTCCGGTATGGCATGGTAAGGTATAGTGAGCGGTGATTCTGTTGGTTGAATTATTTTCTTTATTCATGTCATGCAGGGAAGTTTATAAACCTCCTGAGTCGACCCTAGATCGAGTCTTGTAACAGTAACCCCCATACTTTATTCGTACTACCACTCGTCTCTACAACAAGTAGAGTACGGTTCAGTAAGTTGTCAACCTCTTTCTAGCACACACCGCATGAGAAGCCGAGGTGGAAGATACGGTTGTAGCTGGTAGGCGAGCCACCTGTCCGGGGCATGGGTGTTTCGGTTGAGACCGAGAGGGGAGGCCACCCCTTAGAGCGCGCAATATAAATTTGATCCCATGCTACGCGAGGTTGTAGCCTCCCCACTTAGAGTTTGCTTGACAGGTGTTGTGGGTGATTCCAGACACGTGTGAGTTAAGCTGGTGTGTGCAAGTTAGGTGTGTTTTCAACAAAAAGACCGTAGACGGAATTAGTCCCGATGGACTAAAGGAATCTGTTACTCGTGGGTAAAGAGTACACCCTCTGCAGAGATTAAACCTATTCGAATAGCCATGTCCGTGGTTAAGGATTACAGTGTGGGATGGGTCAAGTGTCGGTCTTAGTGTCGGTCTTCGGAGGTGAAACTGTTAAATCAGAACTGATATTACGACTTGCGACATGTGGTAATGATGATTATTATTTCGTTGTGGACTAACCCGTGATATTATTGGTATTATCGAATATCCACAGGGCGGTTCTACCTCCTGGATATGCACTATGATTGTTTCTCTTTTAAAGCCCTTTATGTGGTGTCGCTCGGGCCTTGACTCAGCATTTCTTTTAAAGCCCTTTATGTGGTGTCGCTCGGATGCTTGATGTGGCATTTCTTTTAAAGCCCTTTATGTGGTGTCGCTCGGGCCTTGACTATGGAATTTCTTTTAAAGCCCTTTATGTGGTGTCGCTCGACGCCTTGATATAGCATTTCTTTTAAAGCCCTTTATGTGGTGTCGCTCGGGCCTTTCGTGGCATTTCTTTTAAAGCCCTTTATGTGGTGTCGCTCGGGCCTTTGGTATGGCATTTCTTTTAAAGCCCTTTATGTGGTGTCATTGAGGCGCTTGACCGTGTCATTTCTCTTATAAGCCTTTTTTGTGGCGTTGCTTGAGCCTTCGCTTTCGGTGCCTCTTTTTATTGTTATGTTATTGCATTTTCACAAATAACCTGCTTACATGCATCAGAGATTCATATACCTTTTGTGACTGACGTCATGAGCATAAATATTTTGGAACATCGTTGTTATATTATCCTCATGTTCATAATGTTTGCGAGTACATTCAAAGTACTCACTGGCTTGTCCCTGGCTATTGTCTTGGCCAGATTTCTTGCGCGGGAAGGAATGACCATGTTGACAGCCCCGGAACCTAAGCAACGGTGATAGCAGCCTTGCGAAGATAGGAGTTAACCTGGTCAGCTGTTCTCGTGGGAAATGGAGTCCCATAGACACTGATGATTTACAACCCGCTTCCGCCATCAACCGCTAGAAACCATTTGTTGTACTCACAGACCAGAATGGTCTTGTACCACATTTTTTTGTGTTTTGCTTGGAGTTTCTGTATCAAGTTGGTGCCTCATCAGCTAACAGTAATCCTGGGGCTGATGAGCACAAGGGCCATTTTCTGGGAATTAATACTCGGAGAATCGGTCCCCACACCCGTCAACACCATCCAAGGTAGACCTGAGCCACATCACTTGCTTTAAGTGCCGCAAGACTGGGCATTATGCAAATGATTGTCCGGAAGGCCAAAATGGAAATGGCAATGGAAGCTCAGGAAAGAAGCTGAACCCTTTCAACAGAGGACAAGTGAACCACATTACCGTGGAGGAGGTTGAAGCTCAGCCAGACGCAGTAATAGGTAAGTTTTTGGTTAAGTCATTTACTGCAGTTGTTCTTTTTTATACTGGTGCATCGCACTCATACATATCAAGGGGATTTGTGGATAAGTATAAACTACCAACCCAAGCCCTTAGGTCACCCATGCTAGTAACCTCACCCGGAGCAGAATACCTGGCTAGTATATGGTGTGATCGACTGCCATTAAGGATTGGACACTATGTATTTCCCTCGGACCTAATAGTTCTGGAATCCCAAGGATTGGATGTGATATTAGGCATGGATTGGTTATCGAAGTATGGAGGAAACATAGATTGCCCCAGTAAGTCAATTTTGCTTACCACCCCAGAAGGGAGAAGAATCAAGTTTGTATCACGGATGAGCCGAGGAGAGCACATGTAAATTCCTTAACGGGAGTTGTGCAGGAGGAAGTACCAGTGGTAAGGGATTTCCCCGGTGTGTTTCCGTAAGAGTTGCCAGGCATGCCACCGCATAGAGACATTGAGTTTCTGATTGAACTACTGCCAGGCACAGGGCCGATATCTAAGAGACCATATAGGATGCCAGCCCAAGATTTGGAGGAAATTAAGAAGCAGATTAAGGAGTTACTGGATAAAGGTTTTATCCGCCCAAGTTCTTCGCCTTGGGGATCACCAGTACTTCTAGTGGAGAAGAAGGATGGATCATTAGGAATGGTTGTTGATTATTGAGGATTAAATGAAGTGACCATTAAGAACAAGTACCCACTACCGATGATCAATGACTTGTTTGACCAATTACAAGGAGCTAAGGTGTTTTCCAAGATCGATTTGCGATCAGGGTACCATCAGTTGAAGATTCGAGAGCAGGATATACCTAAGACGGCTTTTACCACCAGGTACGGGCTGTATGATTATACCGTTATGTAATTTGGTCTGACTAACGCACCTGCTTATTTTATGAACATGATGAACAAAGTGTTTATGGAGTTTTTGGATAAGTTCGTCATGGTGTTCATTGATGATATTTTGGTTTACTCGAAGAATGAAGAAAAACATAAGGAGCATTTGAGTTTGGTACTCGAGAAGCTCAGAGAACACCAGTTGTACGCCAAGTTCAGTAAGTGTGAGTTTTGGTTGAAGGAAGTTGGATTTCTTGGACATGTTATATCCGGAGAAGGTATAGTAGTGGACCCCACTAAAGTTGTCACTGTGATAAACTGAGAAGCGCCAACAACAGTTGGAGAGATCCGGAGTTTCCTTGGACTCGCAGGATACTACCGGAGATTCATTGAGAATTTCTCAAGGATTGCGAAGCCTATGACAGAATTGTTGAAGAAGGATACCAAGTTTATTTGGACTGATGAGTGTGAAGCTTGTTTCCAAGAGTTGAAGAAACGTTTGGTTACCTCACCAGTGTTAATCCTGCCAGACCAGACCAAGGATTATGAGGTGTATTGCGACGCTTCACGTCGAGGACTTGGAGCAGTGCTTATGCAGGAGGGAAGAGTTGTTTCGTATGCTTCACGACAGCTTAAGCCTCATGAGCTAAATTATGCTACGCATGATTTGGAGTTAGCAGCCGTAGTGCACGCGTTGAAAACATGGAGACATTTCCTCATTGGAAACCATTGTGAGGTGTATACGGATCACAAGAGTTTGAAGTACATCTTCACGCAGAAGGAGCTAAATCTCAGGCAGAGGAGATGGTTGGAGCTTATCAAAGATTACGATATGAGATTGCATTGTCACCCGAAGGCTAACATTGTAGCGAGCGCGTTGAGCCGTAAGAGTCACATCAATACACTAATGACGGAGAAATACCAAAGGAGTTAGCGAGGATCATCGAGAGCTATGTTTGGAAATAGTTCGAGAGGCTATGTAGCAGCATTGGAGATTCAGTCAACTTTGATGGACAAGATCAGGGAAGCTCAGAAGACTGACAAAGAGATTGCCTCTATAAAGGAGAAAATGAGCGAAGGAAAGGCTAAGGGATTTCGTGAGGATGAGCACGATACCCTATGGTTTGAAGACCGTGTTTATGTGCCCAATGACCCGGAGATCAAGAAGTTGATTCTACAAGAGGCACATGATTCACCATATTCGATTCACCAAGGAAATACCAAGATGTATTTGGATTTCAAGAATACTTTCTGGTTGACCGGAATGAAGAAGGATATTGCAGAGTATGTAGCAGTTTGTGATGTATGTCAGAGGGTGAAGGCAGAACATCAGAAGCTAGCAGGATTGTTACAGCCATTTCCTATACCCGAATGGAAGTGGGATAAACTAGGTATGGATTTCATCACGGGATTGCCCAGGACCAGTTCGAGCTATGACTCGATTTGGGTTGTAGTCGATCGTTTGATGAAGGTAGCTCATTTCATTCCAGTAAAGACTACCTACAGCAGTGCCAAATTGGCTAAGATATACATGACCAGGATTGTATGCTTGCATGGAGTTCCGAGGAGTATCGTATCAGATAGAGGAACCCAATTTACCTCAAAGTTCTGGAAGCAGTTGCACGAAACTTTGGGAACCAGGCTGGAGTTTAGCACAACTTTTCATCCACAGACAGATGGACAAACCGAGAGAGTCAACCAGATTTTGGAGGATATGCTTAGAGCTTGTGCTTTGGATTATGGATCAAGTTGGGATGATAACTTGCCATATGCGGAGTTTTCTTATAACAACAGTTATCAAACCAGTCTGAAGATGGCACCTTTCGAAGCCTTGTACGGAAGGAGGTGCAGGACCCCGATGTTGTGGGATGAAGTTGGAGACCGCCAGTTGTTTGGACCAGATTTGATTAAGGAATCTGAACAGAAAGTAAAGTTGATTCGCGATAGGCTCAAGGTAGCCCAGTCAAGACAGAAGAGTTATTCGGATTCAAAATGCAAGGAGACAGAATAGAAGTCGGAGACAGAGTTTACCTTCGAGTATCGCCACTTCAAGGAGTTGAGCGTTTTGGAGTTAAGGGAAAGTTAGCACCCCGATTTGTAGGACCTTATCGTGTTTTGGAACGCATGGGAGAAGTTGCGTACAAGTTGGAACTACCCGAAGGATTGTCAGGAGTTCATGATGTGTTTCATGTTTTTCAGTTGAAGAAGTGTCACGCAGAGATGGCGATATACCACCGAGAGATCTGATTGCCCTTTGAAGCGATTGAGTTGAATGATGATTTGACCTACGAGGAGAAACCGGTTAAGATTCTGGAGTATGCCAACCGAGTTACCCACAGCAAGGTCATTAAGTTTTACAAAGTTCAGTGGAGCCACCACACTGAGGATGAAGCCACCTGGGAGCGAGAGGAGGATTTGCTTAAGGTCCACCCTCACCTATTTTCTAGCCAACCCGAATCTCGAGGGCGAGATTCATCTTAAGGGGGTAGGTTTGTAACATCCCAAATTTTCAATTTGGAATGTTATACATAGAGCATCATTGCATGTCATATTTTTTCGTTGCATTTTTGCTCGATCCGAGAAATTCTACACAACTCAAGGACCCACGGGGAGAGTTGGGGATTTTCATTATTTTCATATTTGAGTTTTCTCAAATTTTGAAAATAGGATCATTTGATTTTAATTATTTTATCTTCAATTATTTCTACTACCAAAATATGAGAGAGGGAATAAAATGACTTTCCCAAAATAAAGAAATAATTAAGATTTAATAATAAAATCAAATAAGATTTTTATTTTGGAGTTTTTCACCTTTTTATTTGAATTTAGGAAAAATGCACGTTTTTCAAAATTTCATTTAGGCCCCAAATAAATGTTCATTAAATCCGGCTTGATTTTAGAAGCCGGGGAAATTTTATTTCGGGATTTTTGGAGTCCGTTTAGTATTTCTTTTTATCCTTTTCTGCGAGGAATTATTTAAAAAAAAACGCCACCGACCTACGGGCCGTGTCCGCCTAGGACTCCCGGCCCGCGAGGCTTCATAAGCCGGCCCACCCGGGACCCTAGCCCGAGCCGCCCCGCGCCTCGAGCCCCAGCCCGCCGCCGCCCGCCGCCATGCCCCGACCATGACGACCTCGCCGCCGCCGCCGCCCGACCCGCCGGACCCGCCGCCGCCGCCGAGGTTCGCCGCCGCCTTGATCCGCGTGCCTCCGGTTTTTCTAAAAACCGGGCGGTTTTTCTTCGGTTTTCTTTCGTTTTTTCGTTTTTTTTAAGTTTCGTTTTTTTAGATTCGTGTTTTTTTCGGTTTAGGCTAATTAGCGGACATTCGTCCGTTAGTTAGTTTAAACGAACGCGTTCGTCAGATTAGTTTAGTTAACGAACGTCCATTCGTTAACCCGTTCATCGTTTTTCTTTTTCTCGGATTTAATCCGCGATTTTTCTGATCGCGATTCCAGATCCGATTTTCGTTTTAGTATAACTTTTCGCTCGTTTATCGGAATCAGGCGATTCAAGCGCCTGGAGTTTCGTCTCGAAACCCTCTTTCCGAATAATCTACTTAAACAAGTTTTTGCTTCTGTAAATTTGACTTAGATCCAGATTAGTAAAACGGAGTTGTGTTCTTCCGCCGTTTGACTTTCGTTGCTTCGTTTGATTTTATTCTTTTTGCAAACCGGAGTTCTTAAGTTGAACTATCTGGTTAGATCTATTTGAGTTTTACCTGTGCATTAGATGAGTACTTATTGTATGCTTGTTTGTTTGTCTGCGATAGAATACCCGGTCGCCGCTTTGTTACTTGAGTCTCTAGGTTTCATGGATCATCGACAAGGCAAGTAACACTTTGATCATACCTTTTCTACTACCCAGTTTTTATGCATTAGATCTATCCTCAAACATTGCATGATTAGGATCTAATTAAATTGTGGGATGGGAAGTAGATGAGGTAGTACCTATTACCTGTTTTATTATCAAACCCTTGGGAGTTACTTCTACATTTGCTTATTATGCCATGCTACGCTAGTAGACGTGGATTGGGTGAGTGTATCCATGACAGATGTGAGATTGTTATTTAATGGTTTATTTAAGGTGGCAACTTAAACACACATCCGGGTGGATTGAGGCACCTGGTTTCTATCGAGACTTGCTGTTTTTCTTGGACCGCCACCCGGCTCAAAGGGACCATGAGATTATTCAAACTAGAAACTTCCGTGTGCAGCCACAAGCCATTATGGGCTCTGGCATAGTTGATTAAGTTGTGCGAACTCTTACGGGTAGACTAGCAGATGTAGGGAAAGTAGGTGTACGGTCTACCCGAGTAAGGTGCTAGTGCTTCGAAGACTATGTCTCGGTCATCCGTTTCTCAAACATCATGTAGTCGAGAAATCGAACGGAGGTGATCGAGTCTTGTGGGGAAAAGTGCGCAAACCTCTACAGAGTGTATAAACTAATCATGGTTAGCCGTGTCCCCGGTTATGGACATCTTGAGTATCTAGTACTTGGGTATCATGTGAATCTCATCATGTTACTTCTAATTAATATTGTTGGGTTTTTAATGAGTACTTTTAATTGGGATTGAGGATGGTGTCAACCATTCTCAATGTTTAACAACCACCATGATAGTTAAATAAATTTATTCCTTTGCAGTAGGGAAAAATTGGCTTTATGCAAAACTGTAACCATAGAGCTTTCCACCAGCCTTATATGCATGTAGTATAGGCTTATTATTCCATTATTATCTATGTGTTACATTGCCAGCATATTCCATGTGCTGACCCGTTTTTGGGCTGCAACGTTTCATGTTGCAGACTTTTCAGACGACGAGTAAGGTGCATAGGTCATGGTTCTATACTCAGTGATCTTTGTTGGAGTTGATGGACTCGCTTTTCTTCCAAGCCTTCATTTGTTATCGTATTAGATGGCCTTAAGCCATATTTATTTTATTAAGTTCTCTCTTGAGACATTCGATTGTAATAAGTGTGTGATTGCTACTCTGTTATAAATCCTCCGAGTACTGTGTGGTGTCAGCATTACTGATCCAGGGATGACACTGAGCACAGAGATCAGACTGTTTGAGGTCTGGTCGCTACATGTCTGTTCATGTAATCAATCAAACCTTTTGTTTTAGAGCTCATGTAATAAATGTTTTTTTTGTTTTTTGGTTTGTAATTTTATTTGAGCACAAGTCTGTATTAATTGATAAGACTCGGAGACATTTCATTTGGATTGCTGTGCCAGACCTACAAATATGCCAATCAGGCTGAATGTGCATTCAGCAATAGTAGTAGTATAGATGGACCATAAGTGGCACGCATCGGAAAAGGGCCAAGATGCTGGCTAAAAAAAGGATGTTGTTGTAGCCAAAAAAAAGTACAGTGGCCTGGCTTATGTATGTTAGTTGATATTATTAATCCATATAATCTATAAGTTTTTATATGTCTGTTAGTTCTGTACATTCTTGGTTGATTGACTCGGTATTTGAATCTTGATACATCGCTTGTATACATATCTAAATGGGAGTACACATTATGTTGCGTGTGACATTTGAGTTGGACATGAAGTGTTCCAAATATTAGAATTCACCTTAAACTGGATACTAGTTTCTGAATTTGAGTATCGGCATTTGTAACCCATATTCATATATGATGATGGAATACATCTTTGTCGTCCTTTTGAAGATATATAAAACACATAGAATGATTTATAAAGATTCATATAGGAATACAAAATGGATTCAAATTTAGTTGCCGGAGTAAACGTGGATGCTTATTGTCCCAAAATTGAAAGAAGCGCAAAATGTCCACTCCCACGTCGGCTGCCCGAAGCCAAGTGTTTGGGAGATGGAAATTACTGTCTACCCATTACACGGACAATCCATCGGCCCGATTTCCACTGCTCTAAATAGGAGTAGGTTCGTAACTTCAATTAGACGTGACACGACCGCCTTTGAGCCCATTCCGACACGGTGGGCGTCAAACATGGGCGGCAGAACACATTTGATTCAAGCTCGTCCGAAAGACCTCTGTTTCTCCCTCCATTCCCCATTCATACACGGTGGGCGGCAAAACAAACTTGACTCGGCCAAAATCGATGTAGGCAGATATTTTCAATAGGGACAGGTTTGTAACTTCTCTCAGACGTGACACAACCGCCCTACCTGCCAGCCCCGTTCATACACCGTGGGCGCCAACCATGGGCGCCAAACACCTTCTCCTCGCCTGAAATCGCTCTGGGCAAATATTGGCGAGATGCGAGATTACCGTCCTATCCCCAACCAATGAGACGTCCAAATTTTAAATGGGGGCTAAGTTCGTAACTTACCCATATTTCAGACAGGCGCGTCCCAGAAACATGGTTCCTCGTACCTCTCCCTCAATTTTCCCATTCATACACCGTCTGCACTAGAACACCCCATCCCCACACGTGCCTCCGTCCGCCACCCCATCCATCGCCGCCGTCCTCCACCACATCAATCGCCACCGTCCTCCACCATGCCGGAGCGCCTACCAAGACCGCGTCGTCCACTACTAGAGATGGATGTTTCTCATCCACGGCGACGGACCAATAGCCTTGCATCGCGTCCTCTTGCTTCATCGGCGTCGTCGTCCTCTTTGCCGGGGCCGCTCACACGACCTTCTCTTCCACCGCAACGGGACTTATCCCCCGATGTACCTGTCTACCGTCGCAAATCTGCTTCAACACCACCGACAGCCATCGCACCCCCGATGCCTACACGGCGCCGCAAGAGAGGTGGTACTTCATATCTCCTTAACTTTTTGATCTCAACCAGAAAATAGATCTCTACTTGGTTACTCTACTTTCTTTTCAGCTCTTAGAATTTAGTTCTTAGTTCGAAGCAAACAATGGATGCTAAATATCATTTCACCGGTTTGCAGCTTCAAATCTGCCATGGCATAGCCATAATACGGTTTAATTGATCATGCTTAGGGTTTAATTGATCATGTTGGTTCCGTGGTGATTTCTTTAATAGAAATCGGAGGGGAAACCCTCTTTTGCTAAAAAACATATGCTTAGAGTTTCCCCCTTTTATGATCACTATACGATCAGAATAAGTGCTTTGTGTCGTAATAACACTGCTCCACGCATCAAGCTAAACAAGCTTAGATGTTCAAATACGAATCTGATATTATTAAAATAGAGTTGTTTAATTGGTCAGCTAAATGTTCCTAATTTAGTTTCGAAAATGCATGTTTGCCGCTCGGGTGTGTATCTCTACAGGGTGCCCACGGTGGGCCGGCCCACCCTGGGATTTTGGGTCGTCCCAGGCCCCGATTCCCCTTTGTTCTGTTGCGCGCTTCCGATCTCTACTCACCCCCAGCCGCCTGCCTCGCCGGCGACTTGCCGTCCCCGGACGACGTGACTCTAGGAGGAGACGCCGGACTAACAGGAGGCCAGGAGCCGCTCGCCCAACAGCGTCACCGTTGCCCGGGCGCGCCGCCGTGCCTACCTTCCTAGTCCGTTCAGGGCTCAGGCGTGCAGCACCCACCAAGCCAACCCGATTTATCTTGAGATACGTCCTCAACACTCAGCAGCCACTCCTCATCACCCATTTTCTAATTGATTCATTACTCATTAGGTAGGACTGTCATTAGGGTTTGTTTTGTGCTCAGTGCTACCTACACTTAATGGTTCAGATGTATTAGGCACTACCAACACTCCACCCTTGAAGCTAAACATTACGCCACTCATAATTGCTTAGTTTATTTGTTCAAATCTGAATTTCATATGATTCTAATGTTCCTACTTCAGTTTTGAAATGTGTGCCTGCTGTTATAGAGACATGAGGGGTTTGTATTTACGTGTGTGGTCTGTCAAGACGGTTGGGGAGGTGAACTTTGCATATGCAGGGGTTTATAGGAGACACTCTCCGAGTTGAATCCGCAATGCATTCCATAGATAATCTGACTACTTTTTATGTTTTCATGAATCTCAGATTCTGAACAGCATCATAATGATTATGAGCTTGCGCGCATGAAAAGAATAAAGCGGAACAATGCCATGGCTGTCAAACTTGGCATTAAGGGACTGAAATCAAGTCTGGATGCAATGCAATGCAAACGCTCTCCACCTATAGATTCATGCTCGAAATATGATCCTAACAGTGATTATGAGCTAGAGGGAGACCTAAGTCAATGTAGCTCCCTAGTGGAGGAGTCAGAGGAAGATGCCCTATCTTATTCACCCATCAAGGTACTTCCTCTAACTTTCCAAGGTTACATTGCTCGCACATATCTTGCAACTGATGCTTTGCATTGCTTCTACTTTGTTGAACTGCCATTAGCTTAGTTTACACATCGTGTATGTGAATCTGAGCTGCCTATCCATTTTAATTACATATTCCATCTGTCATCATACCATATTTATCCATTCAAATGTTGTTCTTGTGTATCGACGTTCAAAAGGAAGAGGCGATTGCTGATCGTGGAGGAGCACAAGCAAAGTATTTGGAAAAGGTAGTGGCACTGATAAATCAAATAGCCCATTAGGTGTAGTTGCAATATCACGACCCACAAAATACCCCAACTCTAGAAGACTCTAGCCCTACTACCTTTGGTCATTTCGATGCCCCAACTCAGCAGACCCCAACTGCAGCAAAGCAGTATGATTATGCCAGTTGACATAGCACCAATTGTCGACATAAAACCCCATTCCAGCAAAGAGTACACCAAATCCGGTTGCCAAATCCTTTTGAACGAGAGAGCCACAATTGCAGCAAATTGGACCCATGTTCCATTTCTTCCCAGTTTAGAAGACGAAGCTTATGTTGTTGTCAGGAACTTTGTGCGCATCTTTCCTTCATGGAAAGATTATACCGCAGACAAAGAACAATTTCTAGTCTTCCTTCGCAACTTACGCGTAAGTAATGTACTAATGTTATTCATGGTCATAACTGCATATGTTTCTACTGATAGAAGACACAAGATTTCATTCTTTTAAAAGGAGCAAACTGGATTGTGATGACGAGCAAGAGTTGGTTGCGCTTTTCAAGCACTCGTTGATGAAGTATCGTTCCTACCTGAGGCAAGCGCGCCGATGGCAAGCCTCGAGCGAAATTTCTGTAAAGTCTCGGTGCTACATTTATCCGGCGGTGGTGGAATAATCTTGTTACACATTGGTCTCGGCTGCAGCATAAGGTACTGTCTATGATATCACATCATAATTTGAACTACATATTTGCATTTGCCTTAATGTCTCACATGTATGAAAACTGTTAGCAGAAGAACATTCGTTCTCAAGGGACCACAGAATCTCTCAACTATACTGCACACTGCATTGCTCTTGTGAGTACCTCTTGCCATGTATGACCATACTTACTTTCATAGCTGTTTGATTATGTAGCATCACTGCACATGTTAGCCTCGTAATCGTCCATTTGGTGGACATTATAAGATACGTATGGACTCTTACGCAAATTTAGAATCAACCCAATGCTTTTGAAGAGGTTTAGCTCTGCAGTCCTCTTGTAAGGACTAAACGTGGTCTATCACTGTACTTACATTAATAGCTACTCCCTCCGTCCCATAATATAAGAACGTTTTGTATAATACACCAGTGTTCAAAACACTCTTGTATTATGGGAAGAGGGACTGGTTCATTTTGTAGCATTCTGCATCTTATCTCCCTCGCCCACCATTTACTAAAAAATATCAGATCTATATTTAATCTTACCAACAAGTAGAATACAGACAATGCCGGTCTTGAAGTGTAGCCCATTTCTCTTGTCGATTACATTTTGTCTGTAATGCTTGTACTTCCGAGGATTGGTAGTTGATTATGTAGCATCAATCTGCATCTTATCTTCATTATCCTCTATCCCTTCCAATATTATCATATCTATAATTACTCTCTACAAAATGTAGAGTACAGGCAATGCTTATGAAGAAGATTTTGTGCTGAAATTCTTGAGTTATCCTTCCCTTGACATGGAGAAGGGCATTATAAAGCCGGTGTTAACTGTTAATGTAAGTCAGTCCTTCTAAAGCCTTTATCCTCAACTGCTGTTTAATTTGCTCATACTCCCTATCGTTTACTACTGTTTAGTTTGCTGTTTCTACCAAAATGCATGTTCATAAGAACCGTAAGTTCTATGTTTTACTTGTAAAACCAAATTTCTTATTCATACCATGCACATTACTTAATACTCCCTATATGTATGCTTGGTTTTGTGGATCTATAATCCAGTGTGTGGTGAAGCAGCCCACGTTTGCACCTTGTCATCTCTGTTTTATCTTCTTGATGTGGTGATGATATGAACAACATGCCATGCACATTATCCAAAATAGATATAATGATTTTCTTTGCCCTTCATCTATGCTTGTTATGTTGACATGGTAATCCAGTAGTGTGGTGAAGCTCCCCGCATTATGAACAATGCCAAATTATGCTATTGATATTTTGAACTTACTCTTTATTTTCTAATTTGAAACTGGATAGAATTGATAGAACAGTTATCATCCTTGTTTATACACGTGCAAAACCTGTCATCTCTCTGCTTTGTTTCAGGGTGATATGCCTGATGGCATGCACAAGTCTGCTGAAGGCTGTGAGACAAACCCAACATATATTGCAGCAAAGAAGGCAAAACATCTTGAAGATAGCGAGACTACCCCAAAGTCTTGTCTTGATGCGTGTTCAAGTTACTTGAGACTAACGATCGAGACAAGCTCACGAAATTAGTTATGCGAATCGGTTCGACTTCTTCAGTCCCAAGTTCTAGCGAAGGCATTACGCAACTCAACTTCGACTTGAAATCCTATCTCTAAGAAAGATTGCGAGAACACCAATGAGAACCTCATCGCTAAACAGCTACACTGGAAGCTATGACCGACATGCTAGGCGGTCTCACAGCCTTGCTCGGCAGCTTGCGCAGCAGTTCCCCATAAGGCTAACCTTTCTTGAACTATCTTGGAAGTGGTCTCGGTTCAAGTATTATTTTGTTCTGCTGCAATGGTGCCCGATTTTTGTAATCTGCTTCTCCATTGCGCTTTATGATCCTTGGTGGCGAACTTGATGCCAGTGGATGTAATATACCTTAAATCCTTTATTGTATAGTGTAGCTTTATTCTTAGTTACTATGCCGTAATTTCTTTATTGTATAGAGTAGGTTTGTTCTTAATTCCTACTAATTACTGCCATCATTAAGCTATCTGAAAAAAATCAGATGTAGTCGACCGGCGAAACATTCGATAACGAGCCAGGTTTTTAGCGAGCCACAATTGGGCGGCCTGCGTCTTTCTTGAGCACGAATGATTGGGGCCTTCACATTGCACCGGCCCAAACTTACACCGCCTATATTTTAGTTGGGCCTTTTATCGCCCCAGTAACTTAGTTTGGCCCAGTAGCGCCGAGCCATTAACGAGTGAATATTGTCTTGGCACATTACGGCCGAGATGAAACCACACGCCTTTAGCAGGCCAAAATGCATGTTGGGCCTCAATTTTCACTAGTCCTCGACGGGCCTTCAGCAGGCCGAAATGTAGACCGGGCCGTTATGGGCCCGGTTAGCTCGCGGGCCGTTACCAGGCCGAAACATATCTCGGGCCTTAGTTGGCCCACTGATATCATGGGCCTTTAAGAGGCCGAAAGCTTAGTACGGGCATCAACAGGCCGAATTACGAGACAGGCCTTTAACAGGCCCAAAGTCACGTTGGGCTTAACTGTTGCCACCTTTAGCACGGGTCGTTAGTGGGCCCGATGTCCCGTCGGACCATATATGGCCCATGGGCAGCACGGGCCATTCACAGGCCGAAAGTCACACCGGGCTGAAATGGGCCCATGTCTACATCAGGCCTCTAACAGGCCGAAAGTCACTAGGCTGTAGTTGGGCCCGAATATTCGGCGAACAATTAACGGGCCAGATTTGGCTTCGGGCCGTAAATGGGCCCAAATATTGGGCAAAAAATTAACGGGCCAGATCTGGTTTCAGGCTGTAAATGGGCCTTTATTAAGCAGGCCGTTATTGGGCTGGCCCACTAGTACCTGATTAAATTCTACGGGCCTTTGACTGGGCCGGCCTTTTTAACCTATATGGGCCTCTGTTGGGCCCAGCCACGTGTCGACGTACCATAGGCATGTCTCCTCCAATGGACGGGCGACATCTGGCCCACTAACGGCCAATCAGAATTTTACACGTGGAAATTTCCCATTGGTCGGGGCTGTTAACGGGTTATCGGATCCAAAATCCGACCCGATAGCTTAACGACGTTCCGTTACGGTGGATGCCACGTGTCGGTCACCCTTGACGAAAGCACTTCTGTGACGCGCGATTTATCGTCATGGAAGTGGACACTTCCGTGATGATAATTTTGGTAATGCCATGGAACACTTCTACGAAAGCACAGGTATGACTATCTTGATTCTGTCATAAATTTGTCATGGATGTACATGCATGACAAAAAACGCGACCTACTGTGACAAACACGTATCATCATGGAAGTGTATTTTTTTTGTAGTGTCAGGTCGTGGCTGACTCCCTCGCCAGGCTTCCGCTTGAAGGTTGCCGAGATACACGACATGTACATGGTGGTAAGTGGCGAGAGCATGTGTGAAGAAGTACACCCCTGCAGGGTTAGCATCATCTATTCGAATAGCCGTGTCCGCGGTAAAGGACTTCTGGGTTGCCTGTACAGTTCATAGACAAGTGAAAGTGGATACTCTAAAATGCGCAAGATAAGCGTGGGTGCTATGGATGGCCTTCTCATAGGGAGACGGGAGCGGATCCATAGTGGTGTATTGATATGGTGAATATGTGGACTTGTGTGCGCCACCCCAAAAGAGTTACTTGCAGTCGTAGTTCAGGATAGCCACCGAGTCAAAGCTAGCTTGCTGCAGTCAAACTCCACCACCCCCTTTATTGATACCGATGCATATGTAGATAGTTCTGATGTAAGTCTTGTTGGGTACATTTGTACTCACGTTTGCTTAATTTTTGTTTTTGCAGAGAGACGTCAGTCTCACTAGTAGTTCCGCGTGGACTTCGACGTTTAGCTTGTTACCTCAGCTACGATCTTGTACCCTTGGGAGGGTCTTGTAGATAGTCAGGCTTCTCAACCTTTTTCATTTGTAGTTGTCTATACTCAGACATGTTTATGCTTCCGCTTGATGCTTGTATGCTCTGTATGTTGGGTCACGAGACCCATGTTTGTAATATCTGGCTCTTCGGAGCCTAATGAATAAATACTTTGAGTTGTAGAGTTTTGTTGTGATGCCATGTTGTATTTACACATATCGGGCATATTGTGTGTATGATTGAAATGCTTGATCTGTGTGGGATCCGACAACCTAATTGTTTATCCTTGGTAGCCTCTCTTATGGGGAAATGTAGTCTAGTGCTTCCAGTGAGCCATGGTAGTCTTCTACAGCCCGGTTTACCAGAGTCCTGCTAGCCCAGTTACTACTACTCCAGAACACTTGGACTGGCCAGCATGTGATCCACTTCGTTCCTGTGTCTGTCCCTTCGGGGAAATGTCACACGGTGACTTTCGGAGTCCTGCTAGCCTGCTACAGCCCGGGTTCCCGGAGTCCTGTTAGCCCAGTTGCTACAGCCCGGATTCACACGCTGATGACCGACACGTTCGATGCTGGTTCATGTATGCCTGTCCCCGTAAGTTAGCGCCACTTTGGGTTCACGACTAGTCATGTCGGCCCGGGTTCTTTGTCATGAGGATACTAGCGACACTATCATATACGTGAGCAAAAGGCGCAAATGGTCCCGGGCCAGGTAAGGTGGCACTCATGGGAATACCGTGCGTGAGGCTGCAAAGTGATATGATGTGTTACATGCTAGATCGGTGTGACTTAGAATCGGGGTCCTGACAGGAACACTGAGACCGAAAGGTTGAGCGTGAATCATATTGTAGATATGATCAACATACTGATGTTCACCCTTGAGAACTACTCCATCTCATGTGATGATCGGACATGGTTTAGTTGATATGGATCACATGATCACTTAGATGATTAGAGAGATATCTATCTAAGTGGGAGTTCTTTAGTAATATGATTAATTGAACTTTAATTTATCATGAACTTAGTACCATATAGTATTTTGCATGTTTATGTTGTTGTAGATAGATGGCATGTGTTGTTGTTCCATTGAATTTTAATGCGTTCCTAGAGAAAGCTAAGTTGAAAGATGATGGTAGCAACTACACGGACTGGGTCCGTAACTTGAGGATTATCCTCATTGCTGCATAGAAGAATTACGTCCTGAAAGCACCGCTAGGTGCCAAACCCGCTGCAGGAGCAACACCATATGTTATGAACGTCCGGAAGAGCAAAGCTGATGACTACTCGATAGTTTAGTGTGCCATGCTTTACGGCTTAGAACCGGGACTTCAATGATGTTTTGAACGTCATGGAGCATTTGAGATGTTCCAGGATTTGAAGTTAATGTTTCAAGCAAATGCCCGGATTGAGAGATATGAAGTCTCCAATAAGTTCTACAGCTGCAAGATGGAGGAGAATAGTTCTATCACTGAGCATATACTCAAAATTTCTAGGTATAACAATCACTTGATTCAACTGGGAGTTAATCTTCCTGATGATAGTGTCATTGACAGAATTGTTCAATCACTGCCACCAAGCTACAAGAGCTCGTGATGAACTATAACATGCAAGGGATGGATAAGACAATTCCGAGCTCTTACATGAATGCTAAAGGCTGCGGAGGTAGAAATCAGAAGGAGCATCAAGTGTTGATGGTCAAGAAGACCACCAGTTTTAAGAAAAAGGGTAAAGGGAAGAAGGGAACATCAAGAAGAGCGACAAGCAAGTTGTTGCTCAAGTGAAGAAGCCCAAGTCTGGACCTAATCCGAGGTGAGTGCTTCTACTACAAAGGGACTAGTCCTTTGAAGCGGAACTGCCCCAAGTATTTGGCGGATAAGAAGGATGGCAAGGTGAACAAAGGTATATGTGATATACATGTTATTGATGTGTACCTTACTAATGCTCGCAGAGCACTGGTATTTGATACTTGGTTACATTGCTAATATTTGCAACTCGAAGCAGGGACTACTGGATTAAGCAAAGATTTGCTAAGGACGAGGTGATGATGCGCGTGGGAAATGGTTCCAAAGTCGATGTGATCACGGTCGGCACACTACCTCTACATCTACCTTCGGGATTAGTTTTAGACCTGAATAATTGTTATTTGGTGCCAGCGTTAAGCATAAACATTATATCTGAATCTGGATCTTGTTTGATGTGAGATGGTTATTTATTTAAATCAGAGAATAATGGTTGTTCTATTTATATGAGTAATATATTTTATGGTCATGCACCCTTGAAGAGTGGTCTATTTTTGTTGAATCTCTATAGTAGTGACACACATATTCATAATATTGAAGCCAAAAGATGCAGAGTTGATAATGATAGTGCAACTTATTTGTGGCACTATTGTTTGGGTCATATTGGTGTAAAGCGCATAAAGAAACTCCATTCTGATGGACTTTCAGAATCACTTGATTATGAATCACTTGGTACTTGTGAACCATGCCTCATGGGCAAGATGACTAAAACTCCGTTCTCCGGAACAATGGAGCGAGCAACAGATTTGTTGGAAATCATACATACTGATGTACGTGGTCCGATGAATGTTGAGGATCGCGGCGGGTATCGTTATTTTCTCACCTTCACAGATGATTTGATCAGATATGGGTATATCTACTTGATGAAACATAAGTCTGAAACATTTGAAAAGTTCAAAGAATTTCAGAGTGAAGTGGAAAACCATCGTAACAAGAAAATAAAGTGTCTGATCGTGGAGGAGAATATTTGAGTTACGAGTTTGGTCTTCATTTGAAACAATGCGGAATAGTTTCGCAACTCACGCCACCCGGAACACCACAGCGTAATGGTGTGTCCGAGCGTCAGTGTCGTGCTTTTACTAGATATGGTGCGATCTATAATGTCTCTTACTGATTTACCGCTATCATTTTGGGGTTATGCTTTAGAGCGGCTGCATTCACGTTAAGTAGGGCACCATCTAAATCCGTTGAGACGACACCTTATGAACTATGGTTTGGCAAGAAACCAAAGTTGTCGTTTCCTAAAGTTTGGGGATGCGATGCTTATGTGAAAAAACTTCAACCTGATAAGCTCGAACCCGAATCGGAGAAATGTGTCTTCATAGGATACCCAAAGGAGACTGTTGGGTACACCTTCTATCACAGATCCGAAGGCAAGACATTCGTTGCTAAGAATGGATCCTTTCTAGAGAAGGAGTTTCTCTCGAAAGAAGTGAGTGGGAGGAAAGTAGAACTTGATGAGGTAACTGTACCTACTCCCTTATTGGAAAGTAGTTCATCACAGAAATCTGTTACTGTGACTCCTACACCAATTAGTGAGGAAGCTAATGATGATGATCGTGTAACTTCAGATCAAGTTACTACCGAACCTCGTAGGTCAAGCAGAGTAAGATCCGCACTAGAGTGGTACGGTAATCCTATTCTGGAGGTCATGTTACTTGACCATGACGAACCTATGAACTATGAGGAAGCGATGATGAGCCCAGATTCCGAGAAATGGCTTGAGGCCATGAAATCTGAGATGGGATCCATGTATGAGAACAAAGTGTGGACTTTGGTTGACTTGTCCGATGATCGGCAAGCCATCGATAATAAATGGATCTTCAAGAAGAAGACTGGCACTGACGGAAATGTTACTGCCTACAAAACTCGACTTTTTGCAAAAGGTTTTCGACAAGTTCAAGGAGTTGACTACGATGAGACTTTCTCACCCGTAGCGATGCTTAAGTCCATTCGAATCATGTTATCAATTGCTGCATTTTATGATTATGAAATATGGCAAATGGATGTAAAGACTGCATTTCTGAATGGATTTCTGGTAGAAGAGTTGTATATGATGCAACCTGAAGGTTTTATCGATACAAAGGATGCTAACAAAGTGTGCAAGCTCTAGCGATCCATTTATGGACTAGTGCAAGCATCTCGGAGTTGGAATAAATGTTTTGATAGTGTGATCAAAGCATATGGTTTTATGCAGACTTTTGGAGAAGCCTGTATTTACAAGAAAGTGAGTGGAGCTCTGTAGCATTTCTAATATTATATGTGGATGCCATATTGTTGATTGGAAATGATATAGAATTTTTGGATAGCATAAAAGGATACTTGAACAAGAGTTTTTCAATGAAAGACCTCGATGAAGCTGCTTATATATTGGGCATCAAGATCTATAGAGATAGATCAAGACGCTTAATTGGACTTTCACAAAGCACATACCTTGATAAATTTTTGAAAAAGTTCAAAATTGATCAAGCAAAGAAAGGGTTCTTGCCTGTGTTACAAGGTGTGAAGTTGAGTCAGACTCAATGCCCGACCACTGCAGAAGATAGAGAGAAAATGAAAGGTGTTCCCTATGCTTAAGCCATAGACTCTATCATGTATGCAATGCTATGTACCAGACCTGATGTGTGCCTTGCTATCAGTTTAGCAGGGAGGTACCAAAGTAATCCAGGAGTGGATCACTGGACAGCGGTCAAGAACATCCTGAAATACCTGAAAAGGACTAAGGATATGTTTCTCGTTTATGGAGGTGACAAAGAGCTTGTCGTAAATGGTTACGTCGATGCAAGCTTTGACATTGATCCGGATGACTCTAACTCACAAACCGGATACGTGTTTATATTGAACGGTGGAGCTGTCAGTTGGTGCAGTTCTAAGCAAAGCATCGTGGCGGGATCTACGTGTGAAGTGGAGTACATAGCTGCTTCGGAAGCAGCAAATGAAGGAGTCTGGATGAAGGAGTTCATATCCGATCTAGGTGTCATACCTAGTGCATCGGGTCCAATGAAAATCTTTTGTGACAATACTGGTGCAATTGCCTTGGCAAAGGAATCCATATTTCACAAGAAAACCAAGCACATCACGAGACGCTTCAATTCCATCCGCGATCAAGTCAAGAGGGAGACATAGATATTTTCAAGATACGTACGGATCTAAATGTTGCAGACCCGTTGACTAAGCCTCTCTCATGAGCAAAACATGATCAGCACCAAGACACCATGGGTGTTAGAATCATTACTGTGTAATCTAGATTATTAACTCTAGTGCAAGTGGGAGACTAAAGGAAATATGCCCTAGAGGCAATAATAAAGTTGTTATTTATATTTGCTTATATCATGATAAATGTTTATTATTCATGCTAGAATTGTATTAACCGGAAACTTAGTACATGTGTAAATACATAGACAAACATAGTGTTACTAGTATGCCTCTACTTGACTAGCTCGTTGGATCAAAGATGGTTAAGTTTCCTAGCCACAGACATAAGTTGTCATTTGATTAACGGGATCACATCATTAGAGAATGATGTGATTTACTTGGCCCATTCCGTTAGCTTAGCACTTGATCGTTTAGTATATTGTTATTGCTTTCTTCATGACTTATACATGTTCCTATGACTATGAGATTATGCAACTCCCGAATACCGGAGGAACACTTTAGGTGCTACCAAACGTCACAACATAACTGGGCGATTATAAAGGTGCTCTACAAGTGTCTCTGATGGTACTTGTTGAGTTGGATAGATCGAGATTAGGATTTGTCACTCCGATTGTCGGAGAGGTATCTCTAGGCCCTCTCGGTAATGCACATCACTCTAAGCCTTGCAAGCAATGTGACTAATGAGTTAGTTGCGGGGTGATGCATTATGAAATGAGTAAAGAGACTTGCCGATAACGAGATTGAACTAGGTATTGAGATACCGACGATCGAATCTCGGGCAAGTAACATACCGATGACAAAGGGAACAACGTATGTTGTTATGCGGTTTGACCAATAAAGATCTTCGTAGAATATGTGGGAGCCAATATGAACATCCAGGTTCCGCTATTGGTTATTGACCGGAGACGTGTCTCGGTCATGTCTACATAGTTCTCGAACCCGCAGGGTCCGCACGCTTAACGTTCTGTGACGATCGATATTATGAGTTTTAGTGTTTTGATGTACCGAAGATAGTTCGGAGTCCCGGATGTGATCACTGGCATGACGAGGAGTCTCGAAATGGCCGAGACATAAATATTGATAGATTGGATGACTATATTCGGACACCGGATGAGTTCCGGGGGTCACCGGATAATTATCAGAGTGCCGGGGGGTTATTGGAACCCCCGGGGGAGCTAATGGGCCAACATGGACATTGTGAGAGAGAGAGGAGGGGCCATTGGGCTGGCCGCGACCCCCCCCCCCCCCTTGGGAGTCCAAATTAGACAAGGAGGGGGGCAGCACCCCCTCTTTCCCTCCCTCTCTCCCTCTCTTTCCGTCTCGCTTCCTCCTCCTAGTTGGACTAGGAAAGGGGGAGTCCTACTCCTACTAGGAGGAGGACTCCTCCTCTCCCTTGGCGCGCCCCTAGGGCCGGCCAGCCTCCTCCTCCCCTCCTTTATATACGAGGGAGGGGGCACCCCATAGAGACACACAAGTTGATCATTGATCTCTTTGCCGTGTGCGGTGCCCCCCTCCACCATAATCCACCTCGGTCATATTGTTGCAGTGCTTAGGCAAAGCCTTGCGCCGGTAGCTTCATCATCACTATCATCACGCCGTCGTGCTGACGAAGCTCTCCCCCGACACTCTGCTGGATCGTGAGTTCGTGGGACATCACCGAGCCAGACATGTGTAGATCATGGAGGTGTCGTACTTTCGGTGCTAGGATCGGTCGATCGTGAAGACGTACGACTACATCAACCGCATTGTCAAAACGCTTCCGCTTACGGTCTATGAGGGTACGTGGACTACACTCTCCCCTCTCGTCGCTATGCATCGCCATGATCTTGCGTGTGTGTAGGATTTTTTTTTTGAAATTAATACATTCCCCAATAGCGTCAGTGTCAAGGCCGCTGGATTTCGGGGTCGCAAGCTCATCATCTCTTGATGTCGAGGCCAGCAGCGCTGCCCCACCAGAGTGGACCCATGGGGGCGGGATGGGCGTGCTGAACCGTGCCACGAATGACCTCCAGGCCCATCTCCGGGCCTAAGCCGACGCCCTCCAATAGTACACGAAGGAGTTTTTGGCGATGCGTGCTGCCGTCCGGGTATGTCTCTTGATCGCTTGTTTCTGATTCTTGTAGTCTTCTTGTAATCTTCCGTGGGGGCGCGTCAGCACACCCATTGGGTGTAGGCCCCGAGTTCCGGGCCGGCTGCTAAGCAGGCGGCTCGTAACTTAAAGGTAAGTTCCAAGGGCTAACCTTTTCTTTTTTCTTCTGTTGTCTTTGGTGTAGGACTACCACAACATCCATGCGGCCGCCTTCAACTCCCATGTCCGGGAGCGGGCCAAGCGGACCGCTGACTTGGCCGACAGTCGGAGTAAGAACTCTGTCCTTATTCTTGCAGGGGCGAACCAGCGCACCCGTGGGGTGTAGCCCCCGAGATTCGGGCAGACTGCTGAGCAGTCGGGTCGGATCTTCCGGCAACCACTTTTCTTTTTTTCTTTTGTTGAATCTCTCAATCCTTAGTCTCGCGAGGGCGCGCCAGCGCACCCGCGGGGTGTAGCCCCCGAGATTTGGGCCGACTGCTAAGCAGTCGGGTCGGAACTTCTGGCAACTACTTCTTTCTTTGTTAATTTGTTGATCGTCTTTTCTTTCTTGTCTTCTGCAGGAGCCAACGCCACCTTAGAGAAGCAGCTGGGCGAAGCTCGAGCCGCGTTGCGCGCCAAGGAGGAGGAGTGCAGCAAGATGGAATAGGAGCACGACCGCCTGGCCAAGAAGTTGGCTGACCAGGTGGACCAGCGCCAGGCGGAGCTACAGAATCTCAAGGATGCGCAGGAGGCCCTCCAGGCTGAGTTCGAGAATCAGTGCTTGAACTGGGTCGAGAGGGACAAGGCCCTGTCCGACGGCTATGGCGAGAACGAGGACATGCACAATGGTGAGTTTTCCTTCTCTTTCTTCTGCCTGTCGACTTGTCATATGAGCCGGCTTCCGACTACATACTTCTTTTTCCTTCTTGTGCAGAGTATTTCCCTGGTCACGCCGTCGCCGCCAGCCAAGCCGTCAAGGCTCGCCACGACGAGCGGAGGCTATTTGGTGCAAAAATCGCGCCCAACGCCCCTCGGACCCTCACTGAGCAGCTGCTCACCGTCCAAGCTCATCTCCGGCCGGCCCATCGGGCGCTTCGCTGTCTGTTGCGTGCCGGAGCCCAGGTGGTCTCCGCCCTCTGGCCAAGTGCTCCAGTTGTGCGCACCCCCAGTCGGACCTCCGACTGGTTAGACGTGGCTATCGACCGCTTCGAGGCGTGGAAGGGCTCCTCATCCCGGGCAGGTGCACGACGTGCCTTGGAGTTTGTCAAGGGGTGGTACCCTGGGCTAAACCTAGCCCAGCTGGCCACTCTCCATGCTGAAGCCAGCGAAGATTTGGCGGTGGTGGCGCCCGAGCTCTATCACCGCGTCGCGGCGATCGCCGAGTACACGGACACCAGTATCTTCCTCCCCGAGCTAAATGAGGAGGGCACCGAGGTACCACCCAACTGGTTCGGCTGATCCCAGGAGACGGCGAGGACTCGGTGGAGGAGATCGCCTCCAGCGATGAAGGTGAGGAGGAGGAGGATGAGGACGGCAAAGACGATGCGCCAGATGATGGAGACGAGAGCCGGCCTCAGCCTGACCAAGTCTCGACCAACTAGCAGCGCGTCGGCGAGCCGGCTGCTGCCAATGCTAACCAGGCCGAGACCAACCAGGCGGCCGTTCCACCACCCGGAGCCTCGACCTTCGCTGACCCCTCCGATCTGGCTGCTGCTCCTCTGGCCTAGGCGGCCAAGTTATCTTTCTTTCCTGTTTTGTAATCTCTTTGAACAAACTTATTAGTTTTGCATAGTTCCACCCGTGGGGTGTGTTCAAACTCTGTTGAATGATGGCCAAGGGCCTTTTGCTATGTAAATTATCTTTCTCGATTTCCAACTTGTCTTGCTTTTCTGCTCCTTTGGGTTTTTTCCTTTGCTGCCTTCCCTTAGCTGCCGTCTTGCCAGCCGGACAGCCGCTCCGCGGTCTGTGGCCGGGTCAAGTACTTGTCCGTTTTGGGAAGGCAAGTACTTTAACCGTTTGTAGAGCATACAAAGTTAAGTTAGAAACCGGCCGGTCAGCTTCTCAACATCCGGTCGGTGAGGCGAGGAGCCGGCTTGGCCTATGCAAATGCTTTGGTCCTTAGCCATTTTTCGTGTGGGCATTGTTTCCTGCCTTTAACTCTTGCCAGCCGAATAGTCGCTCTGCGAGCTGCAGCTGATGGCAAGAGAGGTCTTAGGTGTCGGCACACTACTTGTCCGACTGCAGGTAGCATTGACATAGTACAAGGCGGCAAGCCCTCGGGCCGACTGGTCGAACCCGGTGCCAGGTAGCATAATGAAATAACACATTCATAGGCATAGAACTTATCATATAGATGAAAAGGGTAGCCCCCGAGTGCTCCTCAAGGGACTCGATGTCTTAGCGCTTAATACAAAAGGTAGCGTGGTACATACTGCATCAACTGTAAAATCTTCCGAGGAGATTTGCATTCCATGGGCGCTCTGATTCCTTGCCGGAGTCATCTCTCTTGCGTGCTCTGGGCTTCTGTGCATCGATGAGGTAGTAGGAGTCATTGCCCAAAACTTTGCTGATGATGAAGGGGCCTTCCCAAAGTGCGAGAGCTTGTGCTGGCGGCTGTTATTTGGATCACCGAGCACAAGGTCTCCCTCTTGGAACGATCTTGGCTTGACTTTCCGACTATGGTAGCGGCGCAGACTCTGCTGGTAGATGGTGGGTCGGCTGAGTGCTAACAGCCGGCTCTCTTCCAGCAGATCAATGTCTTCTTCTCTTGCTTCTTTCGCCTTCGCCTCCATGTACACGGTGACGCGAGGTGAGTCGAACTCAATGTCAGTTGGGATGATGGCCTCGGTCCTGTACACGAGGAAGAATGGAGTGAAGTCGGTTGATTTGTTCGGAGTGGTGCGGAGGCTCCAGAGGACGGCCGGCAGCTCATTGATCCAGAAGCCGGCCGAGCGCTCCAGTGGCTCAACCAATCGGGTCTTGGTGCCGGAGAGGATGAGGCCGTTTGATCATTCAACTGGGCCGTTTGACTGCGGATGGGCAATGGACGCTAAGTCCAGCCGGATGCCCTGCATCGCGCAGAAATGGGCCAAGGCTCCCTTGGCAAAGTTTGTGCCATTGTCGGTGATGATGCTATGTGGCACACCGTATCGGATGGTGATACCTGCAATGATGGTCACAACAGTCGGACCGTTCAGTTTCTTGATTGGCTTCGCTTCCATCCACTTGGTAAATTTGTCCACGACGACGAGCAGATGGGTCAAGCCGTCGCGTGCTGTCTTGAATGGTCCCACCATGTCCAACCCCGACATGGAAAAAGGCCAGGTAAGGGGGATGGTCTTGAGTGTAGAAGCCGGTAGATGTTGCTTGGAGCTAAACTTCTGGCACCCTTTGCAATGCTTGACCAACTCCTTGGCGTCCTCCAAAGCAGTAGGCTAGAAGAAACCATGGTGGAAAGCTTTGGCGACAAGGGATCTAGAGGCCGCATGGTGGCCGCACTCGCCTTGGGGGATATCTTTGAGGATTGCTTGGCCCTTTTCTGGTTCTACGCAACGCTGGAAGACTCCGGTCATGATGCATCTGACAAGCTATCGTTTTACTATCGTGTAGGCTTCCTGCTTAGCGCTGCACTTGCCAGGCCGAGATCTCATCGGCCGGCAGCTCTCTGTTCACCAGAAACTTGAGGATGGGCTGTGCCCATAATGGTGCTTGGATTTCTTCTACTGCCACTACAGCCACTTGTACTAGGGCGGTTGGGTTGGGAGGTGGCGGGTTGGAATTGGTTGCCGCATGCTGCATCGTTGAATTCTCCAGGCCGACTGCTGCAGCCCCCAGGCCGGGTTGTGAAGTCCTTGGGCCGGGTGCGACTGCTGCAGTCCCCGAACCGCTTGGTGCAGTCCCCAGGGCGACTGCTGCAGCCCCCGCGCCGGGTTATGGAGTCCCCGGGCCGGGTGCGACTGCTGCAATCCCCGTGTTGCCTGCCGAAGTCCCCGGGCCGGCTGCTGCAGCCCCCGAGTCGGATCCGACTACTTTAGGAGGAGCCGGCACGAAGAATGACTCAAATTCTGGAGAAGGCTTGACTGACGGCTTGCGGAGGCACTGAAGGGAGACACCGGCTGATATTGCTTGACGGGTGGAGCTGATCTGTGCCAGAGCGTCAGCTGGCTCATTTTCATTCCGTGGCATGTCAAGGAACTCGCACCCTTCAAAATATTCGCTGAGTTGCTGAACGAGGAAACGGTAGGTCGCCTTATTTGCATCCTTGGTGTCCCAGTCACAAGACGACTGTTGGACCACCAAGTTGGAGTCGCCATAGCACACGATCTGGCGGATGCCGGTCTCTTTGGCCAGCTGGAGGCCGTGTATTAGCTCTTCATAGTCGGCCACATTGTTGGAGGCGGAAAAGTGGATTTGCAATGTGTATCTCAGCTTGTCACCTTTGGGAGAAGTGAGAACAACACCGGCTCCCAAGCCGGTGCACATCTTCGAGCCATCAAAGTGCACCCACCAATGAGTGGAGTCCGGAGCTGGCGGCAGGTACTGGGTCTCGGCCCAGTCAACGAGGAAGTCAGCCAGTGCTTGGGACTTGATGGTGGTGCGTGGCTGGTAGAAGATGGTGTAGGGGGCCAACTCGATCGCCCATTTGTCCACCCGGCCAGATGCATCTCTGTTGCCAATGATCTCAGCAAGCGGGGCAGTGCAGACAACCGTGATCGGGTGCTCTTGAAAGTATGGCTTTAGCTTCTTGGCGGCAAAGTGCACGCCGTAGCACGTCTTCTGGTAGTGAGGGTAGTTCTTCTTCGAGGTTGACAGCACCTCGCTCAAATAGTACACAGGCCTCTGGACAGGCTATGCTCTGCCGTCCTCTGGGCGCTCTTCTACCATGACAGTGCTGACCACCCGGCTGGTGGCGGCGATGTAGAGGTACATGGGCTCTTTAGCAGTCGGAGCCGCCAGGACAGGCGGCGTGGTCAACATTTTCTTCAACTAGAGAAAAGCTTTGTCCGCCTTGTCATTCCACTCGAAATCAGTGGTCTTCTTCATGAGCTGGTACAGGGGAAGAGCCTTCTCGCCCAGCCGACTGATGAAACGGCTGATGGATGCCAAACAACTGGTGAATTTCTGGACGTCTCTCGGTCGGGTGGGTCTCTCCATCCTCTCGATGGCCTTGATCTTGAGAGGGTTGCACTCAATACGGCGATCTGAGACCAAGAAGCCAAGGAGCTGACCGACTGGTACTCCAAAGACACAATTCTCTGGGTTGAGCTTGATTTGAAACCGACGCAGATTTTCAAAAGTTTCCTTGAGATCTTCGAAGAGGGTACCGCGCTTCTCCGTCTTCACCACAATATCGTCTACATAGACGTGGGCATTCCTGCCGAGTTCCTTGAGGAGGCACTTCTGCATGCAATGCTGAAACATGGCACCGGCATTTCTCAAGCCGAATGTCATGGTCAGGTAGCAGAAGGCTCTGAATGGTGTGATGAAGGCAGTCTTCAGGTGGTCTGCCGGGTTCAACTTGATCTAGTGGTAACCTGAGTAAGCATCCAAGAAACTCAATAGCTGGCATCTGACTGTGGAGTCTATCACTTGGTCAATCTGGGGCAACACAAACGGATCCTTGGGGCAGGCTTTGTTGAGGCTGGTGTAATGAATGCACATGTGCCACTTGTTGTTCTTCTTCCGTACAAGGACTGGGTTGGCAAGCCATTCTTGGAAGAAAACTTGCATAATGAAGCCGGCTGCCATCAAGCGAGGGATCTCTTCTCCAACGATTCTTCTCTTCTCCTCCTACAGTCGGCGGAGGGGTTATTTGACTGGTTTGCCATCTGCTCTGACATGTAGCTTGTGCTCGGCAAAATCCATCGGAACACTCGGCATGTCTTTGGGAGACCATGCAAAGATGTCCCGATTCTCACGGAGGAAATCGACGAGCTCGCTGTCTTATTTGCTATCAAGGTTGGTACCTATGATAGCATGCCTCTCCGGGTGCTCAGGGTCCAAGGGGATCTACTTTGTTTCTTTGGCCAGCTGGAAGGAGCCCTGGATCTCTGACTCTTTGGGTTCTGGTGACAGGTCCGGCTGCTGGCTTGCCATCGCCACAACCCGGTCCAGGAGCTTCTTCTCAGCAGCAATCACAAGGGACTCGGCCAGCCGGCTGCTGGCTGCAGCACAGGCAGACGACTTCTCATAGTCTCCATTAATCGTGATAATGCCCTTGGTTCCTGGCATCTTCATCTTGAGGTAGGCATAATGAGGCACCACCATAAACTTGGCTAGAGCAGGCTGGCCTAGGAGCACATGGTAAGGACTCTCCGGGTCAACCACCTCAAACCAAATTGCTTCATGGTGGAAGTGATCCCTGTCTCCAAAGATGACATCTATCTTGATCTTGCCGATTGGTGAGCAGGACAAGCCGGGCACAATGCCATGAAACACAGTTCGGCTGGGCAGCAGATGCTTCTCTTTGATGTTCAACTTCTCCATGGTATCACGGTAAAGGATGTTCATGCTGCTACCGCCATCTATCAGGATCCAGGAGAAACGAGCAGCTCGCCTCTCCGTAGCAAGGGTAGCATCCAACACCAAGGCATAGGAACCCGGAGAAGGCATCACTTTCGGGTGGTCAGCTCGGCTCCAGCTGATAGGCTTCTCATACTAGTGCATGAATTCTGGGGATGCCGTAGCAACGGTGTTCACTTCGCGATGCTGTTGACGTCGGTTGTGTCTGTCGTTGGCCACACTAGTGAAGACAACGTAAGCACCATGTTCTTCCGGGAAATCATCTTGGATTGCGCTGATTGCTGGGCAGGCAGTCGACTGCTGAGGAGGCGGAGCCGGTGGGCCGGCAGGTGGAGGAGGCAGTCCTTCTCCCTTGGCGATGCGGACAAGCCGGTGGCACTTCCGGGTTGTATGGTTGGACGGCTTCGCACCACTATGGAATTTGCAGGGAGCATCAAGAGTCTGCTCAAATGAGAAAGCGGGCAACCACGCTGCCTTGCCGCCCTTCTGACGCTTGGGGTCGGGTTGTCCTTCAGGTTGCTGGTCTTCGACTGTTGCCACCTGTCGGCTAGTGGAAGCCGGCTACGGGGCCTTGTGCTTGTTGTCGCTCGGCTGTTGGCGCCAACTGTTATCCCCAGCCAGCGTTCGAGGAGCCGAAGGGGGCACCTTCCTAGAAGCGTCCACTCGGAGCTCCGACTTCATGGAGGAGTCGGCTGTGGCGT
This sequence comes from Aegilops longissima, assembly GCA_021605205.1. Lineage (NCBI taxonomy): Eukaryota > Viridiplantae > Streptophyta > Magnoliopsida > Poales > Poaceae > Aegilops > Aegilops longissima. The sequence continues at coordinate 221,591,094 of CM038680.1, forward strand.
ACTTATCTGCTATGATCAGCAGCTCGTCGAGGATGGCCAGCTCATCGCAGACGAGTCGGTGCTTGAGTAAGGTGCCCTCTCGGCACCCGGCAGTGAAGTACCCGATGGCTTGCACCTCGTTCACCCCTTTGCAAGAGTTGCGCAGTTCAGCCCACCATGTCAGGTAGTCGCGGGTGGACTCATCAGGGCGTTGAACGCACAGCGAGAGCTGGCGGGGCTTGGGCGGCCACTTGTAGGTGCTGGTGAAGTTGCGGACGAACACTTTAGTGAAATCTACCAAGCTGTTGATGTTGCGGGGCTTTAGGCTGTTCAGCCATGTCCGGGCCGTGCCCTGGAGCATGAGCGGAATGTACTTCATGGCAACGCGCTTGTTGCAATTTGCTATGCTGGCGGGAGTGGAATAGTCAACCAACGAATCTTCTAGCTTCATGGAGTCGTTGTACTTGGGCGTGTCTCTTGGGAGCGAGAACCCTTTGGGGAAGGGCTCGTCACGGATGTGGGGGCCGAAACAAGGCGGGCTCATCGTGTCTTCTTCTTCTAGCGCCAAGGATCGAGCAAGGTGGTCGATCTGGTGGCGTGCATCATTCTCTCTGACTCCTTCTCGGCGGCCCAGCCAGTCGCCGAGTGTCGGGTGCTCAACAGGCGGCGGGGAGGTGCGCCTCTCCTTGTGAGGAGGTGGAGGAGGAGGCGGATAGTCGTCTTGTCATTCCAGTGCTCGTGGGCGGCCATCTTAGTCGCGCTCGATGGTGAGGCTGCACCTAGCAGCCGGCTCTCGGTCTCGTCTGTCACGGACACCGCGTGTCGTCGTCCGGGAGGTCGCGCCTTGCTCTCGGCGAGGGGACGGGTTCTCAACCCGCTGGCCGGGTTCTTCTACGCGGCAGCCCGCTTCCTGCTGCGCGGCAGCCGCGTCGAGGAGCTGCTGGACACGCTCCGCCATGCAGCGTCGCCAGTCGCCCTCAAGGTGATCCGGCTCGTCTGCTGCCACCTGGGCAGCTCGTATGTTCTCCGTGGGTGTGGCATAGACAGGGCAGTGTGCCCCTAACATGCTGGCAACAGCAGCGCCGCGCTGTCGAACTGTGCCAATGTGGCTAGGCCTGCCAGCAGCAGGCACACCGCCAACGGCGCGGTCGATTTCGCGCTGGTAAGCCTCGGAGAGGCGTCTCATGGTGGCCAACTTCTTGGCGCTTTCGACGAGCGAGACACGGCAGGCTTCTAGCATCTCGGCGTTGGCATCTTCTGCGATGGGTGGAGACAGGTCCCGCAGTGCCTCCTGCAGCGGGTCTTGGGCAGCCCCACCAGAGGCTCCATCGTGGCTGATGACGAGCACCTCGGTGATGGTGCTGCCGCCGCTGCCGGCGCGAGGGAGAGGGTCATCGATGACCACCATGTTGGTGGGGAAGGCATCAAGGGACGCTGTGTCGGAGTCGACAAGCATCGGGTTGGTGGAGCCGATTGACTCCAGGTCGGAGGCCGACTCGTTGGGATGTGGAGCTTGCCAAGGAGGTCGAGGAGGCAGCTCTCGGAGCTGGCTGCCACCGCGCCGGGTGCGGGCTTGTCAAAGAGGCGGATCTCGCCGATGACGTCAGCGAGGCAGCTCGCCGCGCAGGCGACCTCCGCGCCATGCAGCGCATCGGCGCAAACGCCATCGGGCGTGCCAGGCTGGCTGTGCTTGCTGGGAAGGAAGAGAGTTCCCATCCAGAATAGATCTCCGGACGACGGTGCACCTAGCCCCACGGTGGGTGCCAAATGTCAGGGGTGTCGTGCGACATATGACAACGGGTGGCTTATCATGGAGGGGGCTAATAATACGTCGCCGGTGCCTGGAAACGGGATAAGGCGCAAACATGCCCGCCGGCGAATCTTACCCAGGTTCAGGGCTCTCCTAAAAGATAACACCCCTACTCCTACTCTGCGGGGTCTCCGCATGATCACTCAAGCAACAATGGTGGCTACAAGCTTGCTCCTTGAGCTGTTTCTCTAGAGGGGGAAGAAGAGCAAGGATAGCCCTAGCATCCTCTCTCTATGTGTGTGTGTGGATGGACTAAGGTCTGAACCATTTGTATGGGTGCCCTAGGGGGTTTATATAGGCCTACCCCCAGGGGTACAATGGTAATCTGGTCGGGTGTTGGATCCGGCTATCAGTGTCTATAGTCGCCGGCTTCTCCGCCGGCCACTGGGGCCCGCCGCTTGGCGGGTCTCGCCGGTTGTCTCGTACTTCACCGACAGGTCGTGCCCGCCGCTTGCGGGTCCTGCCGGCTGCTTAGTACTCTGGCAATGCCACTGTTAATGTGTGCTTTGTCGGGAAAGGCATGGCTACAGTATCGCCGCCTTGCGGACGTTCACTATAGCCACTCCCCGTCTCTTCTGATTAATGGTGCACAAACTTTGAGGGAGGGGGAGGGCCGCCTGCTGGGAGTCGGCCTCCCCCTGTGCTGACTGGTCGGAGCTCGCGGACAGGTAGGTCCCGCCACCTGCAGGCAGTACCGACAGCCTGTAGTGGGAACATGGCCTTCTCTGCCATGGGTGATGTCATGGGCCGCGTGACAACACTGCCGTGCCGGGTGAGGGATGTCCGCCCGGTATGCTGCACTGTGGCCACGCTCTGCCCAGGATTCGGGGGTGGCATGCTGCACTGTAGCCACGCCCCGTCTCGTCGTAATTATGTGGGTGCTAACTTTGAGGGCTTGAGGGGCCGCCTGCTAGGAGTCGGTCTGTCTCGTAGCTTTCTTCTGAGGGCCGCCGCCCTGTGGCAGTCGGCCGCCTAGACCAGCCGGCCCCGAGAAGGCGGCTCTTCATCCTTGAGGCTTGAGGGGTGCAGCTAGCCTCGATGTCTTGAATCGCCGTGGGGAGCAGATGAGGCTACCCATGGTCATTTACTCCGACATGGCCTCAAGCCATTTTGCAGAATCTGGGCTCATCATCGCTTCCTCATAGTTCGCAGGTTTGCCATGGTCTACTAACATGACTTCCAGAATGGGATTACCATACCACTCTGGTGCGGAACGTACTCTGGTCGACCTACGAGGTTTCGTAGTAACTTGATCTGAAGTTTCATGACCATCATCATTAACTTCCTCACTAATTGGTGTAGGCATCACTGGAACTGATTTCTGTGATAAATTACTCTCCAACTCGAGGGAAGGTACAACTACCTCATCAAGTTCTACTTTCCTCTCACTCACTTCTTTCGAGAGAAACTCCTTCTCTAGAAAGGATCCACTCTTAGCAACAAATATCTTGCCTTCGGATCTGTGATAGAAGGTGTACCCAACAGTTTCTTTTTGGGTATCCTATGAAGATGCACTTCTCCGATTTAGATTCGAGCTTATCGGTTTGAAACTTTTTCACATAAGCATCGCAACCCCAAACTTTTAAGAAACGACAGCTTAGGTTTCTTGCCAAACCATAGTTCATATTGTGTCGTGTCAACGGATTTAGATGGTGCCCTATTTAACATGAATGCAGCTGTGTCTAATGCATAACCCCAAAACGATAGTGGTAAATCGGTAAGAGACATCATAAATCACACAATATCTAGTAAAGTACGGTTACAATGTTCAGACACACCATTATGCTATGGTGTTCCACGTGGCATGAGTTTGTGAAACTATTCCACATTGTTTTAATTGAAGGCAAAACTCGTAACTCAAATATTCGCCTCCGCAATCAGATTGTAGAAACTTTATTTTCTTGTTATGATGATTATTAACTTCACTCTAAAATTCTTAAACTTTTCAAATGTTTCAGACTTGTGTTTTATTAATTAGATATACTCATATCTACTAAAATCATATGTGATGGTCAGAAAATAACGATATCCGCCTCGAGCCTCAACACTCATTGGACCGCATACATCGGTATGTATTATTTCCAATAAGTCAGTGGCTCGCTCCATTCTTCCGGAGAATGGAGTTTTAGTCATCTTGCCCATGAGGCATGGTTCACAAGCATCAAATGATTCATAATCAAGTGATTCCAAAAGTCCATCCGCATGGAGTTTCTTCATGCGCTTTACACCAATATGATCTAAACGGTAGTGCCACAAATATGTTGCACTATCATTATTAACTTTGCATCTTTTGGCATCAATATTATGAATATGTGTATCACTGCGATCGAGATTCAGTAAACCATTTACATTGGATGTAGGACCATAGAAGGTTTTATTCATGTAAACAGAACAACAATTATTCTTGAGTTAAATGAATAATCGTATCGCAGTAAACATGATCCAATCATATTCATGCTCAATGCAAACACCAAATAACAATTATTTAGGTTCAATACAAATCCCGAAGGTAGAGGGAGTATGCGATGGTGATCTTATCAACATTGGAATCACTTCCAACACACATCGTGACCTCGCCCTCAACTAGTCTCTGTTCATTTTGTAACTCCTGTTTCGAGTTTACTAATCTTAGCAACTGAACCGGTATCAAATACCCAGGGGCTAATATGAACACTAGTAAAGTACACATCAATAACATGTATATCAAATATACCTTTGTTTACTTTGCCATCCTTCTTATCCGCCAAGCACTTGGGGCAGTTCCATTTCTAGTGACCATTCCCTTTGCAGTAGAAGCACTAAGTCTCAGGCTTAGGTCCAGCTTTGGTTTTCTTCATGGGAGTGGCAACTTGCTTGCCATTCTTCTTGAAGTTCCCTATCTTTCCCTTGCCCTCTTTTCTTGAAACTAGTGGTCTTGTTAACCATCAACACTTGATGATCTTTCTTGATTTCAACCTTCGCTGATTTCATCATCGCGAAGAGCTTGGGTATCGTTTTCGTCATCCCTTGCATATTATAGTTCATCACGAAGTTCTAGTAACTTGGTGATAGTGATTAGAGAACTCTGTCAGTCACTATCTTATCTGGAAGACTAAGTTCCACTTGATTCAAGCAATTGTAGTACCTAGACATTCTGAGCACATGCTCACTAGTTGAGCTATTCTCGTCCATCTTGTAGGCAAAGTACTTGTCAGAGGTCTCATACCTCTCGACATGGGCATGTGTCTGAAATACCAATTTCAACTCTTGGAAGAACTCATATGCTCCGTGGCGTTCAAAACAGTTTTTAAAGTCCTGGTTCTAAGCCGTAAAGCATGGTGCACTAAACTATGAAGTAGTCATCTTACTGAGGTTGCCAAACGTTCATAACGTCTGTATATGCTCTTGCAATAGGTCTGTCACCTAGAGGTGCATCAAGGACATAATTCTTATGTGCAACAATAAAGATAATCCTCAGATCACGGACACAGTCCGCATTATTGCTACTATCATCTTTCAACTTATTTTTCTCTAGGAACATATCAAAAATAAACGGGGAGCTAATCGTGAGCTATTGATCTACAACATAGATATGCAAAACTACCAAGACTAAGTTCATGATAAATTAAAGTTCAATTAATCATATTACTTAAGAACTACCACTTAGATAGACATCCCTCTAGTCATATAAACGATCACGTGATCCATATCAACTAAACCACATCTGATCATCACGTGAGATGGAGTAGTTTTCAATGGTGAACATCTCTATGTTGATCATATCTACTATATGATTCATGTTCGACCTTTCGGTCTCAGTGTTCTGAGGCCATATCTGCATATGCTAGGATCGTCAAATTTAACCCGAGTATTCCGCACATGCAAAACTGGCTTGCACCCGTTGTATGTGAACGTAGAGCTAATCACACCCGATCATCACGTGGTGTCTCGGCACGATGAACTGTAGCAACGGTGCATACTCAGGGAGAACACTTATACCTTGAAATTTAGTGAGGGATCATCTTATAATTCTACCGCCGTTATAAGCAAAATAAGACGCATAAAAGATATACATCACATGGAATCAAAATATGTGACATGATATGGCCATCATCATCTTGTGCCTTTGATCTCCATCTCCAAAGCACCGTCATGATCTCCATCGTCACCAGCTTGACACCTTGATCTTCATCGTAGCGTCGTTGTCGTCTCGCCAACTATTGCGTCTATGACTATCGCTACCGCTTAGTGATAAAGTAAAGCAATTACATGGCGATTGCATTTCATACAATAAAGCGACAACCATAAGGCTCCTGCCAGTTGCCGATAACTTTTACAAAACATGATCATCTCATAAATAACTTATATCTTATCACGTCTTGACCATATCACATCACAACACGCCCTGCAAAAACAAGTTAGACGTCCTCTACTTTGTTTTTGCGAGTTTTACGTGGCTGCTACGGGCTTCTAGCAAGAAAGTTCTTACCTATGCATCAAAAGTACAACGATTTTTTGTCAAGTGTGTTGTTTTAACCTTCAACAAAGACTAGCCATAGTCAAACTCGATTCAACTAAAGTTGGAGAAAAAGACACCCGCCAGCCACCTGTGTGCGAAGCACGTCGGTAGAACTAGTCTCATGAATGCGGTCATGTAATGTTGGTCCGGGCCGCTTCATCCAACAATACCGCCGAATCAAAGTAAGACGTTTGTGGTAAGCAGTATGACTATTATCGCCAACAACTCATTGTGTTCTACTCGTGCATATCATCTACACATAGACCTGGCTCGGATGCCACTGTTGGGGAATGTAGTAATTCAAAAAAATTCCTACGATCATACAAGATCTATCTAGGAGATACATAGCAACGAGAGGGGAGAGTGTGTCTGTGTACCCTCGTAGACCGAAAGCGGAAGCGTTATGTTAACGTGGTTGATGTGATGACGTCCCTCGATCTCTTGATCTAGTAGAGGGTCGAGGGAGAGTTCCATCAGCACGACGGCGTGGTGACGGTGTTGGTGATGTGATTCACGCAGGGGTTCGCCTACGCACTAAGATGCTATGACCGTAGGAGTAAACTATGGAGAGGGCACCGCACACGGCTAAGAGAACTCTTCATGTGCCTTTGGGGTGCCCCTGCCCATGTTTATAAAGGAGGGGGAGAGAGGCCGGCGGCCAGGAGGGGCGCGCCATGGGGGGAGTCCTACTTGGACTCTAGTCCAAGTAGGATTTGCCCCCCCCCCCCCCTTTTCCTTTCTTCCACCCGAGGGAATAGGAAGCAGAGGGAGTGGGAAAGGGAAGGGGGCGCCGCACCCTCCTCCTTGTCCTATTCGGACTCCCTTGGAGGGGGGCGTGCGGCCACCCCCCGCGGGCTTCCCTCTCTCTCCCTTAGGCCCATGTTGGCCCAACACTTCCTCGGGGGGTTCCGGTAACCCCTCGGTACTCCGGGAAAATACCCGAATCACTTGGAACCATTCCGAAGTCCAAATATAACCTTCCAATATATGAATCTTTACCTCTCGACCATTTCGAGACTCCTCGTCATGTCCGTGATCTCACCCGGGACTCCGAACAAACTTCGGTCACCAAAACACACAACTCATAATACAAATCGTCATCGAACGTTAAGTGTGCGGACCCTATGGGTTCGAGAACTATGTAGACATGACCGAGACACATCTCCGGTCAATAACCAATAGCGGAACCTGGATGCTCATATTGGTTCCTACATATTCTATGAAGATCTTTATCGGTCAAACCGCATAACAACATACGTAATTCCCTTTGTCATTGGTATGTTACTTGCCCGAGATTCGATCGTCGGTATCCTCATACCTAGTTCAATCTCGTTACCGGCAAGTCTCTTTACTCGTTCCGTAATGCATCATCCCACAACTAACTCATTAGTCACATTGCTTGAAAGGCTTATCATGGTGTCCATTACAGAGAGGGCCTAGAGATGCCTCTCTGATACTCGGATTGACAAATCCTAATCTCGATCTATGCCAACCCAACAAACACCTTCGGAGACACCTGTAGAGCATCTTTATAATCACCCAGTTACGTTCTGACGTTTGATAGCTGATGCGGAGCATCCTACGATCATCTCTATGTACACCTTCATAGCACCTCAAGCCCCAAGTGGACCTACCGGACTTAAGGTGAACCCACTCCTCTTCGATATTTACATGAATATCCATTGGACTCGGTTGCTACCTTACAATGGAACATTGTGCATCATTAGGTACGAGGGCAACTGCCACCAAGCAGCTAGGAAGCTTCCCGGAGGCCAAGGAGAAGGACCCCAAGACCCAAGAGCTGACCGGAAGCGTCAAGATGAAGAAAAGGAAGCGTGAAGAAATTGCACTACTAGACAGTCCGGTCCCCACAACGGACAGTCCGGCCACACTGAAATTGCACTACCAGATAGTCCGGTCCCCATAGCAGGCAGTCCGGTGGCATACGCAAATGCATCTGTCCTCACCGAACTGTCCGGTCCTTACCACCAGACTGTCCAGTAGGCCCAGTTTCGCTACGAATTGGGCTAAAAAGCCCGTCTTACCACCGAGGCCCATACCCTTTCGCCCCTAGACTATATATTCCGTGCTCCTCTCAGTTTTTCAGGGTTAGCAAAGTATTTTGATAGACAAAGAGAGAGCTTTGCTCATCTTCCTCCTCTTGGTGATCTAGCCTCCTCTTGGAGAAGTTCCTCTTGGAGATCAAGCCCTCCTCTTGGAGAAGATCCTCTTGTGGATATCAAGGCCTCCTCTTGGAGAAGGATCCCCATCATAGGATCATCAAGACCTCATCTCCTTTGGATTTGGGATGAAATTTACCTTGTATCTTTCCCTTTGTTGTCCTTTTACCTTTGTGGATCTTATGTGATTGTGAGTCTAGAGGATGTGTGATTGGACTTGTTCTTCAGTGTTTTCCTCTTGTGATTTCCCCTCTTGTTCTTCGTGTTCTTCGCGTTCTTCGTAGATTCGCCTCCAATTCATGAAAGATCTACGCTTAGGGTCTCCACCCTAAAACATCTTGGTATCATGAGCCATGTTGATCACGAATTTGGAGTCTCCCCCACCATTTTCCAGCCTTGATTTGCTCGATGTCGTCCTAAAATCCTAAAATCCCCGCCAAAAATAGCCCCAATTTTTTTTGTGATTTGTTGGCTTGATGATGTTTTGTTGATTTTGATCCATGGATTCGTTGTATTTCGAGTGGATCTAGATTCCACACAAGTTTCCCCACCTTCCATCCCCGAAATCTCCTCAATTTTGACCCCAAAATCATCCATTTCCGCCCAAAAAAAATTCAATTTCGTGCCTTCCCAACCCGCAAAGGACTGTCCGGACCCCCGTACTGGACTGTCCGCTTTGATCAGGACCAAAATCTCTCTTTGACCGGACTGCCCGCTCGAATTAGAAGGTTTTTGGATGAAGACCGGACTATCCGCTACCCAGGACCGGACTGCCCGCTAGTTCAAAATCTGCTTCGGCTGATTTCTTGTTTCAGCCATATCTTCCACATCCGAAGTCCGATTTTGACGTTCTTTAGCTCATTGAGTAGCTATTGACATTCCCCATCCATCTAGATATGTTCCAACATCATTTCAATCCAGGAATGTTTTGAAATTTTGGCATCTTTGCCTAGGCCCTCCACCATATCATCCGCAAAACCACCATAGCTTTCCGCAACCTAACCCATTTTGATCCATATAGCATTCGTGGTTGCTTGACTGGTGACTTGATTCTCCTAAGGTGTTTTGGCTACTTAGGGACGATTACATCTTCATCAACCACTACCACCACTTCCTCATTGTCAACTCCGGAACCACCACCGCATTCCGCTATCACCATTTGACATTTTCCGTTTGAGATTTTGAGTTTGTGGTTTTTCCGTTTCCTAGGGTGTTTCGGCTAACTAGGAACGGTTCAACATCGACAACACCGCCACTCAACTTCAACAAGGATTCGACATCATCCACCTTCACCATTTTGGCACCCTAACCGTAAGCAAGAACGGTAACCTCTATATCATATTGGTATCGTGGTATCCCATCATTGTACATTCTTTCTTGCCATTGCTTTGTTAACCCCTAGCCATTCTGCGTCACTTGCCTATCGAGACTAGCCATTTGAGTATTGCCGGCAACTTTACTTGTGCACATTAGTGATCCGCACCTTCCATTGCATACACAACATATCATCTTGGTATCCTCATCTTGGTATCATCATATCATCTCTTGTGTCACAAGATTGTTCCCGCATATACACAATTGCTATCTTGGTTTGTGCATTTTGCATAGTGGCCATACAAAAAAAGAGAATAAGCTTTTAAGCAAAGAGAAAACAAAGAGCTTGTAAGCAATAGCCATAGCATCGCCACGTTGCATATCATACTACCATATTGACCATCTTGGATCATCGTGTGTGAAACACCAGGAACCATACATAATAGCATACTTGGGATAGAAAGTTTATCCATTTTGCATCTTATAGGTTGTGCACAAGTGTCGTATCCCCCTATTGAGCAATCGTGCTAGCTTCTCTCTTGAGTTGTGCAACACGAGCGTTTTTCGTGCATTCCACATTTTGTGCTCATTCCTTCGTTCCACGACCCCATTTATCTATTCGTGTGCATGTTTCCATGTGCCATTCATTGCTATTGGTCTACTTGTTTCACTTGTGAATTTGTGAATCTCTTTCAACATTATTGACTCTTGCTAACATTTTGCATCAAAATTTTGTGCCACTTGTCCTAACCAAGCCACTCGATATGCTTTACTTTGTAGGTGTGAGTGAGAAAGTACGGTACCAATTCCACTATTCTTTCATTTCACATTGAGTGAAACGGGATACATCCTCAACTTTTGGAAAAGGTAGCTTGGTATTGTTTATCTCATTTACTACTCACCCTTTACTCGAGTCTTGTGATGGATAGGAAAAGCACACCTCCTTCGGTCTACAACAACAACGACGAGTTCGATGCCACGCAAAACTTCATTGACGCCAAGATGCAAGCTCAAATGGAGGAGATCAAACCCTCATCAAGTCCTCCAAGAGGTCTTCCTCATCTTCGAGAAGACACTCAAGTGCACATGCTTCCGAGATACCATCTCTGGCAAGGTCACATTGGCGTTGACACCATCAACAACAAGTACGTGAAGGTCAAGAGCTCAACACCAACAACCGCTCAACAACTTCACCATCTACCTTGGCATCTTCGCCAAGCGACTTCAAGGCATCTTCGCCTTTGGACATGCAGCATCTTCGCCAACAAGCACCTCAAGACTACGCTCAAGAGAAGCTCCCCAAGCTCAAGTCTGTGACTTCCATGAGCTACTACGACCTCGACATCGACCACACGATTCCTTTCTATGGGACTCAAGAACCCAAGGAGTATCTCAAGTGGGAGTGCCTCATGGACGACTACCTCAAGCTACATCAAGTTCCTCCCAAAGATCAAGTGAAGTGCGCCACAAGTAAATTCCACGACTACGCATCCAAATGGTGGCTTCACACACATTTAGAGAGCTATGACATGAGTTGGCCCAAGATGAAGAGAGCTTTGCAGCGAGAGTTCGTGCCTCCAACCTACACGGAACAACTTCTACGCCAATTGGAGAACACCATCCAAGGATCCAAGTCCATCAACAAGTACTTCAAGGAGATGAAGAATGCCTTGTAACGAGCCGGCGTGGAAGACCCCATGTCAATGAAGTTCCACTTTATGATGGGATTGAACAACGATATCTCCAAGACTATCTTCCTCGAGAACTACAAGTCCCTCGACGACAACTACATTGGTGCTCTCAATGCGGAACAAGAACTCATGAAGGCCAAGGCTTCTCCACCCCAAGCACACTTCTCGAAGACCAAGCTCCAAGACGACGAGCATGAGGCTAGTACCACCATGATGTCCAAGCCCGACGATGCTCCTGAGTTTGACTTCACCGTTGTCGGGGATGACGTGCGACATATGCCAAAGGATGGCTTATCATGGAGGGGGCTAATAAGACGTCCCCAGTGCTAGGAAACGGGATGAGGCGAAGGCATTCACGCCGGCGAATCTTACCCAGGTTCGGGGCTCTCCTAGGAGATAACACCCCTAGTCCTGCTCTGCGGGGTCTCCACATGATCACTAAAGCAACAAGAGTGGCTACAAGATTGCTCCTTGAGATGTTTCTCTAGAGGGGTAAGAAGAACAAGGCTAGCCCTAACTTCCTCTCTCTGTATGTATGGGTGAATGAATTAAGATCTGAACCCTTTGCATGGGTGCCCTGGGGGGTTATATAGGCCTACCCTCCAGGGGTACAAAGGTAACCTGGCCAAGTGTAGGACCCGGCTGTCAGTGTCTCTGGTCGCCGGCTTATCCGCTATCGATGGGGCCCGGCTATTATCTCAGATTGGCTGGCAGGCCGTGCCCGCCGCTATGGTCCGGCCGGCTGCTCAATCATCAGAGCGATGCCGGTAATGACGCTGCTTGGTCAGGAGGCGTACATCAGACCGCCACCGGCAAAGCGATCATTGTAGCCATCCTCCATCTCTTCAGATTATTGGCGCATGGACTTTGAGGGAGGGGGAGGGCCGCCTGGTAGGAGTCGGCCTCCCCTCATGCCGACTGGTCTGGGCTCACTGCCTTCTGGCTTCTCTCTGATAGGTAAGGCCCACCGCCTATGGGTCGTACCGACAGCCCATAGTGGAGGGATGGCCTTCTCTGCCATGGGTGATGTCATGGGCGGAGTGGCAACAGTGTCGCGCCGGACGGGAGATCTTCGTCTGGTACGGTGCACTGTGGCCACGCTCGGCCCTGAATTTGGGGGTGGCAGGGCGTGTTGTAGCCATGCCCTGTCTCATCGTATTTATGTGGGTGCAGACTATGAGGACGCTTGGGGCCGCCTGCTAAAAGCCGGCCTCTCTGGAGGCCGCCTGCTAGGAGTCGGCCCGCCTTATGGCCACTTGCTGGGATGTGCCGTCTCCTGGCAGCCGGTCGCTTGGACCAGCCGGCCGCGAGGAGGCGGCGCTTGGCTCTTTGAATCTTGAGGGAGCAGCCGGCCCTGATGTCTTGAAGCGCCATGGGGGTCCGATGAGGCTACCCGTGGCCAATTACTCTGACAGCAGTCCCCGAATCTGATGAGGCTCCGCGGCTGGTGAAAAGGAAGTAGCCTCGGCAGCTTCCTACTCCGAGTGCTTCATTTGATCTTGCCTCGTCTGTCTTCCGACGCGCCGACTGCCAGGAGCCAGACACAACCAGGCGGGTCACCTGGTGGTTTTTGAAACATCGCGGCGGGAGCCAGGTGGCGCGCCAGCCAGGCGCTAGGCTTGCCGCCTGTTATCTGCGAGCCATGTGGCGCCAGCCGGCCGGGCCGCCTACCAGCCCATGCGCGCGATGGGACATCGCCGCAGGCCGGGGCCCGTCACTATTGGGCCTTGGCACGCGCGCGGATCTGTTGTGGCCGAGGCAGACGGTTGGGATTCCGGGGCGTGATTACTCCACACCATTACTGCATGGTAAATGCGGGGTCATGGGGTCGTGGGCACATTTAATCCCACGATCCCCACGCCCCGTCCCCTCGGCTTCGCAGCCCAAGGCTATAAGTAGGGGAAGGATGGGGGCGGCTCTGGCCCGCGCGCCCTCCTCTTCCTTTGCTCTTCTCTTCCTCTTCTCTCTTTCTGCCGCCGCTGCACTCCCGCAACACGCCGAAGCGCCGCCGCGGCCCGTTGTCACCAAGCCCGGCCCTTCCGCCGCACCGTTGCTCCGTCGACCTCGAGCTTCCATGGCGCGAGCGCGAGCCGGCGACTGGGACGGCTCAAACGTCATCGAGGATCACATCACCTACCTCCGCAACACGCGGCGGCTGCCGGGCGAGGGCTACATCAAGGCGCGCGTCCCGCCGAAGAAGGAGATCTCGCCGGTGCCGGAGGAAGGCGAGCGCATCATGTTCCGCTCGCACTTCCTCCGGGGCTTCGGCCTGCCGGCGAGCGGCTTCCTCCGCTCCATTCTCCAATTCTACCATCTCCAGCCGCACCACCTCACACCAAACACGGTGGTGTTGCTGTTGGCCTTCGTCACTTTGTGTGAAGGCTACCTCGGCGTCCTCCCCACACTCGAGCTGTGGGGGGAGTTCTTCTACACCAAGCTCGGCGTCTCTGCCAAGTAGGAGGCGGCCCAGTGTGGCGCCTTCATCGCGGTACGGCGCCCAGGAGCTGGCAATTGCTTCCCGTCCATCACCTTGACCTAGTCCATCAAGCTGTGGCAGAAGTCGTACTTCTACATGAAGAACATCAACCTGGCGTTGGACTTCGTCAACCTGCCGGCCTACGAAGCTGACCCACTGGCCGAGCCGCGCACCAACTGGGCCTTCAAGCTAAAGCACCTGTCGCCCGCCTCTACCGCCGTCGTTGCCAGGCTTAAGGAGATGACAGACTTGGAGGGGCTCCAGGCGTCCGACTTGTTGACCACCTTCATGGTGCGCCGGGTTCTCCCTCTCCAGGGCCGGCCTCACATGATCAGTCAGATGAGTAGGCACCGAGACCCGTGCCGACCGTCCACCCGGGAGATGCCGGCCATAGAGGTGGCCTGTATGGTGCACGAGATCGCAAACCTCAAGCTCTTGGAGTTGGATTGGTAGTACGGCAAGCGGCCATACTCCCGTGCACATCCACCTCCTGTCGTAAGCTCCCGACTCCCCTTTCTTTCTTGATATTTTCTTCTTCTGCCGAGTTCTGCTTTGTCGTCTGACCACTCGGACGTGTCGCAGCTCCTCACGACCAAGCAGGCAGCCGACGCCTTAGCGAATGGCCATGAGTACCTGTTGGACCGAGCGGTGAGCGACGCGGACGACCTCGACTTGGGGGCGGCCGCCTTGGAAGACGACACCACGGGCGGTGGCGACGGGGCAGGCCGCTCCAGTGGAGGAGGCGGCGTTGAGACGTGGCTAGATGATGACGAGGAGGAGGCCAAGACGCACCGCCAGCTGGTTGCCAACAGGGCAGGGCGAGCACCTCAGCGGCGCCACCCGCACCAGGCGGCGCACCGAAGCGCCGAGCCGGCACGCAGCTGCAAGCCGGCCGGCCGAAGAAGCCCAAGGGCTCGGCTGCGGCGACAAAGCGAGAGGAGGCCGCCGTGAAGGCAGCCCGGTATCAGAGGGCCCCGAAGCAGCCGCCGATGGTGTCTGCGTTAGAATACATCTTTCCTGGTGTCTTCCTTTGTTCCTTTTTCACAAACTTATTTCGGAATTTTTCTAGTTTTGTGTGAACAGGGTCCTGCTCTTTCTTGAGCAATCGACCTCTGCCTCAATCATCGGGGGGATGGAGGGCTCCACCAACACCCGTCGCATAGACCCACTCGCCGACCTTGGGAGGCGACGGAGAAGAACGCGCGGAAGGCGCACGAGGAGAAGGGGAGGGCGGAGCAGGAGAAGGCGGCGCAGGAGGAGGCGAATGCGGCAGCCAAGGCCGAGGCTGACGCCGCGGCAAAGGCCCAGGAGGAGGAGGCGACCAAGGCCCAGGCGGACTCGGCCGCCAAGGCATGAGCAGGAGGAGCCGTGGGTGGCCAGGCTCCACAGGTGGTCATCCCGCTGCGCTCCATGTCGCCGGCATCAGAGGTCTTAGCGCTGACTGTAGCGGTCGGCAATAACCAGCCGGTCATGGAGAGGGAGGGCGGCGAAGCCGTCGTTCCCAAGGCGGAGATCCCCCAGCTAATGGCGGCTGCCGAGACCTAGGGCAATCAGCCTAACGCGCCGCCAGTGCCTCAAGTCGGTGGCGGGTTGGTGGTAGGGTCGACCCCTGTGGCCCGCACTCCAATGTGTCGGCGTGCGGCCAAGGCGACTTCGGCGCCGCGCCCTCAAGAGATCGGAGCCTCGAGCTCGTCGGCCCTAGAAGCGGAGGCCACTAGTGTCGTCCCGTAGGAGTGGACGACTGGGGGCGTGACGAGCGTCCTGAATAAGGCTCTGCACGAGGTCCACTCCCTACTTGAGGCCCAAGGCGACGCCCTCAAGGACTATACGCAGTAGTTCCTGGTGTCGCGAGCCGCCATCTGGGTATGCTCCTTGTGCTTCGCTTTCAATTTCTTGCAATCTTTTGTGGTGGCGCGCCAGCGCACCCATTGGGTGTAGCCCCCGAGTTCCGAGCCGGCTGCTGAGTAGGCGGCTTGGAACTTAAAGGCAAATTCCGAGTGCTGACCCTTTCTTCTCTTCTGTTGATTCTGTTGCAGGACTACCACAACATTCGTGCGTCCGCCTACAACTCCCACGTCCAAGAGCTGGACAAGCGGACCGCCGAGCTGACCGACAACCGGAGTAAGCACTCCGCTCTTTTATTCTCGCGGGGACGCACCAGCGCACCCGTGGGGTGTAGCCCCCGAGATTCGGGCCGACTGATGAGCAGTCGAGTCGGATCTTCCGGCAACTACTTCTTATTTATTTCATTGAATTGCTCAATCCTTAGTCTCGCGGGGGCACGCCAGCGCACCTGCGAGGTGTAGCCCCCGAGATTTAGGCTGACTGCTGAGCAGTCGGGTCGGATCTTCTGGCAACTACTTCTTTCATTGTTGATTTGCTGACCTCTTCTTACCCTCGTCTTCTGTAGGAGCCAATGCCACCTTGCGGTGGCAAATGGGCGAAGCTCAGACCGCACTGCATGCCAAGGAGGAGGAGCGCCTTAAGATGGAGCAGGAGCGAGACCGTCTGGCCAAGCAGCTAGCTGACCAGGCGTACAAGCACCAGGCGGAGCTGCAGAAGCTCAAGGACGTGGAGGAGGCCCTTTAGGCCGAGTTCGAGACTCAGCGCTCGGACTGGGTCGAGAAGGAGAAGGCCCTGTCGGCCAGCTTCGGCGACGTCGAGGACATGGTTGATGGTAGGTTGATCTTTTCCTTCTTCTTCCTGCCAGTTGCTCCTGCAAGCCGGCCTCCAACACTTTTTTCTTCTCCCCTTGCGCAGAGTATTTCCCTGGCTACTCTGTTGCCACCGGTCAGGCCGTCGAGGCTCATCGCGACGAGCGGAGGCTGGCTGGCGCGACAATCGCGCCCAATGCCCCTCGGACCCTTGCCGAGCAGATGCTTGCCATCCAAGCTCGTCTCTAGCCGACGCATCGGGATCTCCACCGTCTCTAGCACTTTGGAGCCCAGGTGATCTCCACCCTCTGGCCAGGCACTCCCATTCTATGCACCGCCAGGTCAACCTCCGACTGTTTAGAGGTGGCTATTGGCCGCTTCGAGGTGTGGAAAGGCTCCTCCGCTCGGGCAGGTGCACGGCGAGCCCTGGAGTTCATCAAGGGGTGGTACCCTGGGCTAAACATGGACCAGCTGGCCAGTCTTTGTGCTGAGGCCGGCGAGGAGTTGGAGGCGGTGGTGCCCAGCTCTATCACCACGCCGCGGCGATTGCTGAGTACACGGACACCAACGTCTTCGTCCCCGAGCAAGACGAAGTGGGCGCCGAGGTGTCGCCCAAGTGGTTCGGGATGAACCCGGAAGGCGGTGAGGACTCGGTGGAGGAGATCGCCTCGAGCGATGAGGGCCAGGAGGAGGAGGATGAGGATGAGGATGGCGAAGATGATGCGCCGGATGGTGAAGACAACGGCCGGCCTCAACCTGACCAAGTCTCGACCAACGGGCGAAGCACCGGCGAGCTGACTGCTGCCGACACTGACCAGGCCGAGACCCACCAGGCGGCCGCTCCACCACCCGAAGCCTCTACTTCCGCCAGGCCATCCGATCCGGCTGCTGCTCCTCTGGCCTAGGCGACCGAGTTATCTTTCCTTTTCCTGTTTTGTAACCGCTTGAACAAAGATTGTTAAGTCCACGCAGTTCCACCCACTAGGGGTGTATTCAAACTCTGTTGAATACTGGCCAAGGGCCCTTTTGCTGTAAAAAATTGTCTTTTGCCGATTTCCGACTTGTCTTGCTTTTCTACACTTTTGGCTTTTCCTTTGCCGCCTTCCCTTGGCTGCCGTGTTGCCAGTCGGACAGCTGCTCTGCGGTCTGTGGCTGGGTCAAGTACTTGTCCATTTTTGGGAAGGAAAGTACTTTGGCCGTTGGTAGAGTGTAGCAAATTTAAGTTAGAAACCGGCCGGCCGGCTACTCAGCAGTTGGTCGGCGAGGCGAGGAGCCGGCTCGGCCTATGAAAATGCTTTAGTCCTTAGCCATTTTTCGTGTGGGCACCTTTTCCTGACTTTAACTCTTGCCGGCCGGACAGTCGCTCTGCAAGCTGCGGCTTGTGGCAAGAGAGGGCTTAGGTGCCGGCACACACTTGTCCGACTGCAGGTACCATTCTCATAGTACAAGGTGGCAAGCCCCCGGGCCGACTGGTCGAACCCGGTGCCAGGCAGAATGATGAAATAACATACTCATAGGCATAGAACTTATCATATAGATAAAAAAAGGGGTATCCCTCGAGCGTTCCTCGAGGGCCCCGATGTCTTGTACTTAATACAAAAGGTAGCGTGGTACATACTGAATCAACTGTAAAACCTTTGGAGGAGAATTGCGTTCCATGGGCGCTCCGACTCCTTGCCCGAATCGTCTCTCTTGCGTGCTCTGGGCTTCTGCGCGTCGATGAGGTAGTAGGAGTCGTTGCCCAATGCTTTGCTGACGATGAAGGGGCCTTCCCAAGGGGCCGAGAGCTTGTGCTGGCCGGCTGTTCGCTGGATCAGCCGGAGCACAAGGTCTCCCTCTTGGAAGGATCTTGGCTTGACCTTCCAACTGTGGTAGCAGCGCAGACTCTGCTGGTAGATGGCGGACCGGCTGAGTGCCAACAGCCGGCCCTCTTCTAGCAGGTCGATGCCATCTTCTCGTGCCTCTTTCGCCTCCGCCTCCATGTACATGGTGAGGCGAGGTGAGTCAAACTCAATGTCAGTTGGGATGACGGCCTCGGCACCGTACACGAGGAAGAACGGAGTGAAGCCGGTTGACTTGCTCGGAGTGGTGCGAAGGCTCCAAAGGACAGCCGACAGCTCGTCAATCCAGCAGCTGACCGACCGCTCCAGTGGCTCGACCAGTCGGGGCTTGATGCGGGAGAGGATGAGGCCGTTTTCTCACTTGACTTGGCCATTTGACTGCGGATAGGCAACGGACGCTAAGTCCAGCCGGATGCCCTGCGTCGCGTAGAATCGGGCCAAGGCTCCTTTGGCAAAGTTTGTGCCATTGTCGGTGATGATGCTGTGTGGTAGTCCGTACCGGGTGGTGATGTCTGCGATGAAGGTCACAACAGTCGGGCCATTCAAATCTTGATTGGCTTTGCTTCAATCCACTTGGTGAACTTGTCCACGACGACGAGCAGGTGGGTCATGCTGCTGTGTTCTGTCTTGAATGGTCCCACCATATCCAACCCCCAGACGGCAAAAGGCCAAGCCAGGGGGATGGTCTTGAGTTCAGAGGCCGGTAGACGCTGCTGGGAGCTGAAATTTTGACACCCTTTGCAATGCTTGACCAACTCCTTGGCGTCCTCCAAAGCAGCCGCCCAGAACAAACCATGGAGGAAATCTTTGGCGACAAGAGATCTGGAAGCCACGTGGTGGCCGCACTCGCCTTGGTGGATATCTTTGTGGATTGCTTGGCCCTTCTCTGGTTCTACGCAGCACTGGAAGACTCCAGTCATGCTGCGTATGACGAGCTCTCTGTTTATTATTGTGTAGGCTCCTGATCGACGCTGTACTTGTCGGGCCGAGATCTCATCGGTCGGCAGCTCTTTGTTCACCAGAAACTTGAGAATGGGCTCTGCCCATGATGGTGCTTGAATTTCTTCTACTGCCACTATAGCCACCTGTACTAGGGCAGTTGGGCTGGGAGGTGGCGGGTTGGAGTTGGTTGCCACCTGCTGCATCATTGAAATCTCCGGGCCGACTGCTGTAACCCCCTGGCCGGGTTGTGAAGTTCCAGTCCGGGTGCGACTGTTGCAGTCCCCGAGCCACTTGGTGAAGACCCCGGGCCGGCTGCTGCAGCCCCCGGGCCGGGTTGTGAAGTCCCCGGCCGGGTGCGACTGCTGCAGTCCCCGTGCCACCTGCCGAAGTCCCAGTGCCGGCTACTGCAGCCTCCGAGTTGGATCCGACTACTTTGGGGGGAGCCGGCACGAAGATGGACTTCGATTCTGGAGAAGGCTTGATCGATGGCTTGCGGAGGCACTGACGGGAAACGTTGTATGGTATTGCATGACTGGTGGAGCCGATCCGTGCCAAGGCATCTGCCTGCTTGTTGTCATTTCTTGGTACGTGGAGGAACTCACACCCTTCAAAGTATCCGCTGAGTTGCTGGACGAGGAAGCGGTGGCTTGCCATGTTTGCATCCTTGGCGTCCCAGTCGCCAGACGACTGTTGGACCACCAAGTCAGAGTTGTCGTAACACAGGATCTGGCGGATGCCGATCTCTTTTGCCAACCAGAGGCCGTGTATTAGTGCTTCATACTCGGCTACATTGTTGGAGGCAGAAAAGTGCATTTGCAATGTGTATCTGAGCTTGTCACCTTTGGGAGAGGTGAGAACAACGCCGGCTCCCAAACCGGTGCGCATCTTCGAGCCGTCAAAGTGAATTCGCCAATGAGTGGAGTCCGGGGCTGGCGGCGGGTACTGGGTCTCGGCCCAGTCGACAAGGAAGTCGGCCAGTGCTTAGGACTTGATGGCGGTGCGTAGCTGGTAGAAGATGGTGTATGGGGCCAACTCGATGGCCCATTTGGCCACTCGGCCAGATGCATCTCTGTTGCCAATGATCTCGGCAAGTGGGGCAGTGCAGACAACCATGACTGGGTGCTCTTGAAAGTATGGCTTCAGTTTCTTGGCAGAAAAGTGCATGCTATAGCACATCTTCTGGTAGTGAGGGTAGTTCTGCTTCGAGGTTGATAGCACCTCGCTCAGATAATACACAGGCCTCCGGACTGGCTGTGCTCTGTCGTCTTCTGGGCACTCTACCACAATGACTGTGCTGACCACCCAGCTGGTGGCGGCGATCTAGAGGTACATGGGCTCTTTAGCAGTCAGAGCCGCCAAGACAGGCGGCATGGTCAACATCTTCTTTAACTGGAGAAAAGCTTCATCCGCCTTGTCATTCCACTCAAAATGAGTGGCCTTCTTCATGAGCTGGTACAGGGGAAGAGCCTTCTCGCCCAGCCAACTGATGAAACGGCTGATGGATGCCAAATAGCCGGTGAACTTCTAGACGACTCTCAGTCGGGTGGGTTTCTTCATCCTCTCGATGGCCTTGAACTTCACAGGGTTGCACTCTATTCCGCGCTTTGAGACTAGCAAGCCAAGGAGCTGGCCTGCTGGTACTCCAAAGATGCATTTCCCTGGGTTGAGCTCGATCTGAAATCGGCGCAGGTTTTCAAAAGTTTCCTTGAGATCTTCCAAGAGGGTACCGTGCTTCTCCGTCTTTACCACAATATCGTCTACATAGACGTGGGCATTTCTGCCGAGCTGTTTGAGGAGGCACTTCTGCATGCAACGCTGAAACGTGGCACCGGAATTTCTCAGGCCGAATGTCATGGTCAGGTAGCAGAAGGCTCCAAATGGTGTGATGAAGGCGGTCTTCAGGCGGTCTGCTAGGTTCAACTTGATCTGGTGGTAACCTGAGTAGGCATCCAAGAAACTCAGCAGCTTGCATCCGGCTGTGGAGTCTATCACTTGGTCAATCCGTGGTAATGCAAACGGATCCTTGGGGCAGGCTTTTTTGAGACTGGTGTAAATCAATGCACATGTGCCACTTGTTATTTTTCTTTAGTACAAGGACTAGGTTGGCGAGCCACTCTGGGAAGAAAACTTCCATGATGAAGCCAGCTGCCAACAGGCGGGCGATCTCTTCTCCAACAAGTCTTCTCTTCTCCTCCGACAATCGGCGGAGGGGTTGCTTGACTGGCTTGGCATCTTCTCTGACGTGTAGCTTGTGCTCGGCGAAATCCGTCGGAACACCTGGCATGTCTTTGGGGGACCATGCAAAGATGTCCCGATTCTCACGGAGGAAATCAATGAGCTCGCTTTCCTATTTGCTATCAAGGTTGGCACATATGACAGCATGCCTCTCCGGGTGCTCAGGGTCCAAGGGAATCTTCTTTCTCTCTTTGGCTGGCTTAAAGGAGCCCTCAGTCTGTGACTCATTCGGCTCCGGTGATAGGTCCGGCTGCTTGCCGGCCATGGCCACCACCCGGTCCAGGAGCTTCTTCTCAGTCGTGATCACGAGGGACTCGGCCAGCTGACTGCTGGCTGCAGCATAGGCGGACGACTTCTCATAGTTGCCACTGATCGTGATAATGCCCTTGGTTCCTGGCATCTTCATCTTGAGGTAAGGTGCTCCTCTACTCCAACTTCCTGATTCTAATAATACTTTTGAGCTTGAATGTGATGCTAGTGGAATTGGATTAGGAGGTGTGTTATTACAAGATGGTAAACCTGTTGCATACTTTTCTGAAAAATTGAGTGGGCCTAGTCTGAATTATTATACTTATGATAAGGAATTTTATGCTTTTGTTCGGACTTTGGAAACATGGCAACATTATTTATGGCCCAAAGAATTTGTTATTCATTCTGATCATAAATCTTTGTAACATATTAAAGTCCAGCAAAACTGAACTGAACCGTAGACATGCTAAATGGGTTCAATTCATTGAGACTTTCCCTTATGTCATTAAACACAAGAATGGTAAAGAAAATGTTATTGCTGATGCATTGTCTCGTCGTTATACTATGCTTCCACAACTTGATTTTAAAATATTTGGTTTGGAGACTATCAAAGATCAATGTGCATGATCCTGAATTTAAAGATGTATTGCATAATTATAAAGAAGGGAGAACATGGAACAAGTTCGTCATTAGCGATGGATTTGTGTTCCGTGCTAACAAGCCATGCATTCTATCTAGCTCTGTTCGTCTTTTGTTGTTGCAGGAGGCGCATGGAGGAGGATAAATGGGACACTTTGGCATGAAGAAGATGGAGGGTGTACTTGCTACACATTTCTTTTGGCCAAAGATGAGACTGGATGTTGAGCGCTTTGTTGCTCGCTGCACTACATGTCAAAAAGCTAAGTCACGACTCAATCCTCATGGTTTATATATGCCTTTGCCTGTACCTAGTGTTCCATGGGAGGATATATCTATGGACTTTGTTTTGGGTTTACCTTGAACAAAGAAGGGGACGGATATCATATTTGTTGTTGTGGATAGGTTCTCGAAAGTGGCACACTTTATACCATGTCATAAAAGCGATGATGCTGCTAATGTTGCTGATTTATTCTTTCGTGAAATTATTCGCTTGCATGGTGTGCCAAATACTATTGTTTCAGATTGTGATACTAAATTTCATAGCCACTTTTGGAGATGTTTATGGGCTAAGTTGGGGACGAATCTGCAGTTTACTACTACTTGTCACCCCCAAACTGATGGAGAAACTGAAGTAGTCAATAGAACTTTGTCTACTATGATTAGGGCTATTTTGAAGAATAAAAAGAAAATGTGGGAAGAATGCTTGCCTCATATTGAATTTTCTTATAATCGTTCCCTGCATTCTACTACTAAGATGTGCCCTTTTGAAATTGTGTATGGTTTCCTACCTCATGCACCTATTGATTTGTTGCCTCTTCCATCTTCTGAGAAGGTTATTTTTTATGCTAAGCAACATGCTGAATTGGTCTTAAGAATGCATGAGTTAACTAAGGAGAACATTGAGCGTATGAATGCTAAAATGAACTTGCTGGAGATAAGGGTAGAAAACATGTTGTGTTTGCACCTAGAGATCTTGTTTGGTTACATTTGCGTAAGGATAGATTTCCTGATTTGCGCAAATCAAAGCTAATGCCACATGTTGATGGTCTGTTTAAGGTGTTAGAGAAAATAAATGATGATGCATGTAAACTTGAGCTGCCTGCAGATTTTGGGGTTAGTCCCACTTTTAACGTTGCAGATTTGAAGCCTTACTTGGGTGAGGAACATGAGCTTCCATAGAGGATGACTTCATTTTAAGAAGGGGAGTATGATGAGGCCATCAATACCATTGTTGCACCCACAGCTCCTGATGCTATACATACTAGACCAATTACTAGAGTTCGCGCATGCCAATTGAATTTCCAGGTACTTACATTTCTAGGTAACGATTCTAATGTTCATGAGAATATGATGCTGCCTAAAGTGGATACATTTGTTTTGCTTAAAAATGAAGGGCCTAGCTTGGACAAGAAAGATGAACCTTGAAGCAAGTTCAAGCATGGAAATGATGGCATGCACCAGGGGAACAAGAGTGGAGTTTCAAGTGATGATTCCAGGACTTTGAGGCCACCATAATGAGTGCATGAAGGCTTGGATGAAATATACAACATACCACTTCCTAAATTTCGTCCAGAGGCCATTATAGGTGTTGCATCGCCTTATTATTGGGCCAGACCCATGTAATTTCGAAATACTTGAGTATAGGATATTTTTAGAGTCTGTATGTGTGGGGAAACAAGAGTTAGGGTTGGTTTTCAACCCCTCCTTCAAGGGCCACGAAATCCCCCCCCCCCCTCTTCCTCCATATATACAGCCCTTAGGGCGCCGTTTAGACTCTGGGTTTTGTTTAGATAAAAAGTTTGCCATATCTGCAACTTCGCGTACTTCGTTTGTGTTCAACGACCAGACCAAGACGTCATAGAACCCTACCTTTATCAATAAAGCTTTCATCTTATATTCGCAATATCTAGATTACAATCTTAGTTTCTTGCTTGTTCTTTGTTTGCTTGTAGGAAATAGACCTTCATGGTCATGTTGATCATGCTCCGGCATGGTCAATAACCTCTCAAAGTTGTTTTACGGTTGCCAAGGCGCGATGTCCTCGCACATTCATAGTCGGATCGCTAAAGTCTACTCCTCTGAAACAATAGTTACCATCTCATCGAAAGACGGGTCACCTTTTCCTCTATCACCCAAGGTGTACTAGGAATTGTTAAAGGCGTATAAAGTCCATGAGGGTTTAAGCATGACTTAGCTTTGCGGCAGATCTCACAACATAGCACGTAGCGCTCAACATCACGCCTCATCCTTGCCCAAAAGAAATGGTCAATCAACATACTCTCAGTTTTCTTTGCTCCAAAATGTCCCATGAGACCACCACCATGAGCCTCCTGCAAAAGCAACACACAAATAGAGCAATTTGGGATGCACAATTTGTTAGCTCGAAACAAGAATCCATCATGCAAGTGAAACATTTCCCAACCTTTCCCCTCGCTACACTTTGAGTCTGGTTCAGCAAAATATGGGCCATTGGCATACAATTCTTTGATGCTTTGCAAGCCAAAAAAATTAGTATCAGGTTGTGAGAGTGAAATATGGCGTCTAGACAAAGCATCGTCAACAACATTATCTTTCTTTTTCTTGTACTTGACAATATAGGGAAAAGATTCTAAGAATTCACTCCATTTTGCATGTCTACGGTTCAATTTTTGTTGACCCCTAAGGTGCTTTAAAGATTCATGGTTGAAATGTATCACAAATTCTTTAGGCCACAAATAATGTTGCCATGTTTCCAAAGATCTCACAAGTGTATATAATTCTTTGTCATAAACTGAGTAATTTAGAGTTGGACCACTTACCTTCTCACTAAAATATGGAATAGGCATGCCTTCTTGCATTAGTACGCCTCCGATACCAACACCACTTGCGTCACATTCAATTTCAAAAGTCTTGCCAAGGTTGGGTAGTGCAAGTAGTGGTGCAGATGTCAAATTTTCTTTCAGCTCTTGGAAGACCTTCTCTTGTGCATTTCCCCACTTGAAGGGAACATATTTCTTGGTTAGCTCATTCATTGGGTAGCAATGGTGCTGAAGTCCTTCACAAACCGACGGTAGAATCCAGCAAGGCCAAGAAAGCTCCGTACTTGGCTTAGATTTCGTGGAGGCATCTACCCACGGATGGCTTTGACTTTCTCCTCATCTACCTCCACACCTTTACCGAAAACAACAAAGCCAAGAAACACTATGTTGTCTGTGCAAAATGTGCACTTTTCCTTATTAGCATACAATCTCTCCTCTCTTAGGACAAAATGCACACACCAGATGTGTTCAACATGTTCATCCAAAGTCTTGTTATAAATTAGGATGTCATCAAATTAAACAACCAAAAACTTGCTAATGAACATTCTAAGCACATGATTCATTAATCTCATGAAGGTACTAGGTGCATTTTCAATCCAAATAGCGTAACTAACCACTCATACAAACCAGATTTTGTTTTGAAAGCAGTTTTCCATTCATCACCCTCTCTCATTCTAATTTGGTGGTAGCCACTTCGCAAGTCAATTTTAGAAAAGATGGTGACGCCACTAAGTTCATCAAGCATATCATCAAGCCTAGGTATGGGGTGCCTATACCTCATGGTGATGTTGTTAATAGGCCTACAATCATAGCACATCTGGAATCCATCTTTTTTGGTACTAAAACAACGGGTATAGCATAAGGAGAGAGACTTTCTATCGGGGATATACCCCGCAGTATGACCCGGCTGAAAGTATGACCAGCCTGACTTGGCGACTCACTAAGTGACCCGCCCGGATCTCTCCCCTCACTGATGACTCGGCTGGGCCTGGTGACTCATTGGTGACCCGGCATGGCAGTTCTGAAGAGCGACAAGACCTGGTGGCCCAGAAGGCGGCTCATAGAAGGTCGGCTCATGTTACGTTAGGCCGAGGAAAGACATAAGGAATATTCCTTACAAAGGAAGCAAGACTAGGACTCCACTTGTAATAGAGTAATCCTAGTCCTATTAGGACTCCACATGTAACCCGCCCCTCCAACTATATAAGGAGGGGCAGGGCACCCCAAGGGGGACAAGTTTTAGGCAGACAAGTCAATAGCTCTCGAGGCAGAGGTAGCGGATCATCGCCCTTGTAATCGTGAGCATCACCATGATGAATATCAATGAAGGAGGATGTAGGCTTTTACCTCCACAGTGAGGGGCTGAACCTGGGTAAAAACCCTCACATCTCTTGTCCCCTCAACCCCTCTCAAGCTACTACGTAGATGTTGGCCTCGCGACTAAGTCCTTTTCAAGAGGACATCTGCCGTGACAAATATATGACAGTTGGCGCCCATTGTGGGGAAAGCGCACGGTGGTTTGTGTTCTAGGATGGATCTCTTTTTGGATCGAGATACACGCAATCATCGAGATGATGAAGAACCGGCATTGAAAGCTTCACCTCAAACACAAATTTCATGTGTTAACTGAGAAGTTTTCTGCGACTAGCATGGAAGGATTTACACCGTCAACGAGCCGTTGAAACAAAGTTTAGAAGACCGAGTTCAAGAGAAGCTCGGGTTTCAACTTATGCGCCGCCACACGTGTCTGTGGCGATTGGTCAATCCAATGGATTGATGTCTGCTGCTGGTACTAATCCGAGACTAATTGGCGTAGATCAACTTCTGCTACTTGTCCGGTTTACAGTGGAAAAAAAAGAAACCAGCCTGTGTACAGAGACCCATCTACCCACGTGAAGATCAAGAAAAAAATAGAAGACTAAGGAAAAGGGCCACGACCCGGAAAAGGATTGGGACAGAAGACTCGGTCTCCGCCATCGAACCAGCCTCGCTTCACTGATTTCCGTCGGGCCGAGCCTGAGCCGCCGCAGCCATGCGGCCTCAGCTCGCCGCCTCCGTGCTCCTCCTGAAGCGCCTACCGGCCACGTGCTACAACATCTCTTCACCGTGCCTGAGCGCCACCGCTTGTCTGCACGCCGTGAGTCATCGACCTCTGTCTTCAAGCCGCCATGGCCTTGACCTGCCTAAGCCCTTGGGAGCTCCGCCGATGTGCCTATCTTCCGAGCTGCCTGCTCGCCGAATCGTCGCTGCTCGAGTAGGCATCGAGCCGCCGTCTCTACTGAGCCACCTCGACCTTTGCTTTGGGCCACGTTACCTCTACCTTGCATCACCGCAAGCCGCCTCCACCCGCTATCTTTAAATTGGCTTCCTGCTGAGCCGCCAACCTCAAACTACGTTGAGCCTACAGCGTGCCATCGGAATCCAACTCTCGTCCCCCTGTTTCGAAGCCACCGCAGTTTTTTGTGAGCCGCAACAGTAAAATGTCAGCTCCGCCGGGTCGTCCCCGCGCTGGGTCACCTCTATCAAAACCGCCGCCATGGGCCTGCCTTGACTCGCCTCGTCGCGCGGTTCATCGCCCCCGTCGCCACGCGTCAAACCGCCCTCGCCCACGCGGCCAAGTCGCCACCACGGCTTTGAAGACACCTCCGCCGAATCGCCGCGCCGTCCTGGCTCACCTCTGCCACAAACCATCACGGTCTCAGTCCCGACAGCGTGTCACCGGCCTCCTCTATTGTGCCATCAGCCGCCGATTCGGCCACACCTCTTCAACCCGCCAAACTCCGCCTTGAACCATCCTCCGTCAAGTAACAAGGCGTTGCCGCCACCACGGTGAGCCGCCACCGCTGTGAAGCACCGAGCCACCTCTGCTTTTGCTATGGTTCTGCGCCAAGCCGTCCACTCCTACTGCGACCCATCGTTTTTTCTGCCGCAAGCTGCCTCCGGCGCGCGGACTGCCGCAAGCTGCCCTGCTGTTCTGAGGCACCGCTCGTGTCAACTTCAGCGGGTGCACCGCCCCTACGCGAGGGCCCCCGTCGAGATGGCCTTGCCTCTGTCAATGTTATAAGGGAGAGAGGGATTTGGTGGAATAGTTTGTTGTATTGCTTGAGCCTCATGGGAATATATATAGGAGTACATGATCATCTTTGAGTACAAGGCAAGGTAGAATAATATCCTACGCTATCCTAGCTTTCCTAATAATCACGATACTCAATATCCCCCCGCAGTCACAACGGTAGCGACGCAGACGGTGAGAATGGAGAATATTCCGAAGGTAAGCCAACGGACACCCCCCCACAGTCGTAACAGTTGATGCATCGCGAAGTCATGGCTGGAGTGGAAACCGACGAGGTTGCTCAAGCAAGGCGGTAGCCCTTTGTGCCGTTTGTCGAGGTAGCTGAGAGCGTAGGTGGTGTAGCCATATTCGAGGTAGCCGTGCAAAGAACGCCGTGGTCGGTGTCGAGTCGGGGGTCGCCGGTGTCGAGGTAGTCGTCGTGGAGCCACGGAAGAAGAGCAGCGGCGGCGGCGGCCTAAGGAGGCGGTGGCGGCGGCTAGAGAAGGAGCGGGATGGCGGTGCTCGAAGTAGGCGATAATGAACCCGACAGCGTGATGAAGACCGGCGCGGACGGTGACATTCCCGCGCCAAGGGAGGCAGCGCAAAACATATCACGTGGAACTAAACGCGCATGGACAGCGGTGGACCGCGGGCCGCGGTGTTTCGGCCCGAAGGGCGACGCAACGACAGCGGGCAGGTTGGGGCGACGATGGGGAAGACCTCAGGGCGGTTGCAGGGATCGCGTGCCATGCTCGCTACGGCCCGACGAGGCGACGCACCGGCAGCACTAGGGTCGGTGCAGCCTTGGGGACGGCCTGGAGCGGACGGTCTCGGTGCGGCGGTTGACCGCGGGCCACGGCACTACGGCCCGAAGGGGCAACGCAGCGGCAGCGCACGAGGTGGTGCAACCACGGGAACAGCCTCAGGACGGTGGCATGGA
Source organism: Aegilops longissima (assembly GCA_021605205.1). Taxonomy (NCBI): domain Eukaryota; kingdom Viridiplantae; phylum Streptophyta; class Magnoliopsida; order Poales; family Poaceae; genus Aegilops; species Aegilops longissima. Next base: position 221,620,392 of record CM038680.1, read on the forward strand.
CCGCGTGCCATGCTTGCTACGGCCCGACGGGTTGACGCAGCGGCGGCGCGAGGGTCGGTGCAGCCAGGAGAAGAACCACGGGGCGGCGGTGCTGCGACCCGATGGGGCGACGTAGCGGCAGCCCGTTGCTCGATTAGTGAGGCGTGTCGAACTCGAAGACAGTCTTCAAAGGATCTATAGAGACGCACGCAACCATACTGATCAGGTCAGCAGCGCGGCGTGGATAGGCCAGATCTTGGATGCGCAGGTGATCTCGGTCAGCGATGCAGATGCCCAAGCGGTGCATCGTGCAGCCACACAGTGTGGGCACGTGCAACCAGGCAGGGACACGCTTTGCGCAAGGGGCCGACGGTCGCGTCCATGCATCAGCAGCCACAACACAGCGCTAGGCACACGTGCAACCACACCCATAGAGGAAGCAATGTGTGTGAGCACGGAGCAGCGGCGCTTGGCGCGTGAGTGGCCACTGGACTCGCGTCGTGCAGCCGCCGGATCAGAGTGCTCGTGAGATAGCCGTGAAGCCTAATGCACAATCCAGCCTCAAGACAATGAAGATGTCGATGAAGCAAACACATGTTGTAGACGGCGAACGGCAGCGGGCGACGCAAACCGATCTTAGATCGAAAAACCAAAGAAAAATAACACCGATCAATCGTTCAGCGAGAGAGAAAAACCCCAATCAACGGATTAGGAAAAAGACTCTCTAGGGTAGCCGATCAACGCGGCCGGCGGATGAACCCTAGGTACGGGGGGTGTTGAGGATATAGCTACTAAGTATAAACCGGCCAGGAGGGCCCGGTTCACCTTAGACTGTGCTGAAGCCCATGAAGGTCTTGAAGATGGCGTTCAACTAGTAAAGCTTGGAAGCCCATGGCCCAAAGGCGGATTAGGGCCCGTAGTGGTAAACCGCCATGATTATGTAAACTTGTAATATAAGTTAGAAAGGAGAGAGACCGAGCCGGACACTTTGTATAGGTCGGCTCAGGACTCTGCAGACCGGCCGGGCGTCAACCTGTGTATATAAAGGGATGACCCGGCAGCGGTTCAAGACAGACAACAACAACTCAAGGCCTAGGCGAAGCTTATTCGCTCCCTAGTCATCGAAACCACATCAATCCCATCACAACTAGATGTAGGATTTTACCTTCATCGAAGGGGCCGAACTAGTATAAAATCTCGTGCCTTTGCGTCCGTTTTAACCCCTTCAAGTTAACCCGTAGCGATGGCTCCACGACTAAGTCCTTTCACGAGGACATCTGTCGTGACAAAACCACGACAGTTGGCGCCCACCGTGGGGCTATCGCACGATGGTTTGATGATCTTGGAGGGCAAGTTCGAAGGACTCGAAGGCTATCTTGTGGGCGGATGACCAAGAGTCGTCGCGACAAGCTCTACATCGACGACGCAGATGGGGCCCGAGGCGGCTCAATCGAGTATGGATACGGGTCCCCTTTGGTGGCATACACGCTTTCATCGGCAAGATTGGTGAGCGAGGCCTGAGCCGGACATCTGCACCGACCTCGTCGAGACGGCTCAGCGTACGAGATCTGCCCAGGTTAAACCGGCCGTGAAGCGCGCCTTCGTGGGAGTCATCCACGGAGGAAACCATGAGGACGAATCGGGATATGGTAGCGAGACCGTCGTCTATTCCGGTGACGAGTCCTCGACCGGAGAAACCGAATCGTTGTACCAGTTGCAAGGCGACCAGATGAGGGGCTGTTCCGATGGCGATAGTATTCCGGACCCTCCGATCAGCCCAACCGGGTTGGAATATTTATGGCCGGTACACAAGCGGCGCTTCACTCTTCGACTGCGGCGGCGATGCTCTCCGGACCATCAGCGGCGGCAGCAACCGGGGCAGGAGGTCCTGTGCACCCGCCGGCTCAAGTTTTATCTGACCTGTTCGACGCACTAGCTGTGCTTATGGCGAGAGCCAATCCGGCGGATCAAGATGCCCTACAACGCAGAAGTTGCAAAGGTGAGAGAGAATCGCGCAGAGCCAAAGCAGACTGGCAGCCGAGAACAGCAGGATGGTCGCAGAGCGGGCGCTTTGGATGCCCAGCCTATAAGCTTATGTTGGACGTAACACGTCGCGCATGAGGTCTTAAAGCGGAAACACAGGTCCCATTTGCCTTCAGTTTTCGGCCTAGAAACCTCTTTCACACCCTGTATGGAACCATAATCCGCCGAGGTAAACCAGCCGAGGCGCCCGGGCAGCGCGCCGATCAACCCGCTTCATGGAACCCCTCGGCGTAACAATATGATGCCTCCGCCGTCCGGACACCTCCGGTCATTATTCTAATCCTATGGACAATCTTGTCGCTGCCGCTTCACGATTGGAGGCCATCCCGATCGAAGGAGATTCTCCGCGGTAGAGATCGCCGGGTTAAGGAGCTTCTTGAACAGCTTTGATCAACAGAAGCATACTCGTCGGCGTGACGGATTCATTCCACCCCACGACCGAGCAGGAGCTACAGCGCGTATGGATGAACCGGCTGTATCGAGCAACGCACGGCACCGTGAAGCGGCCCATGGCCATAGCCCGGCAGGCGATATTCGCGATGCTCAGGAAGTGGTGGACCGGGCCCGAGCATGAAGGGAGGCCGAGTTAGCAGCCTGAGCGAGGCGTCGACTTCGCCATTCGCCCCACCACCTCAGTCGAGCCAGGGGTCACTTCTAGCTTGGGGTGCCTGTTTGATCCCCACTTTACATAGCGTCGCTTGCCCAAAGACTTCAAGGGTCCGTGCAAGGTGCCAAATTACACTGCTGATTTACCTCCAGAAGCATGGATAGAGAGCTATGAGATGGCCATGGAGATGCTAGATGTGGATGAGGCCGCGTGTGCAAAGTATTTTACCATGATGCTTGAAGGGACGGCCCGTACTTGGTTAAAAAGCTTGCCGCCCAATTCTATCAGTTCATGGGCCTAGTTGCGAACCCGTTTATCCAGAATTTCAAAGATACCTGTAAGCAGCCCATGTCCGTAGTGGACTTGGCGGCTTGTGTCCTGGGGGAAGGGGAGTCAACAACCCATTGGGTACGCCGCGTTTCGGAAATCTTGCACTCGTCAGACCGGATCAACGCTGACTCTGCGATATTAACCCTGGAGGGCAACTGCCGGTTTCAGCCTCTGAAGTTAAAGTTGGGGTGCATGAAGCGATTTTGTAATGACATGGGAACTCTCATGGGCGCTTTGGTGAAGTATGCTGATTCTGATAGTACCAAGGATCCCGAGTCGGCGATGACAAGGCAGGAAGGAAGGAAGAACAGCAACTCAAGGGCCACAACATCACTTTCGGCGGGTAATGGCAAGCGTAAAGCGGATGGCAACATGGACTTTATAGCTAATACCAACGCGCAGGACAAGGGCCAGCGGCGCAAGGGTAAACAACCGAATCGAAGTGGAGCGCCTAATCCCAATCCGAACCGCTTGAACTATCTATTGAATCAACCCTGTCCGAAGCATGGGACGAAGGAGACGCCAGCAAACCACCTCTGGAAAGATTGCTACATTATGCAGGAGTTCAAGAGTTCTAATGCTTTCCGGCATGATCACGGCTCTGGCGGTGGTTCAGGATCCGGGCCGGGTTACGGTGGAGGAAACTCCGGTTCAGGATTTAATGGTAATCCAGGCGGACATAACAATCAGAACAATCAGAATAACCAAGGTGGTTACAACCAGCAGCAGCAACAGTCGGGTTATCAGAGCAACCCAAAGCAATTGAATAGTGGGAAGTACCATGTCTTCACCACTAGCTTAGACAAGCGAGACCGGAAGGATCAGAAGCGGGCAGTCAACGCTGTTGAACCGGCCGTGCCCCATTACTTACGCTGGTCGGAGCAGCCCATTATATGGAGTAGAGAGGATCATCCTCCCCGGGTCGACAATCTGGGTCAGCTAGCCCTGGTGGTGGCGCCTCAGGTGGGAGGTTATAAGTTCACCAAGGTACTCATGGATGGAGGGAGCAGCATTAACATCCTGTACTATGAGACCTTCCGTCGTATGGGACTAACGGATAAACATCTCAAACCGTCCAATACAGTGTTCCATGGTGTGGTACCTGGCAAGTCAGCATATCTTGTTGGTAAAATAGCTCTGGAAGTGGTTTTTGGTGATGATTATGACTCCAGATCGGAAACATTAACGTTTGAAGTGGTAAAAATCCAGAGTCCATATCATGCCCTGTTCGGGCGACCGGCTTACGCCAAATTTATGGCACGGCCCTGTTATGTGTATTTACAGCTCAAGATGACGGGTCACAAGGGGACCATAACGGTTCATGGAAGCCGTAAGGTCGCTTTGGTGTGCGAGGAAGGTGATGCGGCCTATGCAGAGTCGGGTTGTGCTACAGAGGAGTTGAAATATTATAAGGACAATGTTGATCCGGCGGACATGACCCCTTTGAAGAAGACGACTACAGAGCATGATCCGGATTTAAAGTTCAAATCGGCGGCTGAGACTAAGCTTGTTGACTTCGTGCCTGGCGATTCGTCCAAGCAGTTCACTATCAGCGCTAACTTGGACCCGAAATAGGAAAGCGCGCTCATCGAGTTCATCCGTGAGAATCGGGACATTTTTGCATGGAATCCTTCTGACATGCCAGGTGTACCGAGGGAACTCGCTGAGCACACTCTTAATGTTGATCCCAAGTGCAAACCGGTGAAGCAGTTTCTCCGTCGGTTTAACGAAGAAAGGCGCAAGGCTATTGGAGAAGAGGTGGCCAGGCTCTTAGCGGCTGGTTTTATCGTTGAAGTCTTCCATCCAGAGTGGCTTGCTAATCCAGTGTTGGTCCTTAAGAAGAACGGCACTTGGCGCATGTGCATGGATTACACAGATCTTAACAAAGCTTGTCCAGCAGATCCTTTTGCCCTCCTCCGCATTGACCAGATTATTGATGCCACTGCGGGTTGTGAACGGTTGAGTTTTTTGGATGCATATTCTGGGTATCATCAGATCAAAATGGCGGTTAAGGACCAGGAGAAAACGGCGTTTATCACCCCCTTTGGAGCCTTCTGCTATGTATCCATGCCCTTTGGGCTTAAAAGCGCCCAGGCAACTTATCAACGATGTGTACAGAATTGCCTGCACAAGCAGATCGGCCGTAATGTGCATGCCTATGTAGATGACATTGTGGTCAAGTCAAAGGAGAAAGAGACACTGGTTGACGATTTGAAGGAAACCTTTGACAACCTACGGGTTTACAAGATGATGCTCAACCCGGCCAAATGTATTTTTGGTGTTCCGGCAGGCAAGTTATTGGGTGTTCTCGTGTCCAACAGGGGAATTGAAGCTAATCCGGAAAAGATTATGGCTATTACCTCCCTGGCTAAACCGAAGTGTATTAACGATGTCCAGCGTTTGGCAGGCCGGATTGCCGCGTTGAGCCGGTTTATCAGCCGCCTCGGAGAGAAGGCCATCCCTTTGTACCAGATGCTGAAAAAGACAGATCAGTTTATCTGGAGTCCAGCCGCCGATGAAGCGTTGGAGGACTTAAAGCGGCAGTTAGCCAATCCGCCCATTCTTGATGCTCCAATCGACAAAGAACCGTTACTACTATACGTAGCGGCTAATGCTCATGCAGTTAGCGTGGCTATTGTGGTAGAGCACAAAGAAGCAGGCAAGGAATATCCGGTTCAGCGGCCGGTTTACTATATTAGCGAAGTGCTTATTGAATCCAAGCAACGGTACCCACATCGGCAAAAGCTAGTATACGGAGTTTTTATGGCGAGCCGGAAGCTTAAGCAATACTTCCAGGGCCATCCGATCACAATGGTCAACTCTGCTCCTTTGGGTGATATAATTCAGAACAGGGAAGCGACTGGCCGGATTGCTAAGTGGGCTATAGAGCTTGGGCCGCATGGATTGAAGTATGTGCCTCGAACGGCAATCAAATCTCAAGCACTTGTGGATTTCATCAATGATTGGGCGGAGATTCTGCGCTGAGAGAAGCGGATCACACTTATTGGGCGATTCATTTTGATGGATCCGAGCAATTGAGGGCTCGGGGGCTGGAGTCGTATTAACTTCCCCACGAGGTGACAAGTTCAGTTACGTTCTCCGCTTAATGTTCCCTTGTACTAACAATGCGGCTGAGTATGAAGCTTTGCTCCATGGTCTTCGGATGGCGAAGGAGATGAATCTTAGTCGGGTTAAGTGCTTCGTGACTCGCACGGTGGCTCAACAGTGTCGGCACTTGGGATTCCAAGGATCCACTCATGGCAGCCTATCGTCGTGAGGTGGACATTGTTGCAGGTCACTTTAAGGGTTATCGGTGGATCACGTGGATAGACGGAAGAACGAAGCGGCGGACGCTTTAAGCGGCTGGGCTCTCGGCGTAAACCGTCCCGCCTAACGCCTTTTTGGATGTTCAGATAACCCGTCACCAAGCTCCCGGTGAAGCGGATTTGGCTATTCCTGATCCGGAGGCGTAGTTGGTGGCAGCCCTGCATGTCATACCGGATTGGATAGTTCCTTATCTTGCATACATGAACCAGGCGAGTTGCGGAGGATGAGACTACGCCAGCGGATAGTCCGCGATCCAAGTCCATGACCATTATCAATGGCGAGTTGCATCATTGTAGTGTATCAGGCGCGTTTCAACGCTGTGTGTCCCTTGAGGAAGGCTGTGAAATTTTACGCGAAATCCACGAAGGGGATTGTGGTCACCACGCCGGTTCAAAGTCTCTGGTAGCTAAGGCGTTTCGTCACGGTTTCTACTGGTTGACGGCTCATACTGATGCGGAGGATCTAGTTAGACGATGTGATGGCTGTCAAAAATTTTCAAGGCGTGCTCATGTGCCGACTCAAGAATTGAGGATGATTCCAATTACTTGGCTGTTTGCGACTTGGGGGCTGGATATGGTCGGACCTTTCAAAAGGTCCAAGGACAAGAAGACCCGCCTCTTGGTGGCGGTTGACAAATTTACCAAGTGGGTTGAAGCGGAGCCCGTTAGCAAGTGTGATGCAGCCACGGCGGTTCAGTTCATTCAAAAGGTGATTTCCCGGTTTGGCTTTCCACACAGTATCATTACTGATAATGGTACCAACTTGTCCAAAGGCGCTATGAAGGAATTTTGTGAGCGTGAGCACATCCGGCTTGATGTATCGTCAGTAGCTCACCCACAGTCCAATGGACAAGTAGAACGGGCTAATCAAGAGATCTTGAGAGGCATTAAGCCCTGGCTTATGGTCCCTTTGCAGAGGACACCGGGTTGTTGGGTAGAAGGACTACCATCTGTGTTATGGAGTATCAACACTACGCCCAACAGATCCACAGGATACACACCATTCTTTATGGTCTATGGAGAGGAGGCGGTTCTCCCTAGTGACATCCGTCATGACTCACCTCGTGTGGCAGCTTATGTTGAAGCGGACAACGAGACGGCACGGCAAGACGCTTTGGACCTGTTGGATGAGGAGCGTGACATAGCAGCTGCCCGCTCGGCGATTTACCAACAGGATCTTCGTCGTTACCATAGTCGCCGGGTCAGAACCAGAACTTTTCAAGAAGGAGATTTGGTGCTTCGGCTCATCCAAGACCAGGTGATAAGCACAAGTTATCCCCACCTTGGGAGGGACCTTTCGTGGTCAGCAAGAATCTGCACAACGGGTCATACTATCGATCGATATTCGAGAGCATAAAGACTCACGACATCGGAGGAGGAGACCAACAGCCGTGGAACATAGCTCATCTTCGGCCTTATTATACCTGAGCCATCGGCTCAACTCATGTACATATTATCACAGTGTATATATTATGAATAAAGTAATAAACCGGAGCCTCAGCTAAAGTGGGGTATCTATTCTGTTACATCATGCGTGGTTACATGGAGTTGTTCTGTCTTAAAGCGGCCTCCGGTTTACCCCTTGAGTTTGCTTTTCAAAAGCTTTATGATATCACTTGGGGGCTTGGTCGTGTCCGAACCAATGCAACACCTTTTGATAGGCGAAAGCCACCAGATCACTTGGGGACATGGTCAAGTATGAACCAGTCACGCCTCTTGATCGGCCTAAGGCCATAGAGTAACTTGGGGGCTTGGTCGAACCCGAACCATTGCCACGCCACTTGATCGGCATAATGCCACGGTTTCAGTTGGGGACCTGGCTGACTTGAACCATAGCTACACCTTATTGGGAGCTTGGTCGTGTCCGACCATGGTAACACCATCTGATCGGCTCAGTAAAGCCTCTTTTTGCAAACGGTTTTAACATTGCCTTTGTTTCCATATTTTTTTCATAACTGCTATTTGATTTTTGTTGCGTTTTTTTAAACCGGTAACATTTTTAAACAGGTTCAAACTGTCAATTGACGGAATTCGGTCCATTTTTAATCCGGAGATAATTTTTCCGGTTTGACTTTTTCTGTTAACATCCCATTATGGAGTAACAGGGGGCTTGTCATGACCCGGCACGGTTTAACATGGTAAACCGGCATTATAAACACAGGAGCTGTTTTCTCCTTTGACGGTAATGGTTTATACAACCTCCGCTTCAAGATTGGCACAGCCAACTCCATGCCTTATGATGGCAGGTATTATTTAATGATATGTTTAAATTAAGTTATTCTTGATTTCATCGATATTATGACCCGCCTGGTGGTACAACCACAACGGCGCTTTAAGATTTTCGCTGCAGGTAATAGTTTATCATTGACAAATCAAACGGAGGCATAAGTTGCAAAACGTATGCACGAAGGCATATAAACGCCAAGGGTGGCAGCTAGTTTTATTACAAGGCATTCAGAGGCCCAAAATTTGGAATTGCTTCATAACGGGCAGTTTCTGACGTATCAACCGACTTGACGGATTAAGCTTCATTGCCGGGTGGACGTGAAGTAGATGGGTCGTCTGGCGTCGGTTCAACTTCTTCCTCCTCACCATCCAATGGCCGGAAGTCATTGGTGGTCCAGTCAATCCGGGTTAAAGCCTGAAAGACAGCCTCTTCACTTATAAGCTCAGCCGGATCAACGTCAGGGGCGTAAGTGTGCTTACGGGTTGGTGGAACAAGGTTCTGCACTTTCGAAATAACAGCTTCAACCCGTCTGTTGTTCGCGTCGTAGAAGGAGTGGTGAACCGTTAGGTTGGCCTCTTCTGCCAGTTGACTCGCCAGAGGACGCATCTCCCTTGTTACTCGTTTGAGAGCATCATTATCAAATACTTCGTCGTTTTCTTGAGCACTGGGGAAACCCTTGGCTATGTCAGCCGGATCAAGGTCAGCTATCCATGCTTTGGTGCGAGTTAGTGCCAATAAGGTGCCAGCCGGGGCAGCGGATCGTTTCAATTCTTCTATCTGTGCTGGTATCATAGATAGCTGGTCCAGTGTGTCCTTGATCAATGTTGGAGCCGCATTATCATAAGAAGTGGCACAAATAACCCGCTGGGCGCCGTTATACAGCTGCTCAATCAATGTATATGCGGCCTTGAGTTTTTTCCGCATGTCAGAGCCCAGATGAGCAATGCGCCTACCTATAGCGGTTTAAGAAGTTTACGTTAAACCGCATGCAATTTCAAAACGGAATATTTATAAAGCTTCGGTAAACATTGCTTATCAAATATTGCAGAAGTCATGGCAGTGATTTGGCGCTTTAATCCAGTGAGCTCTTCCGTCACCGGTTTAAGAGCTGCTTCAGCATCTTCCGCCTATTTTAGCAAGCCCACCTTTTTAGTATCCCAGCTGGCCCGCTCAGACTTGAACCACTCTTTGAGCTGCTCCATGGTAGTCAAGGCAGTTTTCAGCTCATCCTTGGCCTTGGAGGTTTCTGCTTGTTGAGATTTTAGATTTTCTTGAAGATCATTGATTTGTGAGACTTGTTGGCGTATCTCACTCTGCAACAAAAAGAGAGCATGTTAATATCTTCATTAGAAGTCCCAAGCGCATAACCAGTCATACACTTGGCACTTGGGGGCTAATGAGGATCATTTTTTATACTGATTATTGAAGTCCCATGGATTAATACAAGTGTTAATCATGGCACTTGAGGGCTAATGTGTGTTTGATCGAAATATATAAGACAAAGTACTATGAACTATGCAAAGTCCCGTTTGACTTTACGGGACAAACCGCCCTTAGGGGCTACTATGCAATGAAGGGACAAGAGAAGGGCACAACTATTTACCTCATAGCGCCCTTCATAAGATTTACTAAACCGGCTTCATAATCACGGCTTGTGTAGAGCCGGTTCAGGAAGCCAGAGTGAAGGTCTTGGGCAGAGAGATTGTTATAAGCTGACAGATCAGTTTTTTCCTTCCCTTTGCTCATGGCAGCAAATTCTTCCTTAGTAGTGTGCTTTGATAGAGCAACCGGATTGCCAGGGGCGGTATATGCGGTGCCGTAATCTCGACATCATCATCTTTGATCGGACTGGCGGATTAGCATTTTCAACAGGGCTTGGTGCTTTCATACCCGGCTTGGCGGATCAGCGCTTGAGTCCCGTTGTTACGCTTTCTGAGACTCGGAGGAGCAGGAGGATGTGAAGTCTCAACTTGGACATCCAGTTCAACCTCTAGCGGATTAGCATTGGCATCTTGATTTTTCCCAGCAGAGTTGTCTTTAGCAACTTCGGGATTTTCACCATGATGCTCTGGAGTCTTCTCCGGATCAACATCCACACTAGGGTCGAGGGTCTTGGCCTTTTTACTAAGTCGAGCCTTGGTGCTACAACATCAAGGGTTAGAATATGATAAACCGGCAAATACAAGGAACAAATTAAGGAGTAATATACTTACCCAGCAGCAACTTTGAGAGGAGGAAGCTGAGTGGTTGATGAACCGCCAGATGAGTTGGAAGAAGCCTGGTAATTCGGGTCAGACGGATTGAGAGGGCATCGGAAGAAACCTTTCAAAGGATAACGCTTTTCAGGAGAACAAGTCACCTCTGGACGACGTTTCCGGGTTGGTGTGTCAGCTAAACCGGACGACGTAATTTGTTGACCGCTATGCCGGGTCGTACGGCGTTCTTCAGTTTGCTATGTCTTCAAAGAAAATTTTGGATCCAAATGAGCATAGGAGTGAGATTGTTTCACTTTCCGGACTGTGCGGCGAATTCTTTTAACCGGTACAAGATCTAAATCAGAAGAAAGAAGGATCACCTCAACAGGTTCTGCATGGCTGGCCTCAGCGTCATCCTGGGAATTGTAACTGTCAATAAAATGAATGAAAAAAGAACCAAGTGAGTCAAGCTCTACCTCAGCATCTGATTTTTCATCTTCTGGCGGTTCAGAAGACTCGGCGGTTTTCCTCTTGCCAGTTTTCTTTGTGGTCTTGGTCTTTGCACGAGGAACCCGGGCCGGTTTAGTTCGTTTCCAAAAGTAGTTGTTGGCCTGAAAATTAATATAGAGGTATTAATACAATCAATATGGAATCAAAGTCAGTAGAGTAATGAGAGGAACCTTACCGTGGGCGGTTTGTTGGAGATGCAGAATGGAGCCAACCCGGTTTGGCTGCATGCGGAGATCAGTTCATCGAGAATTTTCTTCACTGTTTCGGTAACTTCAAGCTCAGTTATTGATAGTTCGTGATGTTGTTGAGGATCTTTGACGTCACCAGTATATTCGTGCATCAATCCGGGGCGGCGATTTATAGCAAGATGCCCCAAGAAACCCAGCAGCGGACAAGGTCAATACCAGTTAAACCGTTGGCCATCAGATCCCGGAGCTTGGTAATTTGAGGTGCAAAATTCTTCCGTTCTGCGGCGGTCAAGCGCGAAGGCAATGGGTGGCTGTTGCTAAGCCGGTGAGGGCGATAACCCGGCAAGGGATTTTCTCCGTTAGGAGCAGTGTTCCAGCAATAGAACTAGGTTTGATTCCAATCTTTAGGATGGCTATGATGTTTGGCGTGAGGGAAGTCCACTTCCTTCCTTTTCTGGATTGAAACGCCGCCAAGTTCTGTGTTAGGACTGTCCGAGAATTCTGTATGGCGGTTCAAATGAAAGAAATCTCGAAATAACTCCACGGTTGGTTCTTCTTGAAGATAGACTTCGCGGAATACTTGAAAGTTGCATATATTGGACACAGAGTTCGGACCAATATCTTGTGGATGGAGTTGGAAGCTTGCGAGGACATCCCAGAAAATTTTTGATCCGGGCGGGCTGAATCCCCGGTCTAGGTGTTGCATAAAAACAATTACCTCTCCTTCTTGAGGTTCAGGTGGACATTCCGATTCCGGAACTCGCCAGTGGAGAACATTTTTTGAGGCTAAAACGCCAGTGGTGACGTAGCCGTTGAGTTGTGTTTCCGTGATCCGGGACGGAATCCAATTGCAAGCAGCAAATTGTTTCGCCATTACGGAAGGGGGGAGCTGAAAGAAAATCAAACAGGTGCCGGTTTACTGTCTACGGTTTGTAAGTGAAAAATTCAGTGTTAAACCGGTGAAAATACAATGCAAGGTCCAGTTGGCGGTTTAAGAGAGGGCTAATGACATATGGCGGATTGGCCATCAAGGATTAAACCTCCCATAGGCAGAAAGGCCAAGATTCAAGATTTCTGCTAAGTGTTGACAGAAACAGGTTTTACACAATGTTCAAATCTATTTGGATCTACCGCACATCTATAAAGCAGTTTTTACTGCGTTCTTTAAAAGGCGTTCAAGTAGAACAGAGAAGGATGCATACTTTACAAGAAGAAAAGGAAGGGCTGCTAGTATTAAAAACAGATGCGGAATGACTACCGCAGGAGATCTATACCGTTTTTGGATCAAAACTACCGCGGCAGAAGGTAGGATGAAGAGGAAAAATGGAGAACTGTGCGGATGAGCTTGCAAAAACCTAATGCAGATCTAAGGACGAAGAACAGAAGAAGTTTACCGCTGCAGATTACGGCGGAGGGGGGCGATGAGCCTCTGATCTAACTCAGGTTGATGCAGCGGCCTTGGTTGGTGCAGTTCTCGAAGGTCGCGGACGACGGCGGAGCTTCAGAGCTGAGGGCGTTGCGAGGAAGAAGAAGATGCAGAAGAGGAAGAGAAAAAGGAGCCCTCGGGCTTTATTTATAAGGGAAAGAGCAAATGGCAGGCGCGAGAATCAAGGCGTCCAAAGCGGCCAAGTGGGTGCGCCTATCGCCTCGATTTTCGAGATAATCATTAATGAGAAGGGAATCTTTCTAATCCTTTTATGCAGAGATGATGTCATGACGGACTGTTGCGATGTTCAAGATGACGCTACGGCGGTTTACAAAAATTCACAGGAGAAGTCAATATGGCGGTTTACTTAAAATACAAGAGGATGTTTACAAGATATTTTAGTGTTGAAGATTGACATGAATAAATTCAAATCAATCCGGGGCCTAATGTTGAGGATATAGCTACTAAGTATAAACCGCCGGAGGGCCCGTTCACCTTAGATCGTGTTGAAGCCCATGAAGGTCTTGAAGATGGCGTTCAACTAGTAAAGCTTGAAGCCCACGCCCAAAGGCGGATTAGGGCCCGTAGTGGTAAACCGCCATGATTATGTAAACTTGTAATATAAGTTAGAAAGGAGAAAGGCCGAGACGGACACTTTGTATAGGTCGGCACGGGACTCTGCAGACCGGCCGGGCGTCAACCTGTGTATATAAAGGGACGACCCGGTGGCGATTCAAGACAGACAACAACAAATCGAGGCCTAGGCGAAGCTTATTCGCTCCCTAGTCATCGAAACCACATCAATCCCATCACAACTAGACGTAGGCTTTTACCTTCATCGAAGGGGCCGAACTAGTATAAACTCTCGTGCCTTTGCGTCCGTTTTAACCCCTTCAAGTTAACCCGTAGCGATGGCTCCACGACTAAGTCCTTTCACGAGGACATCTGCCATGACAAAACCACGACAGGGGGCGCGGCCTCCAGTGACGGTCATGGAGGCCGACCGCCCCGGGGGTGGCGCGCAGGGCAGAAGCGGCGGACGGCGGCTAGGGTTGGATCGGTTAGGCTGATACCATGTTAAAAGGGAGAGAGGGATTTGGTGGAATAGTTTGTTGTATTGCTTGAGCCTCATGGGCATATATATAGGAGTGCATGATCATCTTGAAGTACAAGGCAAGGTAGAATAATATCCTACGCTATACTAGCTTTCCTAATAATCACGATACTCAACAGTCAAGCTGCTACCTCCTCGTTGCCGCCTCCGCTGCAAAACTGTAGCCTTGCCCCGGTCTTGTATTGCCGCTGCTGCAAGCTTGCCTGGACGGTGCCTCTCCGCCGAAGCAGGCCTGCTTCAACTCCCCTCTGCCGTGCGTCACTGCCGCGTCGAGTGGCCGCTCCAGTTTTGAGTCGTAGCTTCCGACTCACGCCTCTCACCATTTCCTCCGCTGGTGTCGCCCGCTCCGTACCGTGCCAAGCTACCAACGTTTCTGTGGTATTGCAAGTCACCAAAGGATCAGGCTTTGAGGCTGAAAGTAAAAATTCAAAATGCCAAGGCATCTGTTTGTGCTGCTGCTCTTCATGTTATCACACAAGCGGTCAATAGAGCTGGTGTTGCGCGCTGCTGTGCACGCTTCTACAGCTCACTTCAAAATTCTAAAGAATTTTCACCACGACGCTTCAAATATGCAAATGAACAGACATCAATTATCAAGTGGTAATTTGGTATTAATTGAGTGAAGCAAGTCTTGTTACGGAGTGGTATTCCTTGAGCACTGTTTACATAAAGTCCAAGTTGAGAAGGACGCCAAAGTTCTATGCACTGCTCGAGGGGCATGACTTGCTTAAAAAAGTGGCTGGAGGCGTGGGCATCTATTTGGACGTGAAGGCCGTAATTTGGTCAAATCATTGTGCAATCACTTCATCCGGGTTATAAATCAGGTGATATCCGTCCAATCTATTGTGTTAGCACATATTAAATTCTTTGGAAACAATTATTCCGTCCTGCAATATTTTTGTGCATAGGAGAATTATTCATTACAAAGTGGAATTATACCGTGGAGATGGAGGCGCGCCGACATCATTTGGCACAGGTGGTTGTCCATCTCACGTTACTCAATGGACTCCCGCATTGGCTTAAAATGCCGTGGTCGTCTCTCGCGACCGCACCGGCTTACAACGCCGCGACCGTCTCTCGCGACCTCGCCGTCTTCAAATGTTGCAGCTGACTTCCACGTCTACATCAACACGACAGAGGCTGCATACACCAGTATGAGCCGCCCAACGGACGCGCGCAAGCCGCCGTGCCCGCGGTCCAGTTTACATCAACACATCGGTGCAGTGCTTGCCTGTACGAGCCGCCCAACGGAAGCGCACAAGACGCCGCCCGCAGTCTGATCTACATCGGCATTTCAGTGCAGTGTTTGTCTATACGAGCCGCCCAAACGGACATGCGCACAAGTCGCCGCCACTGCGGTTTGGTTAACTTCAACAACCAGCCGGGACGAACCATCGACCGGATTATTGAAGCAATTCATACAGGATCATCTATAACTCGCCACGGTCAAGCTTAACCTTCCATGGATTTACATGGTGTTGTCAACGCCAATGACATACGCTTATGACACAGTCAACTATGAAGACTCTCAAGCCACCTCTTCGAGTCAACTTAAGACTCGAGGGCTACAGATATGGCTCGTCACATTGTCGTTTTCAACAAAAACCCTGGGTCATTGCAAGGAAGTTAACCCGGTCCCGGTGGCTACTACATTATTGACGGAAGGATTAAAAGTTGCCCAAGAAGATGAGCCGCCGAGAGGCGCCATTAAAACATGGGTGCCTTGATTTATTGGATCATCATAAAGTCACTTGGGGGCTTCTGCCGTTTTCTTCATACAAGATGGCGGCTTACAAAAGGGCAGCTTACAAGATGGTGCAATAGTTGATATCATCGACAAGGTCGTTTGGGGGCTTTCAACCCGCCGGGTTAAGCTTCAACCCTCTTGATCGGCTCTTCAGCCACTACAAGTTCGGGTCATGTACCCAAAAGTTGATTACGTCAATAAGGTCATTTGGGGGCTTTCAACCCGCCGGGTTAAGTTTCAACCCTCTTGATCGGCTCTTCAGCCACCGCAAGTTTGGGTTATACCTGCCTGTAAGCTGATGCCGCTCCGCCAGGTGACCCGCCGAACTCTTACCAGTTATCTCAGCCTAGAGACACTGTCTGTCCGATGTACTGGACAGTTAATCTCGTCATGAGACCCTGCACTGGTTAAGGTTCAAATGGCGACTTGTGTCACGTGAGGGCCTCTTACCGATGCGAGGATAAACTCACTCATCTGCTGCATACTCACGGCCAAGTGGCCCGTCGTCACTGTTTAAGGTTCAAACGACGGATTTACATCACGTGAGAAGTAGCTTATATATGGACATAGGGGTACTCATGCCCTGATGTAGCGCTCCAATATTGCTTGCCGTACTCTTAACAGTTACCCTTTTAAAGACCCTGCACTGTTAAGGTTCAAACGACGAATCTGTGCCATGTGAGATCAAGCATATGAGTTTAGGCAGCCATGCCTAAGTTTTTCAAAAACAAAAAGAAGGAAAGCAAGAACATCATACATTGCATACATCAGCATGCATTGCATCATGCATCATACATACATATCATGCCAGTCTTCAAACCAGATCAAAGCATAAAATTCTGCAGGTGCAAATAGATCTTTGATAGCCAAAATGGCTGGATCTTCATCATGCTTTATCATAGCCAGTATTAAATGATTGGGGTTTTCAAGCCAGCTTGGAGAATTGGTTATTTTTTAAGAGCTGCCCTATCAGATATATTGTTGTGTTTCATCTAATTGACTGGCTTTTGGATCTTTTTCAACTTGTGCTCCATAGTAATCTACA
Source organism: Aegilops longissima (assembly GCA_021605205.1). Classification (NCBI taxonomy): domain Eukaryota; kingdom Viridiplantae; phylum Streptophyta; class Magnoliopsida; order Poales; family Poaceae; genus Aegilops; species Aegilops longissima. Next base: position 221,637,129 of record CM038680.1, read on the forward strand.
GCACTTATGGATTTCTCAAACATATATTTGCCGGGTTGCACCGCAACCACGAGCAAGGATTTTATTTCAAGGACAAAGGCATTATTCCAGGATATTCATACCGGGTTACAACCACGGTCAAGGATTCATTCAATAAATCATGATGAGTTACATTATTCAAGTCCATTTTATATCAAGTATGCAAGTCACATGTCGCTGCAAGCACACATCACGGCACTTGGGGGCTAATGCAAGATGGTTTTCAAATCATTACATTTGTCAACAAGACCCTGTTATCTCAAGGAGATGAGCCGACTTTTCTATATTTTTCTAAGTCCCAACCCAGTATTTCTTACTTGGGGGCTACGCCACTCAGATCAAATTTACTAAAGTCCCAAGACGCTGCAGGCATGCGACCTGGCACTTGGGGGCTACAGTATTCAGTTGTTCAAACAGATTATAAGGTCCAAATTGAAGACCCGGCGCATCACATACTGATGAGCCGGCCCTTGGGGGCTGCTACACCAGCTAAAGCTTTATAAGTTGCAGCATTTATATTCAAGCAAGTCTTAAGCTATCACTACATTCTCCTCTTAAGAGTTGGGGACTACATGTGATATGCATATAAAAGGAGGAACATCTTCAAATTCTCAGTTTTGAGCAAACCAGGATCAATTTAACATGGATAAATCCAAATTAAACTAGGTATAATGTCGGGGATATACCCCGTGGTATGACCTGGCCGGAAGTAGTACCCGGCCTGACTTGGCGACTCACTAAGTGACCCACCCGGATCTCTTCACTCACTGATGACCCGGCCAGGCCCGGTGACTCATTGGTGACCCAGCAGGGCAGGTCAGAGGAGCGACAAGACCTGGTGGCCCAGAAGGCGGCTCATAGAAGGCCGGCTCATGTTACGTTAGGCCGGTTTAAGAGGAAAGACATAAGGAATATTCCCTTACAAAGGAAGCAAGACTAGGACTCCACTTGTAGTAGAGTAATCCTAGTCCTATTAGGACTCCACATGTAACCCACCCCTCCAACTATATAAGGAGGGGCAGGGCACCCCAAGGGGGACAAGTTTTACGCAGACAAGTCAATAGCTCTTGAGACAGAGGTAGCGGATCATCGCCCTTGTAATCGTGAGCATCACCATTGAAGCAGGATGTAGGCTTTTACCTCCACCGTGAGGGGCCGAACCTGGGTAAAAACCCTCGTGTCTCTCGTCCCACTCAACCCCTCTCAAGCTACTACGTAGATGTGTTGGCCTCACGACTAAGTCCTTTTCACGAGGACATCCGTCGTGACAAATCTACGACACTTTCCCTTACATAACCTTAGTTTAGTAAGCCTTCAACTTGTTGTTGAATCTCCTTGGTTTCCTCTTGGTTTGTGCGGTATGGTGGTCGGTTCAGCAATGGGGCTCCTGGAACCAAATCAATTTGGTGTTCAATGCCTCTTTGTGGTGCGAGCCCTGGTGGTATTTCCTCGGGAAACACATCTTCATACCCCTGCAAAATCTAAACAACTACAGTAGGAGTGGTAGATGATAAGTCGTTAGTAGAAAGAAAGTTGTCTTTGTACAAAAGTACAAAGAACACGGAATTGGGTTCTCTCAACTCTCTCATGTCCCTTTTCCTAGCCATCATAACTAACCCCAATTTTTCCAATGTCTTGGTCAATTTGAGCTGTGGGATTTCATTAGGCTTTGGATTCTCTCGCTCACTATGTTGGTGGATGTCACTCAAGTGTTTCTCACTCACTCTCTCTTTCTTTTTCAGATCATCCATCAATATTTCTTTGGGTGTCAAAGGAAGCAAAGATATGCGCTCTCCCTCGTATTGGAACGAGAGACGATTAGCACGGCCGCTGATTTGCACATCACAATCATACAACAAAGGTCTTCCCAATAGCAGTTGGCATTCTTGCATTCTCACCACATCACATTCCACTTGATCTCGGTACTTCCCAATGGAAAATTGAATTGTGACTATGTTGCTTACTCGAAGTGTACCACAATCATTGAGCCATTACATTTTATATTGACTTGGATACCTTATTGGTTTTGGTCCCAATTTCTCTACTAAATCTGAACTTGCAATGTTGTTGTAGCTGCCATTGTCAACAATAATTCTACAAAACTTCTCCTAGATGCTGCCACGGGTGTGAAAAATATTATGTCACTGCCCTTTCTCTTCTCTAGCTGCATTGACAGTAAGCACATGACGAGAAACAAATAAATCTCCCATGTAGGCCTGAATATCACAAGCACTCTTCTCACCATCTTCATCCTCATGATCACCCGGTGCTCCACTATCTTCATGTTCACTCTCAAATTCCCATTCACCTTGTTCATTGATAAATAGAACTCTCTTGTTTTGACATTCAGAAGAAATGTGACCATGCCCTTTGCACTTCCAACACTCAATATCTTGGCTTTGAGATGATGGTACAGCCGTGGGGTTAGAAGTACTTCCAGCAGCAGGGGAGCATGCTTGTCAACATTCCTAGGAGCCGATGATGATGCTGATGAAGCCACTGTTCTCTGGGTGGCAGTAGGGTGTGAATTATGCTGAAACTGAGAACCACCATGAGAGGCACTTGGCTGCAACCTTTGTCATGGTGTGGTCATGCGGTTATGAGATATCCGTCCATGACCACTCCGCTGCACCTTCCTCTCTGTTCGCTCTGCTTGCTCCACAATATCTTGTAGAGTGTTATAGGGAAACATCTCCACAAAATCAGAAATTTCATTGTTGAGACCATGTAGAAATCTCGCCATCTTTGACTCCTCATCTTCTTGAATACGAGCACGAACCAGCAGTAATTCCATCTCTTTATAGTACTCATCCACCATGTGCGTACCTTGGTTGAGGCGCTGCAATCTGTTTTGGAGATCTCTTTGATATTGTGAAAGGAACAAGCATTTGCCTCATGGCTTGTTTCATCTCTTCCCAAGTGTCAATGTGGTCACGGCCTAGCAACAACTGATTTTCTTGTAGTTGATTCCACCAAGTAAGTGCATAACCAGAAAACTCAACACAAGCAAGGTTGACTCTCTTTAGATCAGCAAGGTTATGGATACGGAAAATCTGATCACACTACTCTTCCCAATCAAAATATGCATCGGGGTCTTCCTTTGCTGTGAACTTGGGGACGTGCAACTTGATTCTTGCTATGTCATTCCGACCATCTCGATCATGATGTTTTGCACGACGCCCATCTTCAACAGCACGATAGTATGGGACACCATCATAATCATCAAAATCATCACCATGGCCATTAGCAACACACTCATGAGGGTCATAGTAGTGTTGGAAATATGGCCTAGAGGCAATAAAAAAGTGGTTATTATTATATTTCCTTATTCATGATAATCATTTATTATCCATGTTATAATTGTATTGATTGGAAACTCAAATACATGTGTGGATGCATAGACAACAACATGTCCCTAGTGAGCCTCTACCGGGCTAGCTCGTTGATCAAAAATGGCTATGGTTTCCTAGTCATAGACATGAGTTGTCATTTGATACCGGGATCACATCAATAGGATAATGATGTGATGGACAAGACCCAAACTATAAACGTAGCATATCATCGTATCAAGTTTATTGCTATCGTTTTCTGCATGTCAAGTATCTGTTCCTATGACCATGAGATCATGCAACTCACTGACATTGGAAGAGAACCTTGTGTATATCAAACGTCGCAACATAACTGGGTGACTATAAAGATGCTCTACAGGTATCTCCGAGGGTGTCTGTTGAGTTGGCATGGATCAAGACTGGGATTTGTCACTCCGTATGACGGAGAGGTATCTCGGGGCCCTCTCGGCAATACAACATCACAAGAAGCTTGCAAGCTTGTGACTAATGAGTTTGGTAACGGGATCTTGTATATCTGAACGAGTAAAGAGACTTGCTGATAACAAGATTGAACTAGGTATGGAGATACCGACGATCGAATCTCGGGCAAGTAACATATCGCCGGACAAAGGGAATTGTATATGGGATTAACAGAATCCTTGACATCGTGGTTCAACTGATAAAGATCTTCGTGGAATATGTAGGAATCAATATGGGCATCCAGGTTCCGCTATTGGTTATTGACCGGAGAGGATTCTCGGTCATGTCTACATGATTCTGGAACACGTAGGGTCGCACGCTTAACATTCGGTAGCGCTAGGGTAGTATTGATATATTAATAGTGGAAAGTCCAAAGGTTGTTCGGAGTCCCGAATGGGATCCGGGACATCACGAGGAACTCCAGAATAGTCCGGCGGTAAAGATTCAAATATGGAAAGTTGTTATCGGGGTTCCGAAAAAAGTTCGAGTTTTTTGCTATTGTACCGGGCAGGTTCTGGACTGGGACCCACATGAACATGGGTAGTGGGGAAAGTCCCCACAACTCTGGTCTAGATGCACCAAGATCCTCCCTTAAAAGGAAAAGTATCATATCCCAAGGGCATAAGATCAAGATCCCTAAAAAGGGGGATAGCGATTGGTGGGGAATGAAAGGTGGGATTTCCTTACTACCCCTTTGGCCAACGACCCTAGGGCCTTGGAGGGCAAGCCACCAGCCCCCTCCACGCCTATATAAAGGTGGGGCAGCATTGGGGGGCAGCCACCCTATGACCCTTGCCCGTTACCTCTCCCAACTCCTCCCACGTTTCACCAATACGCGCTTGGCGAAGCCCTGCCGGAATTCCGCTGCCACCACCACCACCACCATACGGTCATGTTGGTCCCGATCTCATCTACCTCTCTCTCTCTCTCTCTCTCTCTCTCTCTCTCTCTCTCTCTCTCTCTCTCTCTCTCTCTCTCTCTCTCTCTCTCTCTCTCTCTCTCTCTCTCTCTCTCTCTCTCTCTCTCTCTCTCTCTCTCTCTCTCTCTCTCTCGCGCGCGCGCGCTTGCTGGATCAAAAAGGAGAGGACGCAACAGAGCCGCACGTGTGCTAAACTCAGAGGTGTCGTCTGTCCGGCGCTTGATCGGGAGTTCGTGGATGGATCGTGATTGGATCGCAAAGACGTTCGACTACATCAACCGCGTTTCTTAGTGCTTCCGCTTAGCGATTTACAAGGGTATGTAGATCCAATATCTCCTCTCGTGGATGTGCATCTCCTAGATTGATCTTGGTGAGCGTAGGAAATTTTTGTTTCCCCTGCAATGTTCCTCAACAGTGGCATCATGAGCTAGGTCTATGCGTAGATGACATCACGAGTAGTACACAAAGGAGTTTGTGCGCGTTGATATTCAGAATGCTTCCTTCCTTGGTCTTATCTTGATTCAGCGGTATTGTGGGATGAAGCGACCCGGACCAACTTTACATGTCCACGTACATGAGACCGGTTCCATCGACTGACATCAACTTGATTGCATAAAGATGGCTGGCGGGTGTTTGTCTCCCCCACCTTAGTTGAAGTAGATTCCACAAAGGCGGTCCTTGTAGAAGGTTAAATAGCAACTTGAATATCACAGTTGTGGCTTTGCGTAGGTAAGAATGGTTCTTACTAGTCACCCATAGCAGCCATGTAAAACATGCAACAACACAGTAGAAAACGTCTAACTTGTTTTTGCATGGTATGTTGTGATATGATATGGCCAAAGACATGATGAGATATATTTGATGTATGAGATGATCATGTTTTGTATAGGTTATCACGACTTGCATGTTGATGAATACGGTAACCGGCAGGAGCCATAGGGTTGTCTTTAATTATTGTATGACCCGCGTGCCAAGCATTAAGCGCTATGTAATGCTTTACTTTATCGCTAAGTGGTAGCAATAGTTGTAGGAGCATGGTTGGCGTGACAACCCCGATGGCGACACGGTGATGGAGATCAAGGTGTCATGCCGGTGACAATGGAGATCATGTCGGTGCTTTGAAGATGGAGATCAAAAGCACAAGATGATGGCCATATCATGTCACTTATGATTTGCATGTGATGTTAATCTTTTATGCGTCTTATTTTGCTGAGGACGAAGGTAGCATTATAAGGTGATGCCTCACTAAAATTTCAAGATAAAATTATGTTCTCCCCAAGTTTGCACCATTGTGAAAGTTTGTCATTTTGAAGCACCACGTGATGATCAGGTGTGATAGACTCTACGTTCGCATACAACAGGTGCAAGCCAGTTTTGCACATGCGGAACACTTGGGTTAAACTTGACGAGCCTAGCATGTACAAACATTGGCCCGGAACACAAGAGACCGAAAGGTCAAACATGAGTCATATAGTAGATATGATCAACATGGAGATGTTCACCATTGAAACCACCTCATCTCACGTGATGATCGGACTTGGATTTGTTGAACACATTATCTTGAACAATAGTCTAAGTTGTGATAGAGGCGAGGGTCCCAATCTTTTGATGAGATGGTAATTATTGATTCAGTGGAGCCGACTTTGACAATCCGACTACAAACATGCACGACGTTGCGCCTTAGTAATTGCTAAACAAATCTCCCGAGGTTACTGACGATGCTGGAAGCATGATCAGCTCGACCACGAAGGTATATTCCTGCACGCAATCGAAGAACAAGCAAGAATATGATAATGCAATACGAATGTTGCGAATATAGATGAAGTGTTGATAAAAGGTGGGAATTTGAAAGTGGTCTTGGTCTGGTCATTGGACACAAACGAAGTACACGAAGTTGCAATGGCTAACTTTTGACTAAACAAATCCCAAGCAAAAAAACTACTAGATGGAACTACTTATATAGGAGCAAAGGGTGGTGGCCAAGGAGGTGGGAGGACGTCCCAAGGCAACCTAAAACTACCCCTAGGTCGTACAAGGCTCATGGGCCCAAGTGGAGGTGATGCAACACCTTTGGACTTGTAGTTTGACTTGGATTCTGCTACAGCATCAGATTGTTTCATCAATATCTCAGCGCTCTGGACGAATTGGAAGGTGAATGCAATTGTGTTGGAAAGAGCACGAAATCTACTTTCCAACAAAAAAAGAATCACCCAATTCGGAGTAAGGATGAAAGAGTTCTTGGCGTATTGAGTCAGTTATGTCTGTGCAGTGCGAATCTGAGTCCAGAACGTGAGAGATTTGGACTCTTATCTTTTCTTGGCCCAAAAGTGACGTGAGAGGACTTTTTGAACAGCACCTAAACTTCTCTTTTTCCCTTATCTTCGTATGTGTATTGTACAAATGTCCCATACACCTGTAATTAGACATGGCACAAAAGTCTGTGAAGTATTTTTGTTCTGAATAACATAAATAAATTATTGCATAGTTTGCATTAGAATCACCTCACAGATATGCATGTATGCAATATTTTTGGTTGTATCCAAGGTAGTCATGTATTCATCATCCTCCCCTTCTTGAAAATAAATCCATCCTCGGCGTTGCTTAATCTGAAATGTGGCTAACTACAGAGACAAAGTGTACATGTTGTATATGTATATGTCATCCATTTTTATTTCTCTTGAGTTTTTGCACATATGACACATGTATACATGAGTACCTTTCATATGTCATAAAATAAAAGCCAAAATATTAACATAAGAAGTAGAAGGCATGAAAAGATTGCAACTCAGTTTGCACATATGAGTGAAGCTCTTCTTCATATCAAAAGATTGACAATGTTCGTCATTAAACCATCCCAACATTGGTGAATAAACTTTAAATTCACATGCTACAGCATGCTTAAATAAGCAAACATGCAACAAGTCATTTGAGACAGAATCATCACCAATATTAGAGGTCATATCAAAATGATTAAGAATTAGCACAATTATCTTCAAACGTACTTGATCCAAATCTGATTTATTCCCTAGTTCACATGGTTCTTTCTCAGTTAATTCAATGGGTGCACTCGCCATTGTTGATATTGCATTTGTTTGATCACATGGCAAAGTCAAATGATCAACATAGTCCTCTAAAATAGGTGTTGTGATCAAAGTAGTTGGTAGGTCATCACATGGTGCATTCAAATTGACCAGGCATTCATCATACTCATGTGGAAGTGGAAGATCTGTAGCTTTGTCATTACCTCTTATGATCAACTCAGATGATGTAGGCACTCTCGGTGGTGATGTGTCACGTGGTGGAGATGATGTAGTCCCTGCAACCACGGATGTGGTTGTCATAGTATGCCTAGCAGTTGAAGAAACATATGTATCAACACTTGGAATGTGCACCTTGCGCTTGTTCTCCTCGTGGGAGACACGTCGTTTTATTTCCTGGTCATCTTTGCAAGCAAGACTAAACAAACGGTCCATAGGATAACACTCTTCATGAATTAGTATCTCCTGAATATCACGATTTAATCCTCCCCAAAATTTATCCATAAAATCTTCTTCACTTTCTTCTAAAAATGAGTGCAACAAGGTAGTTTGTAAAACATCATAATATTTTGTTACTGTGTCGCTACCTTGGTTTAAATGTTGTAGTTTTTTAATCATGCCACGAGTATAATGAACATCTATGAATCTATCTCTCATGACATGTTTTAAACCATCCCAAGTAGTAGGTATATAATCAGGCTTTAACCGACAGTATTCACTCCACCGAACTGAAGCATAACCAGCGAATGAACCAACCGCGACCTTAATTCACTCCACCAAACTTAAGTAAGACTAAACAAAATTATCGGAAGCAAATATATTTTTTATGTCGAACTTGCATGCAATATATAAAGAAGGTCTAAAACGGCCATTAAATGGTGGTATAGAAACATTAACTTGGTCATGTGTGTTTGGATGTTTGTGTACCTCTCGTGATGGTTGTAGTATTTGCTTAGGTGGTGGCACGTCTCCCACAATCGATGAAGCCCAAGAACTAACAACTTAGGAACCTGTCATAATTAGTAGAAAGCAAGAAACAAAATCCAAGAATAATGTTCCTATGAACTACTAGGATGTGGTGGTCAAACGCTCACGGTATAGCAAATATCAATGTCTTTCAAGTTCTTACCATGCAGCAGGTGGTGATAGGCAACCAACGGTGTCAAATAACTCCGAAGATTGAGTAAAGCGATTGCCAGGGGAACGTACGTATACACCGTGTAGAAATATGTGGAGCTTGGAAGGCTTAAACATATGGTAGCAAAAGATTAGCAATAATTAATTCAGATATGCAATGTTAAACAAACGCTCAACGACGATACTGTGTTGGTCCTAGGCTAGATTGGACTAGAGACGCGAGCCTAGAACACTAATGAGGTCATGGTGTTGCACAACTAGCATCAATAAAGGATATGAAGTAGCTCTGGACAACAAGATATAAGTGAAGATCACAATGACAGTAAAGATAATGATGAGAAACAAGTGCCAAGCAGGATATGCCAAAAACTCTCTCTCCAACTTTCCTTTAGAAAATTTTGTGCCAATTTTATGATAATTTTCTCAAGAATGGCACTGACTCAAGCTTTTAAGTGCAAAAAGAACCACTCAATTCCGAGTTGATATGAGGAGTCAAAAAATTCTAAAACTAGCCTGACAAATCGGAAGAAGCTGTGTTCGCGAACTTCAGAGGGCAAAAAGACCTATTTAGAAGCTGATTTTGAGGTGTCAAATATTGAACTAACTTATGCAACTATTTAGACGCAGCTCGTCGATAGCTTAAATTTGAGCTTGTGGATCCAAAACGGACTTCGTATGAGGAAGATATGTCTGTTTTACTTAACAGTGAGCAAAACAGATTCCAATCCAAATTCACGTACGAGATTGAGTCTAGATAGATCTGAAATTAGTTTTTTTCTTCTTTATTTTTTTCTCTCACTTTTTTCTTTTTTTCTCTGACTCTTTTTTAACTTTTTTATCTTTGTCTTTCTCTCTCTCTCTCTCTCTCCCTTTTTTCAAGAAAAACTAGATAAGATGCAGATTCGATCAAGCGAAGATGTGAAACGACCTCAACTATGATTATTACAATGAACGATGGGTAGCACGTGGTGGAAATTGATGGATGCAGTGGTGGACAACGGAAGGGATAATGATGCAACGGTGGCGTGACTAATGTGAACAGAAGTTGAAACTCTAAACTAATTAGACACTAAGGCCAGCAACTCGACACGACAACGCAACCGCTAATTCAGTAATGCAAACAATGAAAAATAAATTGCAAAGGCTCAAACTGGCTTGGACAAAGGATGAAAAGATCTAACTTTTTTATGGCTTTTTCTGGGACAATAGGTAAGAAAATAAATCTAATCTAGGAAAAACTGGAAATTCTCACTGAGCAACCTAAAAACTGATACCACTTGATAGAGGTGGGGTGTTCGATCTTTCGATGAGATGGTAACTATCGATTCGGCAGAGCTAACTTCGACGATCCGACTACAAACATGCACGACGTTGCGCCTTAGCAATCACTAAACCAATCTCCCGAGGTTACTGACGATGCTGGAAGCACGATCAGCTTGACCATGAAGGTCTATTCCTGCACGCAATGGAAGAACAAGCAAGAACATGATAATGCAATCTGAATATTGTGAATATAGATGAAGTGTTGATAAAGGTGGGGATCTGAAAGCGGTCTTGGTCTGGTCGTTGGACACAAACGAAGTACACGAAGTTGCAATGGCTAACTTTTAAATAAACAAATCCCAAGCAAAAAGCTACTAGATGGATCTACTTATGTAGGAGCAAAGGGTGGCTGCCAAGGAGGTGGGAGGACGTCCCAAGGCAGCCTAAAACTAACCCTAGGTCGTACAAGGCTCATGGGCCCAAGTGGATGTGATGCAACACCTTTGGACTTGTAGTTTGACTCAGATTCTGCTGAAGCGTCAGATTGTTTCGTCCATATTTCAACGCTCCAGACGAATTTGAAGGTGAATCCAATTGGGTTGGAAAGAGCACGAAAACTACTTTCCAACAAAAAACGAATCACCCAATTCGGAGTCCGTATGGAAGTGTTCTTGGAGTTTTGAGTCAGGTATGTCTGTGCAGTCCGAATCTAAGTCCAGAACGTGAGAGACTTGGACTCTATCTTCTCTTGGCCCAAAAGTTACATGAGAGGACTTTTTGAATAGCACCTGAACTTCTCTTTTTCCCTTATCTTCATATGTGAATTGTACAAATGTCCCATACACCTGTAATTAGACATGACACAAAAGTATGTGAAGTATTTTTGTTCTGAATAATATAAATAAATTATTTCATAGTTTGCATTAGAAATCACCTCACAAATATGCATGTATGTAGTATTTTTGGTCTTAGCCAAGGTAATCATGTCCTCATCAAGTTGTCTTTGCAAATTATGTTGTAGATCAGTGGCTCACGCAGTAGCTCCCCTGAATTTCAATGCGTTTCTAGAGAAAGCTAAGCTGGAAGATGATGGAAGCAACTTTGTGGACTGGACCCGTAATCTGAGAATTATCCTCACGAATGCCCAAAAGTCTTATCCTTAATGCACCGCTTGGTGCGCCACCCCCTCCAGCGATTGTGGATGTTGTGAACGCCTGGCAGTCGCGTGTTGATGACTACTCAATAGTTCAGTGCACCATGTTGTATGGCTTAGAACCGGGACTTCAAAGGCGTTTTGAACGTCATGGAGCATATGAGATGTTCCAGGCGTTCAAGTTTATTTTTGAGAAAAATGCCCAGATCGAGAGGCATGAGACCTCTGATAAGTTCTATGCCTACAAAATGGAGGAGAACAGCTCTATCAGTGAGCACATACTCAGAATATCTAGGTATTACAACCGTCTGGCTGAGTTGGGAGTTGAGCTCCCGCCTGAGGCGGTCACTGACAGAGTTTCAATCTCTACCACCTAGCTACAAGAGCTTTGTGTTGAACTATAACATGCAAGGTATGAACAAGTCAGTCTCTGAGTTGTTCGCAATGCTAAAAGTCGCAGATGCAGATATCTAGAAGGAGCATCAAGTGTTTATGGTAAAAAACACTAGTTTCAAGAAAAGTAAGGGAAAGAAGGGAAACTTCAAGAAGAGTGGCAAAGTAGTTGCTCCTCCCGTGAAGAAACCCAAGGCTGGACCCAAACCGGAAACTGAGTGCTTCTATTGCAAGGGAACTGGCCATTGAAAGCGGAATTGCCCCAAGTATCTGGCCGACAAGAAGGGGGCCAACGTCAACAAAGGTATATATGATATACATGTTATTTATGTGTACCTTACCAGCTCTCGTTGTAGTGTCTGGGTATTTGATACCGGTTCGGTTGCTCACATTTGCAACTCAAAACAAGAACTACGGAATAGATGGAGGCTGGCGAAGGACGAAGTGACGATGCGCGTGGGAAATGGTTCCAAGGTTGATGTAATCACCATAGGCACGCTCGCTCTTTGATTACCATCGGGATTAGTGATGAACCTGAATAATTGTTATTTAGTGCCTACATCGAGCATGAACATTATATCTAGATCTTGTTTAATGTGAGACGATTACTCATTTGACTATTTATATGGGTAATATCTTTTATGGTCATGCACCCGTTGTGAGGGGTTAATTCTTATTGAATCTCGATAGTGATGATTCACATGTTCATAGCATTGATGCCAAAGGATGTAGAGTTGATAATGATAGTACCACTTTATTGTGGCACTCCCGCTTAGGTCATATTGGTGTAAAACGCATGAAGAAACTCCATGCTGATGGACTTTTGGAGTGACTTGATTTTGAATCACTTGACACATGTGAACCATGCCTCATGGGAAAGATGACTAAGACCTTGTTTTTCGGGACAATGGAACGGGTAAGTGACTTGTTAGAAATCGTACATACCGATGTGTGTGGTCTGATGAGCGTTGACGCGCGCGGTGGATAACGTTAATTTCTCACCTTCACCGATGATTTGAGTAGATACAGGAGGTTCCCAAACAGAAATTAAAGTTTATTCCTTTTTCAACCATACTTTCACTTTCCATGGCTAGCCGTATCCATGGTTGCCCTCCATACCAACACTTTCCAAGGAATTTATTATTTGACAACATAAAGTAAATTAATTTTTCATTTTGGAACTGGGCATTCCTAATACCTTTTCCTTACTCTCGTGCAATGACAAGTGAATAAACACTCATCGTGAGAATAACACATCTAGCATGGAAAATATTAGCCACCCCTCACTGCCTTGTTAGCGGTACGAGCACACAATAGAGAAATTTATTTTGAATATGAGAGATGGCACATACAAATTTGCTTAGAACGGCAAAAGAATACCGCATATAGGTAGGTAGAGTGGACTCATAAGGCAAAACTGGTTTAAAGGTTTTTGGATGCACAAGTAGTGCTCATACTTAGTGCAAAATGAAGGCTAGCAAAAGATTGAGAAGCGACCAACCAAGAAGCGAATAATATCATAAGCAAGCACTAAGCATAATTAACACCGAATAATGCACCACAAGTAGGATATAATTTCATTGCATAATTATTGACTTTTGTGCTTGCATAGGGGATCACAAACCTTAACACCAATATTGTACTAAAGCATAATCACTCATCAACATGACTCACATATCACATCATCATATCTCAAAACTATTACTAAGAATCAAGTTTATTTTCTCCAATGATCTTCATGAAAGTTTTTATTATATCCTTCTTGGATATCTATCACTTTGGAACTAATTTTCATATGTTGCTTTTGATAAGCTCAAACAAATATAAGTGAAGATCATGAGCATAATTTTTCTTTCTGTCAAATTAATTTAAGTGAAGCAAGAGAGAATTTCTTGAAAATTTTACTAACTCCCAAATAAATCTAAGTGAAGCAAGAGAGCATTTGTTCAAAAATACTAAAGCACACCATGCTCAGAAAGATATAAGTGAAGCACTAGAGCAAGTCCATAGCTCATAAAAATTTAAGTGAAGCATAGAGAGCAATTCTAACAAGTCATGACATAATTTTGGCTCTCTCAAATAGGTGTTTCCAGCAAGGAAGCAAGATTTAAAACACAAAATAAAGCAAGCAAAGACTCTTACCATACAAGACGCTCCAAGCAAAACACTTAGTATGTGACGAATAAAAATATAGCTTCGAGTAAAATACCGATGGTCGTTAGCAGAAAGAGAGGATGCCACTCGGGGCATACCCAAGCTAAGTTGCTTGCTCTCTTGTGGATAATAGCTTGGGATGTCGGGGCATCCCCAAGCTTAGGCTCTTCTTACTCCTTATTCCTTCATCCATCGTAAGATAACCCAAAACTTGAAAACTTCAATCACACAAAACTCAACAAAACCTTCGTGAGATTCGTTAGTATAAGAAAGCAAATCACTACTATAAGTATTGTAGCAAACAAAATCCTATTTTTTTCTTGCATTATATCTACTGTATTCCAGCTTTTCTATGGCAAAAAATCATCAAAGAAAACCATAGAGCCATCAAAACAAGCACACAACGCAAAGAAAACAGAATCTGTCAAAAACAGAACAGTCTGTAGCAATCTGGATATTTCGAATACTTCTGAAACTCCAAAAATTCTGAAACATTAGGACCACCTGAGCAATTTGTATATTAATCTTCTGCAAAAAGAATTGGTATTTTATCAAACTCTGGTAAAAAATTACAATTGTTTTCGTCAGCGCAAAAGTTTCTATTTTTTAGCAAGATCAAACAACCATCACCCAAGAAGATCCTAAAGGCTTGGAATAAACACTGATTAAAAAACAAAAAAACACAATCATAACAGTAGCATAATTGTTCTAACACTCAAGAATAGAAAGCAAAAAGCAAAAATAAATTTTATTCATTGGGTCGCCTCCCAACAAGCGATATAGTTTTACGCCCTTAGCTAGGCATAAAGCAAGGATCTAAGTTTTGCCATCTTTCTTCTTAATTTTTTTAGAAGTGGTTTCATCATGGGGTTTTGTAAAAACAACATAAAACATATTGTCCATAATAACCTTAGCATTTTTAGTTGCCCATTATCATAACCACGTTGATTTCCGGCAACAATCCAAGTGTCGGAGTAATGGGCCACGGGTAGCCCAACCCGAGTCCCTGAATATTCTAAAAACATCGGGCCGACTGCGCCCCTCAAGACAGCAAGATGGAGCACCGCCTTCCTCTGGCCGGCTGGTCGATGGCCGGTGTCGCCTAAGGCGCTAAGCTCCGTATATGCGACGCCAAGACAAGCCGACTCCCGGCAGGCGGCCTCCAGAGAGGCCGACTCCTGGCAGTCGGCTCCCAGGCGCCCTCAAAGTCTGCACCCTCATTAAGAGGACAATACCGAATATGGCTACAGTGTAGCCTCTCACCCCCATGATCGGGCTGAGCGAATGAACAGTGCCCCGTACAGGCAGAGGTCGCCGTCCGGCGCGGCACTGTTGCCCCTCCTCCCTTGACGTCACGCCAGTCCGGCGGAGCTTTGCCCCACGATGGCCTGTCGAGACGGCCCGTAGGCGGCGGGCCCTACCTGGCAACCGGCAGCATACAAGACGGAGGGAGATAGACTAGTCGGACCCGAGGGAAGCCGGCTTCCAGCAGGCGGCCCGTTCTCTCCTCGGGGCTCGCAAGTCATTAACCAGATGAGACGGGGGGTGGCTACAGTGATCTCCCACCAGGCGGCGGGACTATAGCCACGCCCCCACGACCAAGCCTGCATCATTAGCATAGTGGCTATAGTAACCAGCAGCCGGCAAGGCCCGCGATCGGCGGGTACGGCATGTCGGCTTCGAACTGCATCAGTCAAGGGGGCCCACCAGTGGCGGGCCCCAGCAATGGGAGAAGCCGCGCCAGAGATGACCGACAGCCGGGACCTACACCCGGCTGGATTACCATTGTACCCCTGGGGGGCAGGCCTATATAAACCCCCCAGGGCACCCATGCAAAGGGTTCCCAATCCCTTAGAACTAGATACATACCTAAAGAGGAGAAGAGCTAGCCTTGCCTTCTCATACCTCTGCCAAACAGCTCAAGGAGCACCATTGTACCTATTGTGACCTTAGTGATCATGCGGGGACCCCGCAGAGCAGTATTAGGGGTGTTATCTCCTAGGAGAGCCCCGAACCTGGGTAAAGTTCGCCGGCGTTCATGTTTACACCTTATCCCGCTTCCAGGCACCGATGACGTTCTACTCGCTCCCACCATAATAAGCCATCCTTTGGCATATGTCGTACCCAACCCCCGACATTTGGCGCCCACCATGGAGCGAGGTGCACCGTCTCTCGGAGACCTGTTCTGGACGGGAACCCTATTCCTCCCTGGCGAGCGCAACCAGCCCGGCACGCCAGACGGCAACTGCGTCGACGCACTACATGGCGCGGAGATCGCCTGCGTGGCGAGCTGCCTCGCCGACCTTGTTGGCGAGATCCGCCTCTCCGACGAGCCCACATCCAACGCGGGCACCGACGGCCCCGAAGGCCGCCTCGTCATCCTCCTCGACCAGATCCATGTCGCCGGCGAGTCTGCTGCCGACTTGGAGTCGGTCGGCTCCACCGACCCGATGCTGGTCGACTCCGACACGTTGTCGCTTGACGCGTTTCCCACCAACGTGGTGGTCTATGACGAACCGCTTCCTCGCGCGAGCAGCGGTGGAAGCACCGTCATGGAGGTGCTCGTCATCAACCACGGCGAGCAATCTGGCAAGGGAAGCCAGGATCCGTTGCAGGCGGTGCTGCAGGATTTGACTGCGCCCATTCCGGAGGGCGCTGACGCCGAGACGCCGGAGGCGCGCCGCGTCCAGCTCGTCGAGAGCGCCAACCGGTTGGCCAGCATGAGACGCCTTTCAAAGGCCTACCAGCAGGAGATGGACCGTGCCGTAGGCGCCACACCAGCTCCCGGTGGGCGTAGCCGTCTCGGCTCCATCCGGCAGCGTGGCGTGGCGATCGCCAGCATGTTCGGGACCGATCGTCCCATCTACCCCTCGCCTGCAGAAAACATACAAGCTGCCCAGGCGGCAGCAGACGAGCTAGACAAGCTCGAGGGCGACAAGCGCCGCCACATGACGGAGCGCGTCCAGTGACTCCTTGATGCGGCCGCCGAGCAGCATGAAGCCGGCTGCTGCACCGAGGCACCCAATCGGCGGAACGACGATCCGCCACCCCGTCGAGAGCATGGCGCGACCGCTCGGACACCGACTAGCGGTAACCCGGGGCGGCGAGACAAGGAACCGGCTGCCAGCCGCAGTCAGACCCACCTCATCATCGAGCGTGACCGAGATGGTTGCCCGCGAGCGATGGAACGGCCAGAGGGCTACCGGCCTCCCCAGCGCAAGGAAAGGCCCGTCTCCCCGCCGCCTGTTGATCACCTGAGTCTCGGAGGCCGGCTGTGCCCCCGAGAAGGAGTCGGAGAGAACGACGCCCGCCACCGGATCGACCGCCTCAACCGGTCCTTGGCGTTAGAAGAAGAAGACACGTTGGGTCTGCCTTGTTTTGGCCCCCGCATCCGAGACGAGCCCTTCCCCAAAGGGTTCACGCTCCCAAGAGACACGCCCAAGTACACCGGCTCCGTGAAGCCGGAGGACTGGCTGGTCGACTACTCCACGGCCGTCGACATAGCGAACGGCAAGAATCGTGTTGCTGTGAAATACGTCCCGCTGATGCTCCAGGGCACTGCCTGGACGTGGTTGAATAGCCTGAAGCCCCCCAGTATCAACAGTTGGATCGACTTCACTGAGGCGTTCGTCCGCAACTTCACCAGCACCTACAAGCGGCCTCCCAAGCCTCGCCAACTCTCCTTGTGCGTCCAAGGCCCCAACGAATCGACTCGCGACTACCTCACGCGGTGGTCCGAGTTGTGCAACTCCTGCGAGGGCGTGCAGGACGTCCAGGCCATCGAGTACTTCACCGCCGGGTGCAGAGAAGGCACCTTGCTCAAACACCGGCTCTTCTGTGACGAGCCTGCCACCCTCGACGAGCTGCTGACCATAGCAGACAAATACGCCACGGCCGACTCCTCCATGAAGGCGGAGATCCAAGTTGATGCCTCTGGCAATGCAGCCCCCAAGCTCCTCGGACTCCGGCTGGCGAAACCAGTCGGCGTCAGCAGCAGAACGACCACAAGCGCAAGGCCACGCAGCCGGCTTCCACCAGCCGGCAGGTGGCGACAGTTGAAGGCCAGCAGCCGGAAGGGCAGCCTCCTCCCAAGTGCCAGAAGGGCGGCAAGCCCAACTGGTTGCCCGCCTTCTCGTACGAGCAGACTCTCGATGCCCCCTGCAAGTTTCACAGCGGCACGAAGCCGTTGAATCACACCACTCGGAAGTGTCACTGGCTCACCAGAATCGCCAAGGGCGACGGACTCCAGCCTCCCCCGTCAGCTGGTCCACCGCCGCCTCCTCCCCAGCAGCCGGCGGCCCGACTAGTCGGAGCTATACAAGATGAATACCCTAAGGAGCAGGAAGCCTACGTCGTATTCACCAGCATAGCCAGTGATAAGCGCAACAGACAGTAGCAGCGCCAAGAAGTCAACACGGTGGCCTCCGAGCCCCCAGAATTCATGCATTGGTCGGAGAAGCCCATCAGTTGGAGTCGGGCTGACCACCCAGAGGTGATGCCCTCGCTAGGTTCCTATGCTCTTGTCTGGATGCCACCTTTGCAACCGATAAGAGGGCTGCTCGGTTCTCCCGGGTCCTAATAGATGGCGGCAGCAGCATCAACATCCTGTACCAAGCAACTATGGAGAAATTAGGAATCAAACAGAGACAACTTCAGCGTTGTTGGATAGTATTTCATGGCATAGTTCTTGGCCTTTCCTGCTCTGCAATCGGCAAGATTCAGATAGATGTCCTCTTCGGAGACAAAGATCATTTCCGCCTGGAGCCAGTTTGGTTTGAAGTGGTAGACCCTGAAAGCCCCTATCATGCACTCCTTGGCAGGCCAGCTCTGGCCAAGTTCATGGCGGTCCCCCACTATGCTTACCACAAGATGAAGATGCCAAGTACCAAAGGAATCTTGACCGTAGTCGGAGACTACAAGAAATCGTCCGCCTGTGCGACGGACAGTAGCCGGCTAGCCGAGTCCCTTGTGATGGCGGCTGAGAAACGACTCCTTGATCGGGTTGTGGCGATGGCAAGCAAGCAGCCAGAGATGTCGCCCGACCCCAAGGAGTCGGAAGCCGAGGGCTCGTTCAAGCCGTCCAAAGAGACAAAGAGGATACCCTTGGACCCGGAGCACCCGGAGAGGCACGCCTGTCATAGGTGCAAACCTGGACAGCAAATAGGAAGGCGAGCTCGTCGATTTCCTCCATGAGAATCGGGACATCTTTGCATGGTCCCCCAAGGACATGCCGGGTGTTCGGATGGAATTCGCCAAGCACAAGCTACACGTCCGATCTGACGCCAAGCCAGTCAGGCAGCCCTTGCGCCGACTGTCAGAAGAAAAGAGAAGAGTTGTGGGAGAAGAGATAGCCCGGCTTCTAGCAGCCGGCTTCATTATGGTGGTTTTCTTTCCAGAATGGCTGGCCAACCCAGTGCTAGTGTATTGATTATACCAGCCTCAACAAAGCTTGCCCCAAGGATCCCTTTGCCTTGCCAAGAATTGACCAAGTGATAGACTCCACAGCCGGATGCGAGCTGCTGAGCTTTCTTGATGCGTACTCAGGGTACCATCAGATCAAGCTGAACCCGGCAGATAGACTGAAGACTGCCTTCATCGCACCATTTGGAGCCTTCTGCTACCTGACCATGACGTTCGGCTTGAGGAATGTCGGCGCCACGTTTCAGCGTTGCATGCAGAAATGCCTCCTCAAGTAATTGGGAAGGAATGCCCACGTTTACGTAGACGATATTGTGGTGAAGACGGAGAAGCGTGGCACTCTGCTGGAGGACCTCAAGGAAACCTTTGATAACTTGAGCCGATTTCAGATCAAGCTCAACCCGGAGAAATGTGTCTTTGGAGTACCAACCGGCCAGCTCCTCGGCTTTCTGGTCTCAGAACGCGGCATCGAGTGCAACCCTGTGAAGATCAAAGCCATCGAGAGGATGGAGGTACCCACCCGACTGCTAGATGTGCAGAAGTTCACTAGCTGTCTGGCATCCATCAGCCGCTTCGTCAGTCGGCTAGGCGAGAAGGCTCTTCCCCTGTACCAGCTCATGAAGAAGACCACTTTTTTCAAGTGGAACGACAAGGCGGATGAAGCTTTCCTCCAGCTCAAGAAGATGTTGACCTCTCCGCCTGTTCTGGCGGCTCCGACTGATAAGGAGCCCATGCTCCTCTACGTCGCCGCCACCAGCCGGGTGGTTAGCGCTGTCATTGTTGTCGAGCGCAAGGAAGACGGCAAAGCACTGCCGGTCCATAGGCCGGTCTATTACTTAAGCGAAGTGCTGTCCACCTCCAAGCAAAACTACCCTCACTACCAGAAGATGTGCTATGGCGTGCTCTTTGCCGCCAAGAATTGAAGCCATACTTTCAAGAGCATCCCATCACTGTTGTTTGCATTGCACCTCTCGCCCAGATCATTGGAAGCAGAGACGCCTCTAGCCTAGTGGCCAAATGGGCTATAAATTTGGCCCCATACACCATCTACTACCAACCCCGCACCGCCATCAAGTCCCAAGCACTGGCCGATTTCCTCGTCGACTGGGCCGAGACCCAGTACTTGCCACCAGAGCCGGACTTCACCCATTGGCGGATGCACTTTGATGGCTCCAAGATGCGCACCGGTCTGGGAGCCGGCATCGTCATCACCTCTCCCAAAGGCGACAAGCTCAAATATGTGCTGCAAATCCACTTCGCCGCCTCCAACAATGTGGCAGAATATGAGGCACTCGTACACGGGCTCCAGCTTGCCAAGGAACTCGGCATTCGCCGGATCCTGTGCTATGGTGACTCTGACTTGGTGGTCCAGCAATCGAAAGGCGACTGGGACGCCAAGGACGCAAACATGGCAAGCTACCGCTTCCTCGTTCAGCAGCTCAGTGGATACTTTGAAGGGTGCGAGTTCCTCCATGTGCCAAGAAACGACAATGAGCCGGCAGATGCTCTATCACGGATCGGCTCCACCCGGCAAGCAATACCAGCCGGCGTTGCCCTGCAGCGCCTCCTCAAGACGTCTGTCAAGCCGTTCCCGGAATCAGATTCCATTTTCGTGCCTGATGATCCCAAAGCAGTCGGATCCGACTTGGGGACCTCAGCAGCCGGCACAAGGACTCCGGCAGGCGGCTCGGGGACTGCAGCAGTCACACCCGACCTGGGGACTTCAGAGCCCGACCCAGGGACTGGAGCAGTCGGCCCAAGGACTTCAACGATGCAGCAAGCGGCAGCCGACTCCAACCCACCGCCTCCCGGCCCAGCCACTCTTGTGCAAGTAGCAGTCCTGATAGCTGAAGAGACAGCAGCACCCTCATGGGCCCAACCCATCCTGAAGTTTCTGGTGAACAAAGAGCTACCGACTGATGAGATCTTGGCACGACAAGTACAGCGTCGGGCAGCAGCATACACCATATTCAACAGAGAACTTGTGAGGCGCATTGTGACTGGTGTTTACCAGCGCTGCGTAGAGCCGGAGCAAGGCCAAGCAATCGTCAAAGATATCCATCAAGGCGAGTGTGGTCACCACGCGGCTTCAAGAGCACTCGTGGCCAAAGCTTTCCGCCACGGTTTCTTCTGGCCGCTTGCTCTAGAAGACGCCAAAGACTTGGTCCAGAAATGACCACATTAGCCGGCTTCTGCACTCAAGACTATCCCCATTGCCCGGCCCTTTGCCATCTGGGGCCTATACATGGTGGGACCATTCAAGACGGCGCGAGGCGGCATGACTCATCTGCTTGTCGCGGTGGACAAGTTCACCAAATGGATAGAAGCAAAGCCAATTAAGAAATTGAATGGTCCGACTGCTGTGACTTTCATCTCCGACATCACCATCCGGTATGGCATACCACACAGCATCATCACCGACAATGGCAAAAACTTTGCCAAAGGCGCCTTGGCCCGTTTCTGCGCGACGCAGGGCATCCGATTGGACTTAGCGTCCGTTGCCCATCCGCAGTCAAACGGCCAAGTGGAGCGAGCAAACGGCCTAATTTTGTCCTGCATCAAGCCCCGACTGGTCGAACCGCTGGAGCGTTCAGCCGGCTGTTGGCTCGATGAGCTGCCGGCCGTCCTCTGGAGCCTGCGCACAACTCCGAACAAGTCAACCGGCTTCACGCCTTTCTTCCTCGTCTACGGTGCCGAAGCCGTCATCCCGACGGACATAGAATCCGACTCCCCTTGAGTCACCATGTACACCGAAGAGGAGGCAGAAGAAGCGCAACAAGATGGCGTTGATCTGCTGGAAGAGGGCCGGCTGCTGGCACTAAGCCGATCCGCCATCTACCAGCAGAGCTTGCGTCGATACTAAAACCGGAAGGTCAAGCCAAGATCCTTCCAAGAGGGAGACCTTGTGCTCCGGCTGATCCAGCGGACAGCCGGCCAGCACAAGCTCTCAGCACCTTGGGGAGGCCCCTTCATTATCAGCAAGGTGTTGGGCAACGATTCTTACTACCTGATCGATGCTCAGAAGCCTCGAGCACGCAAGAGACACGACTCCGGCAAGGAGACGGAGCGGCCATGGAATGCAAACCTCCTTCGAAGGTTTTACAGTTGATGCAGTATGTACCACGCCAACTTTTATATTAAGTACGAAGACTTCGGGACCCCCGAGAAAAGCTCGGGGACTGCCCTCTTTTATATATGATAAGTTTTATGTTCATGAATGCGCATTCCATTATTTTTTTCCTGCCGCCTTGTCCTATGAGAATGCTTCCTGCAGCCAGACAAGTAGTGTGTGGCATCTAAACCAGCTCCTGCCAGAAGCCGCAGATCGCAAAGCAATTGACCGGCGGGCAGGGGCCAAGTGAAGAAAGGGTGCCCACACGAAAGAGGCTAAGGACTCAAAGCATACGCATAGCTCAAGACGGCTCCCCGCTCTGCCGACCGGCTGCTGAGCAGCCGGCCGGCCGGCTTCTATTTTAAAAACTAGCTACAAGCCCAGTCGGCCAAGTACTTGCCTTCCCAAAGTGGCTAAATTACTTGATCCAAGCCACGGTCCGCAGAGCGGCTGTTGGGTTGGCAAGACGACATCCAAGGGAAGGCGGCAAAGGAAAAACACCAAGTGGCAGCAAGCTAGAAAAGATAGAACCCGGCAAAAGAATATTTACATACCAAAGGCCCTTGGCCGGCATTCAACAGAGGTACGAAATACACCCCGCCGGTGGAATTGTGCGAAACTAACAAAGTTTGTTGAGACTGATAAGAAGATAAAAGTAAAAGCAAGTTGATAGCCTAGGGAGCAGCAGACGAGGTTGGCGGAATGCTGGAGTCGGCGGCGCCGGCTGGTGGAGCGGCTGGCTGGTCAGTCCCAGCTTGATCGCCCTTAGCAGCAGTCGGCTTGATCGGGCCTGGCTCATTGCTGGAGGCACGGTCAAGCTGAGGATGGCCGGCCGCTCCAACCTCTGGCGCCTCCTCTTTGCCTTCCTCCTCCCCTTCGTCTTCTCCCTCGTTGCTGGAGTCAATCACCTCGGCCGAGTCTTCACCATCTTCCGGGTTTAGCCCGAACCACTCTGCCTTTGCTAGGACGCCCTCCTCCGTCAGCTCCGGGACAAAGACACTGGTGTCAGCATATTCGGCGATCGCAGCCGCCCGGGCGACAAGATCGCGCTCCACCGCCGGTGCCGCCAGCTCCCCTAGGGCCTCCAGACGAAACGTGGCCAGCCGGGCCAAATCTAGCTCAGGATACCACGCCTTGGCAAACTCCAAGGCTCGGCGAGCACCAGCCCGGGCCGAAGAGCCTTTCCAGGCCTCCAGGCAACCGTCCGCCACCTCCAGCCAGTCGGCAGTCCGACTAGGAGTGCGCGGAGCCGGCACGCCTGGCCACAGAGCGGAGATGACCTGTGCCCCGACACGTCGACAACGACGTAGCATTCGGTGAGCCGGCTGGAGGTGGGCCTGGATACTGATGAACTGCTTGCCAAGGGTTCGGGGGGCGTTGGCCGCAATCAGCGCGCCTTCCGCCCTCCGTCGCTCGCGATCAGCCTCGATGGCCTGATTGGTGGCGACAGATTGACCTGGGAAGAAGTCTGCCGAAAACAGAAAGCAAAAAAGCTAAAGTAAGAGACAAGGAGACGGGCCCGGCCAGCAACCGGCAGCACAAAGAAAGAAAAAGAGGAAAACCCACCGTCAACCATGTCCTCGATCTCATGGAAGCCGGAAGTCAGCATCGCCTCCTTGTCGGTCCAGGCGGACCGCTCAGTTGCAAACTCAGCAAGGAGGATGGTCTCCTTGTCCTCCGCCTCCTTATGAGCCTTTTTGAGCAACTCCGCCTGCTCCGCCAGTTGCGTGACCAACCGGTCATGCTCTTCAGTCAGCTTACCGCACTCCACCTCCTTGGCGCGCAGCGCGGTGTTGGCTTCGCCCAGCTGCTGCTGAAAGGTAGCGTTGGCCCCTGCGAAAGATAGAAGAAACAAAAGGCACCAGTCGCCAGTAGAGAAGAAGAATGGTTACCAGGGAGATCCGGCCCGACTGCTCAGCAATCGGCCTGAATCTCGGGGACTACAGCCCGCGGGCGCGCCAACGCGCCCTTGCAAAGAGAGGAGTCGTCAAGTCAACAAGAAAGAAAAACAGTCGTCGGGGAGATCCGGCCCGACTGCTCAGCAGTCGGCCTGAATCTCAGGAACTATAGCCCGCGGGTGCGCCAGCGCGCCCCCGCAAAGAAGGAAGAAACTTACTCCAGCTTTACGACAAGTCGGCGGTCCGCTTTTCCAGCTACTGGATCTTGGAGTTGAAGACGGCAGCACGAATATTGTGATATGTCTACAAAAAAGAGAGTTCAGATAAAGCCAGCACTCGGAGCTTACAGATAGAAGTTCCAGGCCGCCTGCTCAGCAGCCGACCCAGAACTCGGGGACTACACCCAGTTGGTGCACTGGTGCGCCCCCACAGAGAAGTACAAATCAAAAATCAAAGAAGTAAGAGGCTCACCCGAACGGCTGCTCGCGTTTCCAGGAACGCGTTGTTGCACCTCTTGAGGGCATCGGCCTTGGCTTGGAGTTTGGCCTTAACATCCAGGATGGCCCGGTTCGGTGTCCAGTCAGCTGGCGCGGCGCTGATCACTTCGGCGTCTGAGTTCGAGGAGCTCGCGGTGCCGGCTTCCTGCGGACGTGGTGCCGAGATCGCCTTCTTGAGCCAGCGACGCGTTGGCATGCGGGCCTTAGGAGTCGGGCCCCTCACCATCTCGCTTCCGGCTGGCAGCACCAGCGGATCTGTCGGCTGCTTGTCTCGCAACTCCCTGGATGGCGGCGGCGGGGGCACGACCACGTCCGGCATTGCGACGTCACCGCCCTCCCTCTCCATGGTCGGTTGCTCATCGCCGGCTCCTCCGGTGGATGCCATGAAGTCCGGCGGTGGAGGCGCGGAGTTCAAGGGGGCAACAAGCAGCGGCTCCGGGCGGCGCGACGCTTCTTCGAGGCGCTTCTTCGCAGCGACGTCCGCCTCGGCCTCCTTCAGCTTCTTCAGCGTGGCGGCTTCAGCCTTGTCCGCCTCCTCCTTCTCCCGACGGGCGGCTTCCTGCTCTGCGCGCGCCTCCCGCAAGTTCCGCTCCTTCGCCTCCCAGAGGTCGGCGGCCGGGTCGATTCTCCAGGAGGAGGAGGAAGTCTGCACCGACCCAACAACAGAGCCGGCGGCCGATTTATTGAGAGAGAGAGTGGAGCCCTAAAAAATTCAAGAAAGTAAACTTAAGAGCTCAGATGGAAGCAACAAGACAAGGAAAAAGCGCGAAAGGAGATACGTACGCTGACACCAGGGGAGGCGCCTTCGGGAGCTTCTAGAACTTGGCCACCTTCGCGGCGGCTTCCTGCCGCTTGGTCGCGGTGGCCGGGTTCTTGGGCTTTTTGGGCTGGCTGCCGAACAGGGTAGCACCCTGCTTACACTTACGCGTGCCGCCTCGGGCAGTCGGCTCGGCGGAGGGGCCTGCATCCGCTTTGCCGGCTCTTCGCACCGGGCGCGGCACGTTCTCCTCATCGTCGTCATCTGGCCAGGACCCGACGCCGCCACCCTCTTCGGAGCCGTCTGCTCCATGGAAGCCGCCTGTGGCGTCATCTTCCAGGGCGGCCGCCCCCAAGTCGGGGTCATCCACGTCGCTTACGGCCCGGTCCGGCGCGTAGGGACTGTCCGCCCCCACTGCAGCGTTGGTTGCATCCGACTCGAGGACCTGTTCAAGGGAAAGAAGACGGACTAATCAAACCACAAGACGAGATCAAGCAAATTAGAGTTGAAGAAAGAAGAGATCAAATAACTTACGGCTGGCGGTGGGTTCACGCGGGAGTACGGCTCCTTGCCAAACTCCCAGGACACCTACAGTCGGATATCGGAGATCTCGTTCACCAAGTTTGCCACCTCCGCGATCGGCATCTCCTTGGTGCACAGTCGGCACGGGTCGCGGTGCCCTCTCATCCGACTGATCAAGTGAGGCCGGCGTTGGAGCGGGAGCACCCGGCGCGCGACGAAGGTGACCAACAGGTCGGACGCCTTGAGGCCCTCAGCGTCGGTCAGCACCCGGAGCCGGCTGATTGCCGCGGTGTCGTCTGCCGACACCGGTTTCGGCTTGTAGCCCCAGTTGGCCCGAGGCTCTACTAGGGGGCCGGCTTCGTAAGCCGGCAGGTTTAGGAAGTCGGCGGCCGGGTCGGTGTTCTCCACGTAGAAGTAAGACTGCTTCCACATCTTGACCCACTGTGGCAGCTTGATGGCGGGGAAGGCGTTTGCCGGAGAAGGCCGGCGCACCCCGACATAGGCACCACACTGGGCAGCCACCTCCTTTGCGGACATGCCCAGTTTGGTGTAGAAGAAAGCTCCCCATAGCTCGATGGTGGGGGATGCCGAGGTAGCCCTCACACATCGTGACGAAGGTGGCAAGGAGCATCACAGTGTTGGGCGTGATGTGATGAGGCTGGAGGTGGTAGAAGTCGAGGAATGAGCGAAAGAAGTCGCTCACCGGGAGGATGAATCCGCGGATGAAATGCGAGCGGAACACCACCCGCTCGCCCTCCCTCGGCGCCGGCGAAATCTCCTTCACCGGGGCCAGGCGCGTCTTCACCAACTCCGGGCCGAGAAGGCGCCGCGTGTCGCAGAGGAAGGAGATGTGATCATCGTTGACGTTGGACCCGTCCCGGTCTCCTCCCTGCTCGCGCGCCATGGGCGGCTTGAGGGAGCAAATGGCGCGGCTGGGGAGCGAAGGACCGACGCGGGGGTGTGGTGGCAAGAGGAAGAAGAAGAAGGCAAACGGGAAGTGGGAGAATGCGCGTGTGCTCTACCGCTCTCCCCCCTCCCCCTACTTATAGCCCAGGGGCTACTGAGTCGAGGGGGCAGGGTGTGGGAACGTGGGATCGGCTGCGCCCACGATCGTGGCCACAGCCCTGCGTCTCCCCATTTACTACGCAAGTTACTGCGAGCAGTAACTCTGCGAAGAAACCCAACCGCCAGCCTCGGCCGCAGCGGATCCGCCCGCGTGACGAGGCCCGGTAGTGGCGGGCCCAGCCTGCTGTCGCATCCCATCGCGCGCGTGGGCTGGCGGGCTGGCCCTGCAAACAGGCGCCATGTGGCGTGCTCATGGGGGGCGGTGGGCAGGAAAGCTTGGCTAGCACGCCACTTGTTTCCTGCTGTGGCATTTGAAATTCTCAAATAAGTCCGACTGGCGGAGGCCGGCTCCCTCCAGGCGGCTCGCCGGAAGACGGATGATGCTACTATCTCAAGCATCCGGAGAAGAAACTGTTGAGGCCCTTTGGCTCCTCGACCGCGGCACCTCACTAGCTTCGGGGACTACTGTCGGAGTAATGGGCCACGGGTATCCCAACCCGAGTCCCTGAATATTCTAAAAACATCGGGCTGACTACGCCCCTCAAGACACCAAGATGGAGCGCCGCCTTCCTCTGGCTGGCTGGTCAGATGGCCGGCTGTCGGAAGGCGGCCAAGCTCTAGAAGGCGGCGCCAAGACAAGCCGACTCCTGGCAGGCGGCCTCCAGAGAGGTCAGCTCCTGGCAGTCGGCTCCCAGACGCCCTCAAAGTATGCACCCTCATTAAGAGGACAAGACCGAATATGGCTACAGTGTAGCACCTCACCCCCATGATCGGGGCTGAGCGGGGGAACAGTGCCCCGTATAGGCGGAGGTCGCCGTCCGGCGCGGCACTGTTGCCCCTCCTCGCTTGACGTCACGCCAGTCCGGCGGAGCTTTGCCCCACGATGGCCTATCGGGACGGCCCGCAGGTGGCAGGCCCTACCTGGCAGCGGGTAGCATAGAAGACGGAGGGAGATAGACCAGTCGGACCCGAGGGAAGCCGGCTTCCAGCAGGCAGCCCGTTCTCTCCTTGGGGCTCGCAAGTCAGTAACCAGATGAGACGGCGGGTGGCTATAGTGATCTCCCACCAGGCGGCGGGACTGTAGCCACGCCCCCACGACCAAGCCTGCGTCATTAGCATAGCGGCTACAGTAACCAGCAGCCGGCAAGGCCCGCAATCGGCGGGTACGGCCTGTCGGCTTCGAACCAGACCAATCGGCGGGGCCCGCCAGGTGGCGGGCCCCTGCAGCCGGCGTAGAAGCCGGCGGCGGGACTGTAGCCACGCCCCCACGACCAAGCCCGCGTCATTAGCATAGCGGTTACAGTAACCAGCAGCCGACAAGGCCCACGATCGGCAGGTATGGCCTGTCGGCTTCGAACCAGACCATTCGGCGGGGCCCACCAAGCGGCGGGCCCCAGCAGCCAGCGGAGAAGCCGGCGCCCAGAGACACTGACAGCCGGGACCTACACCCGACTGGATTACCATTCTACCCCTAGGGGGTAGGCCTATATAAACCCCCCAGGGCACCCATGCAAAGGGTTCCCAATCCCTTAGAACTAGATACATACCTAAAGAGGAGAAGAACTAGCCTTGCCTTCTCCTACCTCTACCAAACAGCTCGAGGAGCACCATTGTACCTACTGTGACCTTAGTGATCATGTGGATACCCCGTAGAGCAGGATTAGGGGTGTTATCTCCTAAGAGAGCCCTGAACCTGGGTAAAGTTCGCCGGCGTCCGTGTTTACGCCTTATCCCGCTTCCAGGCACTGGTGGCATTCTACTCGCTCCCACCATGATAAGCCATCCTTTGGCATATGTCGTACCCAACCCCCGACACCAAGAATAGTGTTGATTAACATTATTGAAAACTTGTTGAATTATATCTACAATGGGGACTTCCTTTTTAAGATTCTCATCAAAGATTTTATTATCCCCAAGCAAGTGTCTTAACGCATAATCGCTATTGTAAAGAATTTCATCTATCTCGGGCTTTTCATGATTCATGCCATAAAAATCAAAGATTTCCCTAGCTTCCCGTATTATGTAGTCAAACTCATTCATAAGAACGAGAGTGGCCAACTTTTTATCCTTAGGATTCTTTATAACGGGGAGCTCAAAAAACAATCTTTGCAAAGTAGGATGAGGACGAATAAATTTACTTTCAAGTTTAAGAACTTGTGCTGAAATAGCATCCGCATAGGATCTAGTAGTCCTAAGTATAGGAGCATCATCAAGACTTAGATTTCCAACACAATTGAAAAATTCTTGGATACGTTCTTTTCCCATAACATTCCGTTGCCCCAAGATAAAAGTTTTAGCATCCAGATTGCCCGTACGTCCAATCTTAGGAGTTAGGCCATCATCTGTTGGTGCCATACCAAAGTCACTCATGATTGCAAGCAAAGGGTAGATCTGACGAGAAAACGGTGAACGAAAAGGAGGCGAATAAGACGGCAATTTTTTGTGAAGTGGGGGAGAGGAAAATGAGAGAAAAATGGCAAATGATGTAAATTGCGAGGAGATGAGATTTGTGATTAGGAACCTAGTATATGTTGAAGATCATCCCCAGCAACGGCACCTGAAATTCCTTTTGATGCGGCTTGAAGCTACGTCGCTATTTCCCCAAAGAGGAAGGGATGATGCAACACAGCGGCGGTAGGTATTTCCCTCAGTTATGAGACCAAGGTTATCGAACCAGTAGGAGAACCAAGCAACACAATGTGAACTTCCCCTACAAACAAATAAGAAATACTCGCAACCCGATGTGTAAAAGGGGTTGCCAATCCCTTTCGAGTAGCGGCGCCCCAAGATAGGCAAACAGACGTGAAATAAATTGTAGTAGATTGATAGATCGAACGCCAAATAAAATAAATAAGAATAAAACACAGCAAGGTATTTTTGTATTTTTGTTTTAGTAGATCTAAAAATAAAAGCAAAGGAAAAGTATATTGCAAAGGCAAATAATATGAGAAAGAGACATGGGGGACATAGGTTTCACTAGTGGTTTCTCTCGAGAAAAATAGCAAACGGTGGGTAAAAAAAGTACTGTTGGGAAATTGATAGAACTTAAAATAATCATGATGATACCCAGGCAATGATCATTACATAGGCATCACGTCCAAGATTAGTAGACCGACTCATGCCTGCATATACTACTATTACTCCAAACATCGACCACTATCCAGCATGCATCTAGTGTATTAAGTTCATGGGGAAACGGAGTAACGCAATAAGAATGATGACATGATGTAGACAAGATCTATCTATGTAGAGATAGACCCCATCGTTTTATCCTTAGTTGCAATGATACATACGTGTCGGTTCCCCTGCTGTCACTAGGATCAAGCACCGTAAGATCGAACCCACTACAAAGCACCTCTTCCCATTGCAAGATAAATAGATCAAGTTGGCCCAAAACCCAAATATCGGAGAAGAAATACGAGGCTATAAGCAATCATGCGTATAGGAGATCAAAGAAACTCAAATAACTTTCATGGATGTAAAAAGATAGATCTGATCATAAACTCAACGTTCATCCGATCCCAACAAACACATCGCAAAAGGAGTTACATCATATGGATCTCCAAGAGACCATTGTATTGAGAATCGAACAAGGGATAGGAAGCCATCTAGCTACTAACTACGGACCCGAAGGTCTACAAAGAACTACTCACGCATCACCGGAGAGGCACCAATGGAAGTGGTGAACCCCTCCGTGATGGTGTCTAGATTGGATCTGGTGGTTCTGGACTCTGCGACGACTAGAATTGATTTTCGTCGACTCCCCTAGGGTTTCTGGAATATTGGGGTATTTATAGAGAAAAAAGGCGGTCCTGGGAGCACACGAGGTGGGCACAACCCACCGGGCGCGCCTGGGCCTCTTGGCGTGCCCTGGTGGGTTGTGCTTCCCTCGGAGCAGCCCCCAGGCACTGCCTTGGCCCATTGGGTGTCTTCTGGTCCATAAACAATCTCCATAAAGTTTCATTGCATTTGGACTCCGTTTGGTATTGATTTCCTGCAATGTAAAAAACATGCAGAAAACAGCAACTGGCACTTGACACTATGTCAATAGGTTAGTACCAAAAAATGATATAAAATGACTATAAAATGATTATAAACATCCAAGATTGATAATATAACGGCATGGAACAATCAAAAATTATAGATACGTTGGAGACGTATCAATGGA
The DNA here is from genome assembly GCA_021605205.1 of Aegilops longissima. Taxonomy (NCBI): domain Eukaryota; kingdom Viridiplantae; phylum Streptophyta; class Magnoliopsida; order Poales; family Poaceae; genus Aegilops; species Aegilops longissima. The sequence goes on from CM038680.1 coordinate 221,668,450, forward strand.
ATCTCAGGCAAGTAACATATCGTCGGACAAAAGGAATTGTATACAAGCTTAACTAAATGCTTGACGTCGTGGTTCAACCGATAAAGATCTTTCACTACTAGGAAAAGCCTAATTAGTGGCGCACCTATTTTTGCCATTAATGGCGCACTATAGGTGCGCCACTATTACCACGCCACTAGTAACAAATAGTAATCTCGGGTCACTATGGCTTAATCTCGGGTCAATATGCTTAATCTCAAGTCAAATTGCACGCTTCCCGGAAGGCCACCCATCCTCACACTACTCCAGCCCGAGCACGCTTAACTTTGCAGTTCTATCCAACCCCAGCACCAGCTCACTTAACAGGCACTTGTTGATATAACTATCATATCAATCCTATTAAACCTTGTTGATGTCTAGAACTTTGTTCATATTCATTAGTGTGATGAAATTTTGAAAAAATATTTCAAACTTCCCGCTCATATTACGTATCATATTTTGAACATTTTTTCCAAAAAAAATCGGAACCAATTTTTTTTCTGTTACTAGTGGCGCACCTAGCAAATGGTGCGCCACTACTAAGTTTGAATTTTTTTTCATTTTCCCCCTGTAGATCTTAAAAGCCCCGTATCTTTTATTCTGTTAGGTTTTGGGGGGTTCTACAAATCTTGAACGGGATTCCCCCGTTGAATTTGGATGTAACTTTTCGAGTAGATGCTTTTGCATATAAAAAACTTTTTAATCCGAGTTCGTATGCAAAAGTTATGCCCATTTTACTAAATTCCAGAGAGATTTTGCAAATAAAGTCAAAATTCATATTTGTAAATTTTCCCAAAAACTAGACCACATGTCACGTGGGAAACTTATTTTCTTTTATTTTTTTGACATTTCCATCATTTTCTTTTATTTTTTTAAAAACTGAAAAAGTGGTCCACAAGGGGGTGCATTTGGTTATAGTAATGGCGCACCTGTACAAAGTGCGCCATTACTATGCGTATGACTTGGTCAAACCTTGGTCAAAGTTAGTAATGGCGCACTTTGTGTAGGTGCGCCATTACTAAGTTTGACATAGTAATGGCGCACCTATGCGAAGTGCGTCATTACTAAGGACATGCTTGCATAACCAAATTAAACATCCACTTACATAGGTGGCTACTACAACCATGGCATTTGCACACACCAAAGTAAACTATTACATGCATAATTACATAGGTGGCTACTACACACATGACATTTCCACACACCAATAAAGTAAATTATATATTACATGCATGATTAACTAGCATAAACGATCATCTGATCATCATCTACTTCTTGTGACGCTTGCTCTACTTGTGGCTCGATCTGGGCTCGTCGATTTGGGTAACGAGGCACTTTCTCATGTCAACGATCCGCCTGTGCATCTCGTAGCATGTGTACACGCTCTTGGCCGCAAACCTGAGGTGAGGTTCATCTAGTTGCCCCATCCAGGCCCCGTGCCAGTCTACGAGACTTGTTCTCTGGGCATCCTGCTTCATCTTTTCGTAGTAGGGGTCGATGATGGCCGAGGCGAGTTCGACCAGGGAGTCCTTCGTGCTACCCAGGCCATGTAGTGGTCACGGATTTCGGCAAGGTTCTTGCAGGCCAAGCCCGTAACACTGAGCGCTTTTACATCGTTGGTGGTATCCACCGTGGTGAACTTGTAGTCAGTGTTGTTGACAAACCTGTTGAAACAGTCGCAAGGCTCTGTGGCCATGCAATATTGGTATATGAGGACATGATGGCGCACACACTATTGGGCGACAGCAACCTTCTACTAAGCATGCACCCATGGACAAAGATTTGATTTTTCAACCAATTTATATGCATTAGAGCATGTGCATGTAGTTCAAATTTGAATTATGCACATAAATGCATTGAAAACTCACTTTATGTATAAAAATGTCCAAACGAACCCCAAAAATAAAAAACATAACACAACACTCATGTTGTTCTATGTTGACACGAGAAAAAAACTGAAAGCAATAACAGGTAATGGATATCGTTTCGCCCCCAAAGTTGGGGCGTTCCCTACCGAAACCATCATGCTTGTTCTGAGAACCTCTGGTTTGTGAGAAGCATATACCCAAACCTGCCCCAAATGAGACAAAAAATTTACCACGGCATGTTGATGCAGCTCCATGATAGCATGCCAAGTTTCATGAATTTCAGACGAGTTTTGGATTTACTAGAATTTATAAACCAGGAATCTCAATGTTTGCTGCCGAGTGACGGTGGCACGGTGCTTGACATTCATTCCCATTTCTTGCATGGGACCTAAGCATGCACCCAAGGACCAAAGATTTGATTTTTCAACCAATTTATATGCACAGGAGCATGTGCATGTAGTTCAAATTTGAATTATGCACATAAATGCATTGAAAACTCACTTAATGCATAAAAATGTCCAAACGAACCCAAAAAATCACAAAAAATAACACAACACTCATGTTGTTCTATGTTGACACGAGAAAAACTTTGAAAGAAATTAGAGGCAATGGATATCAGTTCATCCCCAAAGTTGGGGCGTTCCCTACCGAAACCATCATGCTTGTTGTGAGAAGCTCTGGTTTGTGAGAAGCATATACCCAAACCTGCCCCAAATGGGACAAAAACTTTACCATGCCATGTTGATGCCGCTCCATGATACACTACAAAAAAAGACACTTATGTGATGATACGTGTTTGTCACAGTAGGTCACGTTTCTGTCATGCATGTACATCCATGACAATTTTATGACAGAATCAAGATAGTCATACCTGTGCTGTCGTACAAGTGTTCCATGACATTACCAAAATTATCACCATGGAAGTGTCCATTTCCATACGATAAATCGCGCTTCATAGAAGTGCTTTCGTCAAGGGTGACCAACACGTGGCATCCACCGTAACGGCTCGCCTTTAAGCTATCGGGTCCGGTTTTGGATCCGATAACCCGTTAACAGCCTGGACCAATGGTGATTTTCCACGTGTAAATTTCTCATTGGCCGGAGGAAACACGTGACTGCTCCTCGGTGGGCTAGATGTTGCCTGTCCATCGGAGGAGACATGCCTATGATACATCGACACGTGGCAGGGCCCAACAGAGGCCCATATAGGTTAAAAAGGTCGGCCCAGTCAAAGGCTCGTAGTACTTACTCAGGTACTAGTGGGCCAGCCCAATGACGGCATGTTTAATAAAGGCCCATTTACGGCCCAAAGCCAGATCTGGCCTGTTAATTGTTCGCCGAATATTTGGGCCCAATTACAGCCCATTGAATTTCGGCATGTTAGAGGCCCGATGTAGACATGGGCCCATTTCAGCCCGGTGTGTCTTTCGGCCTGGGAATGGCACGTGCTGCCCATGGGCCATATAAGGTCCGACGCGACATCCGGCCCACTAACGGCCCATGATAAAGGTGGCAATAGTTCAGCCTGATGTGACTTTGGGCCTGTTAAAGGCCTGTCACATAATTCGGCCCGTTGATGCATCTACTAAGCTTTCAGCCTCTTAAAGGCCCATGATATCAGTGGGCCAACTAAGGCCCAAGATATGTTTCGGCCTGGTAACGGCCCATCATATAACTGGGCCAAAAAAGTCCCGGTCTACATTTCAGCCTGCTGAAGGCCCGTCAACGACTAGTGAAAATTGAGGCCCAACATGCATTTCGGCCTACTAAAGGCCCATGGTTTCTTCTGGGCCGTAATAGGCCAGTAGAATATCCAGCCTGTTAATGGCCCAACGCTACCTGGGCCAATCTAAGCGTTGGGTCCACAAAAGGCCCAACTAAAATTTGGGCCGAATATAGGCTGGAGTAAATTGTGGGCATGGCGCAAAGTGTGAAGGCCCCAATGGCCATTCGGGCCCAAGAAAGATGTAGGCCGGCCCAATTGTGGCCCGTTAGAGGCGAATGTTTTGGCCCGGTCGACCACATTAGATTTTTTTTAGATAGCGAATGATGGCAGTAACTAGTAGGAATTAAGAACAAACCTACTCTATACAATAAAGAAATTACGGCATAGTAACTTAGAATAAACCTACACTATACAATAAAGGATTTATGGTATATTACATCCATTGGGCATCGAAGTTCGCCACTAGTGATCATAAAGCGCAACGAAGAAGCACGTTACAAAACATGGATACCATTGCGGCGTAGCAAAATAATACTGAACTGAGACCACTTCCAAGACAGTTCAAGAAAGATTAGCCTTGTGCGGGGACTGCTGCGCAAGCTGCTGAGCAAGGCTGTGAGACCGGCCTAGCATGTCGGTCATAGCTTCCAGGTGTAGCTGTTTAGCAATGAGGTTCTCTTTGGTGTTCTCCACAATCTTTCTTAGAGATAGGACTTCAAGTCGAAGTTGAGTTGCAGAATGCCTTTCTGCTAGAACTTGGGACTGAAGAAGTCGAACTCATTCAGACAGTGAATTATGTGAGCTTGTCTGACTGCTTGTCTCAAGTAACTTGAACACTGCATCAAGACAAGACTTTGGGGTTGTCTCGCTATCTTCAAGATGTTTTTCCTTCTTTGCTGCAATATATGTTGGGTTTGTCTCACATTCTTCAGCAGACTTGTGCATGCCATCAGGCATATCACCCTGAAACAAGCAGAGAGATGACAGGTTTTCCACGTGTATAAACAAAGATGATAACTATGCTGTCAATTCCATCCAATTTCAAATTAGAAAATAAAGAGTAAGTTCAAAATATCAATAGCATAATCTGGCATTGTTCATAATGCGGGGAGCTTCACCACACTACTAGATTACCATGTCAACATAACAAGCATAGATGAAAGGCAAAGACAATCATTGTATCTATTTTGGTTAATGTGCATGGCATGTTGTTCATATCGTCAGCCACATCAGTAAGATAAAACAGGAGATGACAAGGTGCATAAGTGGGCTGCTTCACCACACACTGGATTATAAATCCACAAAAACAAGCATACGTATAGGGAGTATTGAGTAATGTGCATGGTATGAATAAGGAATTTGGTTTTACAAGTAAAACTTGGAACTTACGGTTCTTGCGAACATGCATTTTGATAGAAATAGCAAACTAAATAGTAGTAAACGATAGGGAGTATGAGCAAATGAAACAACAGTTGAGGATAAAGGCTTTAGAAGGACTGACTTACATTAATAGTTAACACCGGTATTATAATGCCCTTCTCCATGTCAAGGGAAGGATAACTCAAGAATTTCAGCACAGAATCTTCTTCATAAGCATTGCCTGTACTCTACATTTTGTAGAGAGTAATTATAGATATGATAATACTGGAAAGGATAAAGGATAATGAAGATAAGATGCAGATTCATGCTACATAATCAACTACCAATCCCTGGAAGTACAAGCGTTACAGGACAAAATGTACTGACAAGACCAATGGGCTACACTTCTGCACTGGCATTGTCTGTGTATTCAACTTTTTGGTTAGATTAAATATAGATCTGATATCTTTTAGTAAATGGTGGGCGAGGGAGATAAGATGCAGAATGCTACACGATGAACCAATCCCTCTTCCCATAATACAAGAGTGTTTTGAACATTGGTGTACCGTACAAAACATTCTTATATTATGGGACGGAGGGAGTAGATGTTAATGTAAGCACAGTGATAGACAACGTTCAGTCCTTACAAGAGGACTGCAGAGCTAAACCTCTTCAAAAGCATTGGGTTGATTCTAAATTTATGTAAGAGTCCATACGGATCTTATAATGTCCACCAAATGGACGATAACGAGGCTAACATGTGCAGTGATGCTACATAATCAAACAGCTCTGAAAGTAAGTATGGTCATACAGGGCAAGAGGTACTCACAAGAGCAATGCAGTGTGCAGTATAGTTGCGAGATTCTGTGGTCCCTTGAGAATGAATGTTCTTCTGCTAACAGTTTTTTGTACAAGTGAGATGTTAAGGAAAATGCAGAAATGTAGTTCAAATTGTGATGTGATATCATAGATAGTACCTTACGCCGCAGACGAGACCAATGTGTAACAGGATTATTCCAGTCACTGTCGGATAAATGTAGCACCGGAGACTTTATAGAAATTTTCTTTAGAGGCTTGCCATTGAAGTGCGCTTGCCTCAGGTAGGAACGATACTTCATCAATGAGTGCTTGAAAAGCGTAACCAACCCTTGCTCGTCTTGACAATCCAGTTTGGTCCTTGCCTATTTAAGAAAATGAAATCTTGTGTCTTCTGTCAGCAGAAACATATGCAGTAATTACCATGAATAATATTAGTACATTACTTACGCGTAAGTTGCGGAGGAAGACTTGAAATTGTTCTGTGTCTGCGGTATATTCTTTCCATGAAGGAAAGATGCGCACAAAGTTCCTGACAACAATATAAGCTTCGTCCTCTAAACTGGGAAGAAATGGAATAGGGATCCTATTTGCTGCAATTGGGGCTCTCTCTGGTTCGAAGAGGGATTTGGCAACTGGATTGGGTGTACTCTTTGCTGGAATGGGGGTTTTGCGTCGTAGAGCTGGTGCTATGTCAATGGCATCATCATCTTTTTTGCTGCGGTTGGGGTCTCTTGAGTTGGGGCATCGAAATGACCAAAGGTGTAGTAGGGCTAGAGTCTGCTAGAGTTGGGGTGTTTTGCGGGTCAGGTGATATTGCAACTACACCTAATGGGCTATTTAATTTATCAAGTGTCACTACCTTTTCTAAATAATTTGCTTGTGCTCCTCCGCGATTAGCAATCACTCTCTTCCTTTGGAACGTCTGATACACAAGAACCACATTTGAATGGATAAATATGGTATGATGATAGATGGAATATGTACTTAAAATGGATAGGCAGGGCGTATTCACATACACGATGTGTAAACTAAGCTAATGGCAGTGCAACAAAGTAGAAGCAATGCAAAGCATTAGTTGCAAGATATGTGCGACCAATATAACCGTGGAAAGTTAAAGCAAGCACCTTGATGGGGAATAAGATAGGGCATCTGCCTCTGACTCCTCCACTAGGGAGCTACATTGACTTAGGTCTCCCTCTAGCTCAGAATCACTGTTAGGATCATATTCTAAGCATGAATCTGTAGGTGGAGAGCGTTTGCATTGCATTGCATCCAGACTTGATTCCAGTCCCTTAATGCCAAGTTTGACAGTCATGGCATTGTTCAGCTTTATTCTTTTCATGCGCGCAAGTTCATAATCATTATGATGATGTTCAGAATCTGAGATTCATGAAAACATAAAAAGTAGTCAGATTATCTATGGAATGCATTGCGGATTCAACTCGAAGAGTGTCTCCCTATAAACCCCTGCATATCCAAAGTTCACCCCCCAACCGTGCTAACCAGACCACACACAGAAATACAAACCCCTTATGTCTCTATAACAGGCAGATACACATTTCAAAACTGAAGTAGGAACATTAGAATCATATCAAATTCATATTTGAACAAATAAACCAAGGAATTATGAGTGGCATAATGTTTAGCTTCAAGGGTGGAGTGTTGGTAGTGTGACACAAAGCAAGTAGGCATATTGTATTCCATTTAAAAGATCGTAGCCTATGTGAAAGCTGGAAATGACACTTACTTTCTATACAATGCAGTGTTCATTGCCCACACATGATGGAAGAGATCACACAGAGAAATACTATTCACTCATGTATATGGTTCCAGTATTTTGAAACAGGGTGGTCCACCCTAAAATAATATTGACAACAAATATGAGAAGGCAAGCATAGATGTAGTGAATCAGTCATTTACTTGTGAGCTCACTAGGACAAGTATGCAGAATTGTAACTGTAGTAAGAGACCGTCCAAAATCTGAATCAAGAAGTTTGTCTAGCACTTACTGTTTGCAACTAATCAACGTGAATAATTGGATATCATATCAAATGAGTAAGAAAGACAAGTAAAATTGTCAACAAACCTGGCTTGCAGTAGTAATCTGGGTCAATGTCACTACGACCAACAATCCAAAATGGCTAGTGTCTGTTCCTAGGGCCGGAATTTTGAAACCAAGTGAACTTTATAGGTACACAAGGTTATTGAAATACATCTGAACCATTAAGTGTAGGTAGCACTCAGCACACAACAAACCCTAATGACAGTCCTGCCTAATGAGCAATTAATCAATTAGAAAATGGGTGATGAGGAGTGGTTGCTGAAGTGCTGAGTGTTGAGGACGTATCTCAGGATAAATCGGGTTGGCATAGTGGGTGCTGCACGCCTGAGCCCTGAACGTACTGGGAAGGTAGGCACGGCGGCGCTCCCGGGCAGCAGTGATGCTGTAGGGCGAGCGGCTCCTGACCTCTTGCTAGCCCGGCATCTCCTCCTAGAGTCATGCCGTTCGGGAACGGCAAGTCGCCAAGCAGGCAAAGGCCGGGAGGGCAAGTAGAGATCGAAGCGCTTGGCAGAACATAGGGGAATCGGGCCTGGACGACCCAAAATCCTGGGTGGGCCGACCCACAAGGGCACCTCAGAGAGATACACACCCGAGCGGCGAACATGCATTTTCGGAACTAAATTAGGAACATTTAGCTGACCAATTAAACGACTCTGTTTTAATAATATTAGATTCGTATTTGAACAACTAAGCTTGTTTAGCTTGATGGGTGGAGCAGTGCTATTATGACACGAAGAACGTATTATGATCGTATAGTGATCATAAAAGGGGGAAACCCTGAGCATTTTTTTTAGAAAAAGAGGGTTTCCCCTCCGATTTCTATTAAAGAAACCACCACGAAACCAACATCATCAATTAAACCCTAAGCATGATCAATCAAACCGTATTATGACTATGCCATGGCAGATTTAAAGCTGCAAACCGGAGAAATGATATTTAGCATCAATTGTTTGCTTCGAACTAAGAACTAAATTCTAAGAGCTGAAAAGAAAATAGAGTAACCAAGTTACGATCTATTTTCTGGTTGAGATCAAAAAGTTAAGGAGATATGAAGTACCACCTCTCTTGCGGCGCCGTGTAGGCATCGGGGGTGCGATGGGTGTCGGTGGCGTTGAAGCAGATCTGCGACGGTAGGCGGGTGCATCCGGGGATAAGTCCCATTGCGGTGGAAGAGAAGGTCGTGTGAGCGGCCCCGACAAAGAGGACGACGGCGCCGATGAAGCGAGAGGACGCGAGGCAAGGCTCTTGGTCCATCGTCGTGGATGAGAAACGTCCATCTCTAGCAGTGGACGACGCAGTCTTGGTAGGCGCTCTGGCATGGTGGAGGACGGTGGCGATGGATGGGGTGGAGGACGACAGTGATGGACGGAGTGGCGGACGGAGGAGGCTGGTATGGGGATGGTGTTCTAGCGCGGATGGTGTATGAATGGGAAAATGGAGGGAGAGGTACGGGGAACCATGTTTTTGGGACGCGCCTGTCTGAAATATGGGAAAGTTACGAACTTAGCCCCCGTTTAAAATTTGGACGTCTCGACGGTTGGGGATAGGACGGTAATTTTGCATCTCGCCAATATTTGCATAGAGCGATTTCGGGCGAGGAGAGGGTGTTTTGCGCCCATGGTTGGTGCCCACGGTGTATGAACGGGGCTGATAGGTAGGGCAGTTGTGTCACGTCTGAGTGAAGTTACAAACCTGCCCCTATTGAAAATATTTGCCTACATCGATTTCGGCCGAGTCGAGTTTGTTTTGCCGCCCACCGTTTATGAATGGGGAAATGGAGGGAGAAACAGAGGTCTTTCAGACGAGCTTGAATCAAATGTGTTTTGCCGCCCATGTTTGGCGCCCACCGTGTCGGAATGGGCTCAGAGGCGGTCGTGTCACGTCTAATTGAAGTTACTAACCTACCCCTATTGAAAGCAGTGGAAATCGGGTCGTTGGATTATCCGTGTAGTGGGTAGACAGTAATTTCCATCTCCCAAACACTTGGCTGCGGGCAGCCGACGTGGGAGTGGACATTTTGCCGCTTCTTTAGAATTTTGGGACAATAAGCATCCACGTTTACCCTGGCAACTAAATTCGAATTCATTTTGTATTCCTATACGGATCTTTATAAATCATTCTATGTGTTTTTATATATCTTCAAAAGCACGAAAAGATGTATTCCACTTTCATATATGAATATGATTTACAAATGCCGATACTCAAATTCAGAAGCTAGAATCCAGTTTAAGGTGAATTTGAATATTTGGAAGACTTTATGTCCAACTCAAATGTCACACGCGGCATAATGTGTACTCCCATTTAAATATGTACACAAGCGATGTATCAAGATTCAAATACCGATTCAATCAACCAAGGATGTACATAACTAACAGACATATAAACACTTACAGAGTATATGGATCAATAATATCAACTAACATACATAAGCCAGGCCGCTGTACTTTTTTTGCTAGAACTGCATCCTTTTTTAGCGAAGCTACTACAGCATCTTTGCCCTTTCTGATGTGTGCCACTTATGGTCCATCTATACTACTATTATTGCTGAATGCACATTCAACCCGATTGGCATATTTGTAGGTCTGGCACATCAATCAAAATGATATGTCTCCGAGTCTTATCAATTAATACAGACTTGTGCTCAAATAAAATTACAAACCAAAAACCAAAAAACAATTATTAGATGATTTCTAAAACAAATGGCTTGATTGATTACATGAACAAACAACACAAAGGTTATTTAACGATCGAAAGAACATTTCACCTATGATTTACCAAGTGGGAATTTAATTTCCTTTTTTCCTTCAGGACCTTAACAATGCGGTCAGTCTCAGCTTGCTTCATTTTGAAATCCACCAAATATTTAATGGTTGTCTTGAGTACTGCTTGTGATTGTGATGTTTGCATCCTCAACATGTCAACTTCATCTCTAAGTGCAGAAGCAGAATCTCTTTCTACCACTAGTTTAGCCTCTAGAGCATCAGCAGTTGGCAACTCATGATGCACGATTGGGCCGGTGCCACTGCTGTAGGATGATACAACGTCCATGGGGACATCGCCCTTTGATCTTGGGCTAACCTGTTTTGCCATTAAAGTTCCGATTGGATTTCGAATAGTTGAAGTTAGCAAAACATCTCAATTGGGAGTTATAATAGCAAACCAGTTAAAGAAACAAGGAATTAAAGAGTTTTGATTGGATGCTGAAAAGTAGTTATTAACATCATTGTAACCGGTTTTTGCAGCAGCAAAGCAGCTAAACAAACAAGTTTTGCAAAAGGTACCTGTTGTGGCATTGGCGTTTCTCTTGGATCCTGAAAAGTTGAGTAGCCAGCAACGTGATTAGAGCAACCGGTTGCAGAAGCAAAGCATTAAAACAAACAAGTTTTGCAAAAGGAACCTGTTGTGGCATTGGAGTTTCTCTTGGATCCTGAAAAGTTGAGTAGTCAGTAACTTGATTAGAGCAACAAGTTACAGCAGCAAACCTATTACATAAATATATTTTTGAAAATGTACCTCCTGTGCAATTGGACTTCCAATTTGATCCTGAAAACTTGAAGTGGAAAGATGATTACAGCAACAAGTTACAGCAGCAAACGAGGTAAACAAGGAAGTTTCTGAAAACATACCTGTTGTGCCAACGGAGTTTCAGTTGGATCCTCCAAACTTGAATGTTGGCAATCAATAAATAAAGTTTTGCAAGAGCCATAAGAAACTAACATAAAACTAGTAAAACTAACCGGTTTTGGCAACGTATTTAATTACACTTGAACTAGTAAAACTAACAATTTCTTGGCAACGTATTAAAGTAACAAGTCGGTACTGCTTACCAAAGAACACGTACATCTCAAATTTCTTTGAGTAAGCAAAATGATTCCAACACATATATAAGTTAAAAGACGGTGTCCCTCATATAAACCCCGACGTTGTCTATCTATGAACATGCAAACATTACTAGTGCTACAAGTGATAACAGCAAACAATTTAAACAAACAGGGTATCAGAACGTAAATTACACGTGAATTCTGCTGCACCCTAGAAATACAAATGACCAGCTATCTACGTGCTTAAGTAGCTATTTAAGTTCAGGCAAACAGGTAATTCTTAACAGTAAGTATCAAACACATAGATAGGCGCAATCTATAATAGGATTAACAGGCTATGGCATTATGTAATCAGTAGCAAACTAAATTAAGCCAAGCAACATAATTGAACAATTTTGCAATAAGTGGCTAACTAAAATTCCGAGAAGCAGATAACTGAACTTACGCTAGCTCTTTGTACAGGCACACTGCAACTTCTTTTTCGCTTACAAGGTTCTGCGAAGGAGTCCATGGCATCAATTGCTTGGATACGCGGTCCCAATACTTCTTTCTTCCCACACTTCATTGGTAAGTCGAATGGTTAATCTGGTAAGATGGTGCGTCCTTGATATGTTACATGAGGACGTGTAGTCAGACTAGTTGTATCCACACACATCACACTGGCTTTTACTGTATATTTCATGCGATTACATTTGGCTTAACGAGATCTAAGCAATCTACAATAGGATGAAAATACTGGCATCCTTCACATTATTGGCGAACTCAGATCATAGAAACAAGCAATTCAACCATTCTGTGGGTAAATCAAAAGCGCCACTGGAATATTTTTCACTACCCCAATCATACAAACAAAAAGGGGCGACGCCACCATAGGGGCTGGTATGGGCGGCCGCCTCGGGTGGCTGGAAAGTGTGCACCTAGTTTGAGTCGTCCAAGTTGGCCGAGGCTAGTTTTGTTCGGCCCAACGCACAAGCAGGCAATGTAAAAAATGAAGAAAAATGTTTCAATTTGGATGGGCCAATAACATAAGTGCAAGGCAGGCCCTATAGCAGGCTCGCGGCCCAAACAAGTGTCTCCCATATCGATCGACAGCAGGAAAAATCCCAATTCGTTCGCTCCAGGCTCCAGTCTGGTTCGCTCCTAACCTAGCCGCCGCTGGACAGACCGACACAGCACTTCCTCGCGCTCTCGTTGGAGGGTGGTCACCGGGCTTCAATCGAACGGAAGGACAAGAAGATGAAGATCCAACCCTAGGTGTAGCCTGCATGGGAGGCAGCGGCGACAGCACGGGCATGGCATCGAGCTTGCACAAACGGACAGCCGTAGCTTGCAAGAATAGCATGCGCAATGAGCAGGTACATCACATCCCTGATTATATCTAATTCAACAATTCAATTTCTGGCCAATAGTTAAAGTTGACGGTGTTGTAAAACTTCTTGTATGTAGGGAATCTATGAGAAAATGAAACCAATTTCTGCTTATTTTATAACTCCCCCAATCAATACTGAACTAACTGAATCTGATATATCTAATCAAGTTTCTGGTGCAAACATACAAGCTCATGTTGTTCTTGAGCCTGAAGTGTCTAATGAATAGACTGCTAATGAAGGATTTGGTGCAAACATTTTACATGCTCTTGGTGATGAACATATAGTGTCTAATGAGGGATCTAATGCAAGCATTTTGCAAGCTCCAATTGAAGGATTTAGTGTCTAATGATGATCTGCTATGTTGAGAGAGACATAGAGATTTATAGGCATTGATGACAAGCAAATTATAGTACATTTTCATGGCTTGAGGAAACGTCGAGGCCATCTACCAGAAAGTCCTCGTATCATGACAACGTAGCATAAATACTTTTCTAATCTGTTGTTTGAAACTATTGGCATACTTGTGCAGGATAGATATATTGATATGCAGTTTGCGCACTGGTTATAGGTGCAATTACACTTTGATATTTTCAGCCAGAGAACGAATAATTCAAGCATGTACAGACCATGTTAGTAGTCCTTGTACACCATGTTGCATTTTGTGTTTTTTGGTGCTTGCATCATTTAGTGTTTTATAATATGAACTACTTTGGATCATTAGCTAGTTTTCGAAGTGCATGTACCTTCTCATTTCTCAAGTTATGTTGATTTCCGGAGTGCAAGTGCCTTCATATTTTTTAAGTTAAATGTTCGCCCCTAGTAACTTTAATTTGTGGATCCGCCACTGCACACAAATCATACACGCATGCCGGTACGATTTAAATGAAATGCAGGGACTTACGCTAACTCATTGTACAGGCTCACTGCAGCTCTGCTTGCACTTGGGATGTTCCCTGTACAAGTCCATGTTACCACTTGCTTGGATGTGCAGGCCTTGTGCTCCTTGCGCCTCCCTCTGCATTTTTGACATGGCGAATGTTTGATCAAATAAGAGGAATCAACCTTGTTGTTGTACTGGAGGACAGATACTTACAAGGTTATACGGGTGTGCAGGATCTGTACCAGATCCCGTAGCGTCGTCATGCTTCACTAAAAAATGGTTTTGCTTGTTTCAGATGATATCTCGGGAAGAAATAAGAGTTAAAGTCAGAGTTGCATAGGCGTGTAAGCTAAGAGAGCAGTGAAACGAATCCAAACATTGTCAGAACAGTGCACAAGGGAGTGATGTGTGGATACCTAGTTCGGGCCGGCGTTTGGGCATGCTCGCCTAGCTAGAGTGCGGTTCACTTCAGAGCCGTTGAGGGTGATGCATTGGCGTTGGCTGGCTGTGCACGGATGCAGATCTTGTGTGGCAGTGGTGCGCTATGATGCGGTGGACGAGACCATTGGTGAAGCGCCTCGGGGGGCGGAGGTGCGACGATGTGCTCGGAGTAGCCCCGGTGAGGTGGGAGACGGCGTCGGTGAAGCGCACCTGATGCGGTGGAAGTCGGTGTCTGTGAGGCACGTCGGATGCGGTAGCCGACATTGTCGATGGACCACCCGGTGCGGTGGACGTGGGCGGAGATGAGGTAGCTCCGGTGCGGTTGTGAAGCGCGACTGTCGTCTTCGTCGTCGTCGTCCGACACAGAGGTGGGGAAAGAGACGAGACGAGGGGTGATTCAAACTTTGCTTGGGTTGGCGGTGAATTGGGGATTTGAGCAATCTGGGCATGGAAGGGGACGGTGGAGAAGGGAGATTTTGTAGGGCTGGAATAGGGGCCGCCAGATATTTCAATCTGAAACGTGGAAGTGCGAACTTATTTTGTCTTCATCCTTTGGGGGGAGGGGAGGGAGGGGGTGGGTGGGATGCAGCTTCGGTGCCTTAAAGGCACCTGCCTTTGGGTCACTGACATGTGGGCCAGCCACCTGTTCGACTCACATGTCATAGACACAAAGGTAGGTGCCTTAAGGCACCGAAGTATCGTCCGGGTGGGTGGGTGGGTGCTAAGCCACCGTACGACACATGCGACCACCACGACACAACCCTGGTCTGCCTGGTACGCCTACATTTGAGAGGAGATTTGAGAATGCAAATGAATCTTCTTTCATTTGCAAACGAATCTGTATGTATTACCATGCCCGTGTTTTCCTTGCAAATAATTAGTCATTCGAAACGAGATACTATAAATTAATTAATGAGGAGTTATTGAAAAAATGAAACGGTATCCACGCTAACGTGGATTAGAGTGTGTGTCACATAATTAGTTATTTGAATTAGAGTGTGTGTCACATGGCGATCTCCAATTCTAACGTGGATTTCGCATTTCACTTTATCCACGCTAATTTTTTAATACAAATTCATATGTATATGATGAACACCATGGTAGTGAGAAAACTTTTGGATGGATTCAAACATATGACCAAAAAAATAGCACAACAATTGAGTCAATGTCAACTTTTCCAAACCTAGTATGGCACGAATTCGAAATAATTACCCATATACACGGTCTTCAGTTCAAATCTTACAATGTAGACCAAATTGAAATATCGATATTAATTCTAGTACGATCTACATACAAATGTTGTTTTTAGCCCCCCCCCCCCTCGGCACACACGCTACATACTTCCTGTATCGGTCAATCTTCCTTGCCTAACCACCTTAGGAAGCTATTGGTTTCCGACACACGTTCATTCTTTCTCTCCATGTTTTGATCTCTAACTCTCTCAACTATACAACCCCCTTTTTTCACTCTGTTACCAAATGTATTTACCTCACACACCCGCCATTGCACCCCATGTCGAGCTCTCTCTCTCTCTCTCTTTCTCCCTCCCACCCTCTCTCGCTAGATACATGCATTGCCTATCTATCCCCCAACCTCTCATGCACACGCACGCATGTTGTCTATCTAGGTCACTCCCTCGAGACCGTCTCACTCTTTCTTCCGCACGGCGGGCCACACTCGCTCAATCTCGCTCTCTTTATCTGAGTCTCGATTAACCTCGTTTTCTTTCACACAAAAATGATATATCTCCCTGTTCGGGCCTCGATCGACACACTTTATACTCTCTCACGCAGATTGTCTATCTAGGTCAGTCCATCCAAGCCGCCCCCACTCTTTCGACCTCATGGCAGGCCACGCTCGCTCAATCTCTCTCTCTCCCTCCCTCCCTCTCTCTCTCTGTCTCTCTTTGTATGTCTCAATTGACCTCGCTCTTTCTCAGACACAAACGATATATCTCCATGTTTGAGCCCAATTCGACATATTCATATTGTATACTCTCTCACGCACATTGTCTATCTAGGTCACTCTCTCCAACCCGTATCACTCTTTCAATCGCACGACGACCCACACTCGCCCAATCTCTCTCCCTTTATGTATGTAATCGATTGACCTTGCTTCCTCGCACGCACAAAATATATCTACATGTATGTGCTTGATCGTCTCTCAAGCTCTATCTTACAGCCCTCACTCATCCCAAAAGCTCAATCGGACAATGTCTCTCCAGAGCACATATATATTTTTTCAATGAATGTCGGACCACACTCACTTTGTCTCTCTATCTATATGTCTCTCATTTGACCTCGCTTTCTCATGTCGTATCTTCCACACATTGAAGCTACCTCTCCATCCCTCGCAAAGCCGGAGCTATTTACATTGCGAGGGGGACTCCAACCTTGGATTAATTTGGGTAGGCATTTATTCCAGTGGTAGATTATATTTTCGTAGCATTCGGCCCAGAACTACTCCAAACAGCATTGCAACCCCCGCACCTCCCCCAATTGATTTCCCTCTGGCTCGGTCATCGCTCTCTCGCACGTCCTTTCTCGCCTTCAACGTCGCACCATGGTATTATTGACAAAAAACTCTGACTATTACAAATAAGCTACAAAACTACACACCGATAGTCCACTTGGAATGGAACAAATTTCGACCCACAAGTTAAAGTGCCACAAACTACACACCGAGGGGCCCACCTGTCATGAAACAAATTTGGACCCATATACAAATTAAAAAAATAAAGGACGAGGATCGAACATGCGACCAGGGCCTTCAAGCCGCACGTCAATAGGCAACATACGTAGAACAACAATGTTGTTGTACCCCCCTTTGTTCATATAATGTTTTTATATTACCACAACCTATTTAATGGATAACATGTAACATTATTTTAGTACATTAGTGGGACCAGCTCGTTAGCACGTACTATTGGCCTTCACTTACTGGTGGGTTCCATATGTGCTCTCTCTCTCTCTCTCCTCCTCTTCTGCGTTTAGACGCACGGGCAAACACGAAGAACTCGCGGTTGATGTCGCCGTTGACCATATCTGGACGTGTTCACAAGTTACGGCACCAGTTTCACGTACTAGTAGTACTAGTCAATGTGTACGTGCAATGCACGTTAATTTGGAAGCATATTAAGTGCATGCGGATATTAAGTAGGATATTATTTGCGTGTTATTATGTGATTAGCACTATTTTTGGCATGAAATTAGTTGCACGCTAAACGTGTTGAGCGCCCGACATTGAAGCAGTCTAGGTCGTTGGATGAGAAGAAATACATGTGGCTTGATGATGTTTTATATTAAATTTGATACGGCTCTAGCAGAACATTCAATCGATCAAACCATATATTTCATTCAGTCTGACTCCGACTTTACATTCATACGACGATCAATCTAAAATAAACGGAAATGATAAATGTTCGGATTTTAAGCATGGCAATCCAAACGTTTTTCATGGCAAATTTAGGTTACGCGGCGGCGGCGGGGGCGTCTTGCGGTGGGAAGGGGCTCCTCTCCGTGCTATGTGTGTCATCGGGCCACTGACCGACGGCGGCGTCTTGCACGTTGTTAGCGTACTCATGGACGTTGGCCCTAGCTTCAAGGAAGGCCACAATATTCTGGAATTTGGTCTCCAGGAGCGAGTCAACTGGCGGGAGGAGGCGACTGGCGTTGGTGCAAGGAAGCGGTCGACGGCAGCCATCCATGCCGCCGAGGGGCACCGCACCAGCAGCAGGCGGGCCGCAACGCGCGCGGGCGGAGACATTCGTGTGCACGGCATCGCACGCGCAAGACGCGCACGTCGATGCATCTTGTGAGCGCATGCGCCGGCAGGTGCTGCGGCATGCGTCGATGCACGCACGCGATGCAGCACGGGCGCGTGAAATTCGGCGGGGACCTCGTGGGATCCCATGGCATCAAGCTCGGCGACAATGTGCGGCTCCCAGCCCATCAATGCCACGGGGATAGGCGCTGGCACAGTCGGGGCTACGGGAGCCGGAATGGGAGCGGGGACAGGCACGGCGTCTTCCTGCAAGGACGGTTCAAGCTCATCCCAAAGCAGCTTATGTTCTTGAGATTCCGGGTGGGTGTCTTCCTCAGGAAACTGGAAGACTAAGGGTAGACCATCGTGATGCGGCATGGCGTACGTTTATGTCAAGCTGGTTGGAGGTTGACGATAGGAGAATCGGAGAGGAAGAGAGAAGATTGTAGCGATACCACATAGGCGGGGTTGATTTTAAACTGCGGCGTCGGCGACATTAAAAGTGGGAGCAGTTGGGACTAAGGGGGGCGGCGGAGCCTGGTCAAAGGGCTCACCTCCCGGTGAGCATGCTCAGCGGTCCGCTTGCATGCCTCCCTGTCAGCCGGCACAGCGGTCTGCTCGCACGCCTCCCGTCGACTCACAAGCTTGCTCGGACGGCACCTGCCGATGAGAAGCAGGACTCGTGGCGGCACGTAAACGCCCACGGTTTCAATAGTGAAAGCGTTCGCCGTAACGTCACAGGTATTTGTTCCAAAATACCTTGGTTGTTCATTTGTGCAACTTGTCATAAACAGCTTGTCTCAAATTGAAGAAAAAAATTACGAAGGAATATTTGTGCCATATCACGTGACCATGCTCAGTTTCATGAATTTCTGGTCACTTTTGGATTTTTTGAAATTTAAAATCCAGGATTCGAAACAACATCATAACATGCATCATGCAAGAAATTTTCAAGCGATACATCTCCTGTTGTATTTCCTAAGAAAGGATTTGGTCAAACATTTTTCTTAGTTAGACTTCAGACAAGTTATATATGCAGAGTAAAAGGATAATCCGTCCGTACTAGTGCATTGCCTGATATATTAACTCTTTTTAGGGGTCCCTGATATATTAACTCAAGTAGTACCAGGCACGAACAAACGGGCTCAATTCTGTGCTCATCCTGGTGTAGTAGTAGCACTAGGCAACACAGTTGACGGGTGACCTTGGGGAGCGGCGACCGAGGGAATTGAACCGTGCTCGGCACGGTAGGTAACATTGTCTAGTTACTAAATCAACCCTCCATTGTTCATCGGTAGTCATTATGGACCGGGGACATGAGGAGAATTTCCTAGGGCTGGAATTCTGGCCGCCAGATATTTCAACTCAAAACACAGAGGCTTAACTGGTTGGGGTTGGCTAATGTACGTACCACGCACGCCACCAGAAGGACACGAGCCCGGTTTTTTTTAGGATTAACACGAGCCAAGGTCTGGCTGGTATGCCATTGGGTACCATTTGAGAATATGAAAGGTATCTTTTAAATTGCCGAACGAATCTATGTGTATTACAATGCCCGTATTTTCCTTGCAAATAGTAATCTCGACGTGGTAATTGATTTTGACGAGTTCTTGAATTAGAGTGAGTTTGTGATATAGTGATCTCAACGTGGATTTCACATTTCATGGTATCCCTAGTAAGTTTTTCATTGCAAATTCAAATTTAAAATATGAACAATATGGTGGTGAGAAAACTTTATATGTATCAAGCATATGCCCACACACACACACACGAACACAACAGCAATCCAATAAGTATAGTGCATCTATTTTTCCAAACCATGCATGTATGACACAAATTCAAAAATACTCCTTCTGTTCCTAAATATTAGTCTTTTAGAGATTTCAACAAGTGACAACATACGGAGCAAAATGAGTGAATCTACACTCTAAAATATGTCCATATACATCCGTATGTGCCAGTCCATTTGAAATCTCTAAAAAGACTAATATTTAGGAATGAAAGGAGTAAAATGTAAGACAGGCATGGTCCTCAATTCAATATTTAAAATGAACAGGAAACTGAAACATGAATATTAAGTCTAGTACTACAGTACATGCAAATGTTGTGTTTAGGTGGAGCTATGTAGATTGTCGGGGGTTAACCCCTCGACCTTAGATAAATTTGTGAAGCTCTGTTTAGGATTGTTTAGATTATATTTGTCCCCATCCTAGCTCCCAAACACCGATTGATTGTGCACCCCCCTCCTCCCCGAGATAATATCATCTGCCCCCACACCTTGGATGCTATATGCTGATACGAGTTGCTTGGAGCTTGTAGATCTGAGATATAGCAGCTCACGTGATATCTTAATATTTTTACAGGAAACCTCAGTGAGTTTGAGAATTGCACACAATTTATACAAAAACTACTCAGATGCCCTTGGATCCCATACCCAATGACCTCGAAGATCGTATCACCGTAGCATGTAAGATGAAGGAGGACATCATATTCTCCTGTATGTAAAAATATCATGTGCTACCACACCTTAGATGCTTTGGTGATACAAGCTCTTCGGAGCCGTTGGATTTGTGACCCAACAACTCCTCGGTGGTTCGAATGGTTTTCTGCAGAAAAGCCCCCAAAGAGTTCGGCCACTGCTTACATGCACAAAGACTGCTCGGATGCCATTGGATCTCAGATAAAACGACCTCGAAGCTCGTATCACCGTAGCATCCAAGCTGCGAGAGCACCTGATGTTTTCTCGCATGGGTGAATATGAGGTGCTCCCGCACCATAGATTCTATGGTGATACGAGTTCACGGAGATCTAATGGCCCATGAGGAGGTCTGAATGTTTTGCAATATACGACTGAGAGAGTTTGGGAATTGCGCAGAAAGTACAAGTACTACGCATGTGCCATCTGATCACAGATCATACGACCTAGATGCTCATATCACCGTAGCGGCTAATTAAGCTACTGGGAGCAGCTAATATGAGCAACGGGGAGCCATTGGATCCAAGATGCAGCGGCACACACGAGGCCTGAATATTGTATTTGCAAAAAAACCTTTGGAGAGTTTGGAAATTGCGCATAATTACAAAGACTACTCTCAAGCCATTGGATCTCACTTCCAACGATGTAAAAACTCGTCATATCACCATAGCATCTAAGCTGCGGGGTGGATGTGATATTCTATGCCGTTGTCATTTTTGTTCATAAACTTGCAAAATACGTGTAACTCGTGTCGTTACTTGTCTAACCGCGCAAAGTGTTTGTTCAAAAAAAACCATCCTACACTGAAATATCGGAACAACACACGGGAGTCCCACTTGTCATTGATCAAATTTGGACCTAAAACTAACAAATCTGAAGGACGAGATTCGAACTGGAAACCTGGACTACAAAGCGTAAGTCGATAGCCTGAAACAACAACGGTTGTTGGCTTTGTCCCATAACTTGATTTTATACAGTATTACGTTGAGTAGAGTAGAGGGAGTGCCTCGTCAACACGTGCATGACTGTTGACTCACTTACTGGTGGGTCCCAGGTCTGCAATCTCTCTCTCCTCTCCATTGTCTAACCTTTAGACGCACGGGCACACACGAAGAGTGGCGCTAGCTTGCCGTGGTGTTATTATAACTAAAAAAAGCTTGGAAAATAGAAGAATCGCCTAGAACAAGAGACGTTGTGGCTGGTCGAGACAGAGCTAACCACACCTATCCTTCGTGCCACGTTACCATGATGAAGCTGTGTGGCTAGTGGGGTGTTTTCGACAGACTGGCTGGGTCCTGAGGTCGAACCATAGGTACTACTGCATCTGATATATTTTTACACGCACATTTTTCCTCCATGCCGAGACGTGGCACGCCCTACCGCATGGTTTCGGGGTCCTCCCGGGTGGTGCACGCGTATATTCTTCCGTGCCGAAACGTGGGACGCCCCATCGCACGTTTTCTGGGTCCTCCTCGGTCGTAGCGCCGAAGCAAGTAAATGAGTCATGAAATCACGAAAGGCCACCTTTCCCGCCGAGTACATCAGTGAAGCACGGTGGCTAGCTAGTTGGGCTAGTGCGAATGATTAGCTAGGCCGCCGCCACATTTGTTTTTTCACCCTTTTTTATCTCCTGGCCAGCAGGTAAATTTAAATATCCACCGCAGCGTTGCTCTAGTCATTGGGTGCGGTAGGCGCGGCAGGATTTTGAATTTTTTGATTGACGGGAGCAGGCGCGACAGGATTTTTAATTTTTTGATTGACGGGATCAGGCGCAGCAGTAATTAGTCATGATGACTTCGCCTGTAAAACCCACTGCTCCCTGATGTGAAAAGTCGTCGACTGGTGTTTTCCCATGGTGAAAACCTAAAGATTCCCCGCTCCTCGGCTGGCTCCCTCTGCCTTCCCGTAGATTGCATTGCCTTTTAGCCGTTTCGCCCCCTTTGCTTCCTCTCCCCATTGCTTCTACCTGGTGCCATGGTGGTGCAACAGATCACGGAGTCTGAGGTGAGGCGCCTAACACAGGAGCTCGAGGCCAAGGATGCGGAGCTCAGGGCCAAGGACGTGGAGCTTCGTGAGCTCAAGGAGGAGAGGAGTGCCATGCTGCTCCGTTATGTGCGGGAGTTCACGGAGCTTCAAAAGCGGCAGGCGTCCACCACAAAGAAGCTCGAGGCGTCAGCGGCGTTGCTGCAGAAAGCAGGAGATATGATAGGCCGTCAGGGGAGGCGGCTGGAGCGCGAGCGAGCCGGTCGTGATGAGGTCCAGGATCGCCTCAGCAACTTGATGGACCAAGTTGCCACGCACATGTTGCGGCTGCGCGATGCCTATTGTCGTGCCAGCGCGACCATGCCGGCCGTCGGGCTAAACCCGTTCGACCACCCCGTCGACTTCAACGAGCTACGGCTTCCTGACCTGGTCTCCTTCTTCACCTATATCTTCGAGGAGCTGAGCCATCTCCGCGCGATGGTGGGGGCGGAGCTAGACAAGGAGGGGTTGTGGGCTACCGTCACCATTGCCGGGCGAATCCTCTCAGGGCTTCGTCATCGGAATCCATTCGTGCCATTGGACGCCGTCTTTGACGAGCTGGCTCCCATCGATCGGGAGCGGGCTCTGCAGGCCATTGCACCCTGCATCACCAACGCCATGCGCCTCGAGAAGCAGAGGGACTTCAGTGGTGTTTAGGCGTCCTCTGCATGGGCATGTCCATGTCTAGGTGCAACATGACCGTTGGATCTGGTGCAGATCAGTCACTGTAGCACAAAGTGTGTGGGTGTGTTTGGTTGCATTCTCATCTCAATATAGTTACATTACTGTTCATATAGTTGACATGCGCACAACATAAATTTTTATTGTCATATCTTACACTAGCAACAAGATTATGTAGTACTGACGTATGAACCACTGCACATGCCTAGTAGTAGGAGCATTGTGTATGTTCAAGTGGCTACCGTGTTTCGCACTCCTCCGTCGTAAGAGTGGAAACGCTTGCTTTAATCATTTTTTTTCTTCAGAAAAAACAGTGGACTCGCTCTACCATGTGCATCCTCCTCGACGGTTGTCGGGAACTTTGCTACTCACTTTCGCCAACGTGTGGGACAACCTACCCCTTGAGGAGTCCTGGATTAGGGGTGTCCGGATAGCCGGACTATAGCCTTCGGCCGGACTCCTGGACTATGAAGATACAAGATTGAAGACTTCGTCCCGTGTCCGGATGGGACTTTCCTTGGCGTGGAAGGCAAGCTTGGCGATACGGATATGTAGATCTCCTACCATTGTAACCGACTATGTGTAACCCTAACCCTATTCGGTGCCTATATAAACCGGAGGGTTTTAGTCCGTAGGACGAACAACAATCATACCATAGGCTAGCTTCTAGGGTTTAGCCTCTCTGATCTCGTGGTAGATCTACTCTTGTACTACCCATATCATCAATATTAATCAAGCAGGAGTAGGGTTTTACCTCCATCGAGAGGGCCCGAACCTGGGTAAAAACATCGTGTCCCTTGTTTCCTGTTACCATCCGCCTAGACGCACAGCCGGGACCCCTACCCGAGATCCGCCGGTTTTGACACCGACATTGGTGCTTTCATTGAGAGTTCCTCTGTTCGTCGCCTTTAGGCCCGATGGCTCCTCCGATCATCAACAACGATGCACCTGTGGTGAGACTTTTCTCCCGGACAGATCTTCAGATTCGGCGGCTTTGCATCATGGGCAATTCGCTTGGCCATCTAGAGCAGATTGAAAGCTACGCCCGCCATCGTGTCAGATTTGGAAGTTTGAACTACACGGCCGACATCCGCGGAGACTTGATCTTCGACGGGTTCGAGCCACAGCCAAGCGCCGCCAGACTATCCCGAGGGGCATGATCTATCTCGCCACGGATAGTGTCCTCGAGGTCGCACTGAGTCCGCCCGACCTTTAGCTCGGAGCCGACCGCGCTGATCGAGGATGGGTGGCTGGACACCGCCTCGGGGGCTGCGATCTCCACGGCGATTGAGCCGTACACCTACCCCGTCCTTTGCGAAGCTCGTGACTCCAAGGCGCCGGACTCTTCTCCGACTCCGAGCCTTCCGCGCCCCCGCCAATCGAATCCGATTGGGCGCCGATCATGGAATTCACTCGCCACGGACATCTTTCAAAGACTCGCCTTTGGCGACATTCTGAATTCACTAAAGTCTCTCTTTATCGAGAGCCCTGGCCGGATTATGGTCGAAGGATGGGATGCGACGACGAAGAAAATCAAAGCCCACCCACCACCCACTTCAGTAGCCATCGCCGATGATTTAACCGACATGCTCGACTTCGACCAAGACATCGACGGTATGG
Source organism: Aegilops longissima (assembly GCA_021605205.1). NCBI lineage: Eukaryota > Viridiplantae > Streptophyta > Magnoliopsida > Poales > Poaceae > Aegilops > Aegilops longissima. Next base: position 221,693,375 of record CM038680.1, read on the forward strand.
ACGATGATGCAGAGACGATTAAGAACCAGCGCCCACAGTGGCACCGGAAGGCCACCTCGTCATATGACATATACATGGTGGACATCCCAAAAGATGGGAATGGCGATGGAACAGCGGAGGATGACCCTCCAAGAAACAGCCTAAGCGCCGGCCAAGGCAAGCGCCGCCTAAATCCCGCCACAAAGAAAACGGTGATTCCGCACGGAGATAATAACACCCCGGACAAGGTCGAAGACAACCCTCCAAAGCAAGATTCAGCATAGGAGGATGGAGAAGCCAGCCCTCATGAGAGAGCGGCAGAAAAAGAGGTAGAGGACGATAATTACATGCCTCCCTCCGAAGATGAGGCAAGCCTCGACGACGACGAATTTGTCGTGCCCGAGGATCCTGTCAAACAAGAGCGTTTCAAACGCAGGCTCATGGCCACGGCAAGCAACCTCAAGAAAAAGCAGCAACAGCTTAGAGTTGACCAAGATTTGCTAGCTGACAGATGGACAGAAGTCCTTGCGGCCGAAGAGTATGAACTCGAGCGCCCCTCCAAGAGTTACCCAAGACGCAGGCTGCTACCGATTAGAGGAGGAAGCACCTAAACCTACATCACCGGTGCATGATATGGCTGACCGGCTACCTCGTGGCCGCGGCAGAGAGGCCTCTCGGCCCTCAATTCAAGCCGCACCCCGTTGCCGCTCAAAAAATACAAAGGCACGGGGAAATGCGCCAGACCTGCGAGATATATTGGAGGACAAGGCAAGGCAGACAAGATCGATCTATGGATCGCGTGGGCGCCCCACAACACGTGACGATAACCGTCACGCCGGATATGGCAACTCCGGCCGGGCCGAACACAGTAGACAAAGCTCATTTGAGCTGCGTCGTGATATAGCCCAATACAGAGGCGCCGCACACCCACTATGCTTCACAGATGAAGTGATGGATCATCAAATCCCCGAGGGTTTCAAACCCGTAAACATTGAATCATACGATGGCACAACAGATCCTGCGGTTTGGATCGAGGACTATCTCCTTCACATCCACATGGCCCGCGGTGATGATCTACACGCCATCAAATACCTCCCACTCAAGCTTAAAGGACCAGCCCGGCATTGGCTTAACAGCTTGCCGGCAGAGTCAATTGGTTGTTGGGAAGACTCGAAGCCGCATTCCTCGACAATTTTGGGCACATATGTGCGACCACCGACGCCGATGACCTAAGCCACATAATTCAGCAGCCGAGGAATCGCCGACAATTCTGACACGGTTCCTAACCAAGAAAAATCAAATTGTCGATTGTCCGGATGCCGAGGCCCTTGCAGCCTTCAAACACAACATCCGCGACGAGTGGCTTGCCCGGCACCTAGGACAGAAAAGCCAAATCCATGGCAGCCCTCACAACACTCATGACCCGCTTTTGCGGGAGAGGACAGCTGGCTAGCTCAGAGTAACAACATGACCAAGAGCCCCGTAATTCGGATACCAAGGACAGCTGTGGTAGGTCGCGTCGCAACAAGCACAAGCGCCCGCATTAACGGCGATAATGCCGAGGATACGGCAGCCAATGCCGGATTCGAGGCTCTAAACCCGTCAGCGGAAAAGCCATTTAAAAGAAATACTCCGGCCCGCCCAATTTGGACCGAATACTCGATCGCCGTGCCGATACATGGCACTTCGAAAAGCCAGCCAATCACACCAACAGGGATTGTTGGGTGTTCAAGCAGGCAGGCAAGTTAAATGCCAAAACAATGACAAGGGGCTGCATAGCGATGACGAGGAGGAGCCCCGGCCGCCGAACAATAGAGGATAGAAGGGCTTCCCACAGCAAGTGCGGACGGTGAACATGATATACGCAACCCACATACCCAAAAGGGAGCGGAAGCATGCACTAAGGGACGTATACGCGATGGAGCCAGTCGCCCCAAAGTTCAACCCGTGGTCTTCCTGCCCGATCACTTTTGATCGAAGGGACCACCCCACTAGCATCCGCCATGGCGGATTCGCCGCATTGGTTCTAGACCCAATCATTGACGGATTTCACCTCACTAGAGTCCTAATGGACGGCGGCAGCAGCCTGAACCTGCTTTATCAGGATACAATGCGCAAAATGGGCATAGACCCATCAAGGATTAAACCCACAAAGACGACCTTCAAAGGCGTCATACCAGGTGTAGAGGCCAACTCAGACAGCTCGCCACACTTGAAGTGGTCTTCGATCCCGGATAACTTCCGGAGCGAGGAGTTAATCTTCGACATAGTCCCGCTCCGCAGCGGCTATCATGCATCGCCGGACGAACCGTGATTTGCAAAGTTCAATGCGGTGCCGCACTACGATATCTCAAGCTCAAGATGCCAGTCCTCGAGGAGTCATTACGGTCAATGGAAACACCGAACGCCTCTCTCCGGACGGAGGAGCATACGGCGGCCCTCGCGGGCGAAGTGCAAAGCAGCCTCTTAAGGCAATTCTCGAGTCCGCTATTAAACGCCCGACACCGCCAAGCGCTACCGAGTAACCTACAACAAGACCGCTCGCACGCTTTCGAGCACGCATAGCAATGCGCCCAAGCCCCAGCCCTCACGAAATCGCGAAACCAGTATTACGCTGCATATATTACGCCCGAAATACCATGGGCATAGGGAAGGAGCACGACCACGGCATGCCCAAATGCGCTCAACCACACCAGGGCCCCGATTGTGTCATTCTTTTTTCTTTTCTTTTTACTTTCAGGACTCCGCTCACGAAGCCCGTCCGCATTAGAATCACCGAACACACGATGCAACAGCCGTGGAAGCGTAAAGCTACGCCGAGTGTCCAGTGGTCTCTATTACGAGCAATATATCTGTTTTACACAACATCCCGCTGCTTACCCCTAGAGGGAGACATGTTAAAAGTCCCGCCTCTTGCTTATCGTGACTATTTGTATCGCTCGCTCTTACAACAGCCCTTTTGAATAAACAATATATAGCTTCGCCTATTATTGATTTCCTTTATATATATATATATATATATATATATATATATATATATATATATATATATATATATATATATATATATGTTCATTTATGACATTGTGCAACCGTACACTTTGGTACGGGCAATACACTGTGGGCTTAAGTACCCCATAACATGGTGTGATAAGTCCAAACACTTTCACAAGTGCGGCACCTCAACTTATAGCATTATATGCATCGGCTTCAATCATGTCTTGGGTCAATAGTTGGGTTTGCCTGCCCCATGTTTTGGTACCTTACGCCCGCTATATCGGCTAAGATAGCGATGGGAGAACCACCGCGATTGTGCCCTGCTGAGCTGGGTTAAGCACCGCTGGAGAAAGCTAAAACTAATCGTCATGATAGGGCGAGAGCCGGTCGCTGTTCGAGAGGTTTTCGAGTCCCTAAAGACTTATGCCGCTTAGAGCGAGGAGTCGGCATTGTCCGCCTAGGCGTGATAGCGCCTCAACTCGGTCTTCCGAATACCAGGGGCTTCACCAAATTTAAAATTATAGAATTCTATGGCTAAGGAGAGTGTTCAAGCATTATAGTCCGTTGCCTTGTTCGCTTGCTGAGCGCCTCCTCAAGGACCCAAGAATGGGAACAAGAGCGCCAAGTTCATCCCAACACCCCAAAGACTGTGGCATGGGGGCTGAAGCCAACGACTCGCCATCTCTCAAATTTAATACACGGCCGCATGTAAGGTAATATTTTAAATTAAAAAGTGTTGCTTAGCGATATGAACAAGTTTTCAGCGATAGGATAACAAATGCGAGTCTACTCAAAAATTATATCTTTGGAGCATTCATCCGCTATAAAGCGTGCACCCTTCAGACGCCTCATAATACATTTCAGCTTTGCGATGCTCCTTCTTCGTGGTGGTCCGTCCTTCACAAGCTTCTCGGTCCCATCTTGCCCCAAAGGCACCTTAGCAAGGGCAAGGTCCCTACGGCACCTTCGATGCATACGGAGCGCTTGATGACTTCAACCCATGGACAAGCGCCCACCAGCCGCCTCACCAGCCCAAGTAGCTCCTGTGCATGGCTTCATTAGGCCACACCAACTATGAGGCCCTCATGGCCTGTTCGGACACCTTATGGAGCTCGACCAGCTGCTTCAACTGGTCGCTATGGGCACTGGTGTCCGCCTCAAAGATATCGAGACCGTAACACCTTCTCCGCCGAGCTTCCTCCTCGGCTCGGTAGAATGCGGCAGCATCAGCCACACCAAGGGCAGATCTGCCAATGCTCCGGAGAGCTCCGGATTCGGTAAGTAACAAATAATTCACTTTCACATGCTTGCTTTGCATATAGAATGCCTTACCCGCTGCTATCTTCTTCATCGCCTCAATCTCCTGGAGGGATTTTTGAGCTTCGGCCTTAGCGGCCTTGGCGCTCTCAAGGGTCGTGGCGAGCTCGAACTCCCGAGTCTTTGAGTCACGCTCCAAACTCTCGTGTTTTTCCACGAGAGCCTGGAGCTCTTGCCGCACCTCCGCCACCAGCGCCTCCTGCTTTTCTCGCTCAGTGCCCCATGGCCGCATTGCTTTCGGCCTAGGACACCGCCTCCTTCAGGGTCGCCACCTCGTTCGTGGCCCCTGCAATATTCATGTTATTCCTGTCATTTTTGCAAACACATCTTTTAAATACTCCCATAAGGTATTGCTTACCTTCCTTGTCCTCGAGCTGCTTTTTGGCAAGTCCGAGCTCGCTCTCGAACTGCTCGAGGCTCTGCTTCAATGCACCAACCTCCGCAGTCAGTGCGGCAGAGGTCAGCAGCAAGAGCCTGCATTCCCATATTGACATACTTATGTTAGACTCCTGCAGATATCTTTTAGATCCTCGCCGCTTTTTCTTTCCAACACCAAACCGAGCATCCGGCTACCGCCTATGCGGTAATATTTTTATATATCTTAAATACATACCTCAAAGCCTGTTAGAAGGCTATCACAGCTTCACCAGCCCGCCTTGGCGGATCGAACCTTCCGGATCACCACACTCATAACAAGGCGGTGCTCCTCGTCGATGGAAGCGCCGTTAAGCGCCCATCAAATCATCCGTGCCTCCGTTGACGGAGGTCACCGGTGTCGCAGTCTTGCCCTTCTTACGAAGGGGTCGCTCATCGGACTCGGAACCACCGGGTTCCGAGACGGAGTCCGCGCAGGTCGACTTGAAGCCCTTCGGGTTTTATCCCTTTGAGCCTGGATTCCGGGAGGTCGCCTTGCGGCGCCTCCATAGCCGCCTCATCCTGGCTGGGTCCCTATTGGGACTCCACCCCGGCGTCATCCGCGGCGGGAGGAGACGAGGCGGTTGGAAGTGAGGTGCTATTCACCTTCGACGAATCCAGGGAGCCGCTCGACGAATCGTCGAGCCCATCCTTGGGCGGGCTGCATGGTTATATCCGGCGTTATAGGATGATGTGCGACAAATGAAACGCCACGAGTTATTCTGGTGTCCGGACACTTACAATTTCGCCAGGGGCTTGGTCCTTGGAGCCCACCCCTCTTCGCCGTCATCGGCATTGGCGGTGTAGTCCAGAGGAAGGGTCCTTCCCTTCTTGGACCCTTCGGCCTCCCTGATGGGGACGGCCTTCCTTTTCTTCTCTCCCCCTGCTGGGGGAGAGGCAGCTTTTTTCCTCCTCGTCGTCTTCGCTGGAGAAGTCCGCCTCGGCGTCATCGGACGATGAGTCCGATAACACCTGGCGCCGGGAACTCCTTCGAGTTCCCGTGGCCTTCTTCTTGGTTTTCTTTTCCGCACCACGTGAGGTGCCGGAACCAGCAGCCCCGCCAATTGGGCATCCACTGGTCTTCGGCAAGGGAGCCGGACAATCGATCTGTCCGGACGCCTTCACCAGTCCCCGCCAAAGGTGAGGGAGTTTTAGATCCCGTGATAGAGTCAAACTATGAAAAAGAGTCCCGTAAAGGGTAAAATAACTTACCTCGCTGGCTTGATGTCATGCGAGCTGAATCCGCGATCTTCCGTCATGGATGCGGAGCTTCGCGCCTTTGAAGAGCACCTTCCAGCGCCTTCGCACGAGTGTCAAGAGACGGTTCAAGGTTCGTGTTGTGCCGGATCAAACTCCCACAAATTGAAGGCCCATTGTTGGCATGGGAGAATCCGCGGATGAGCATCACCGGATTACGCTGACAAGCTTGAGATTCTTGTCCACCGTGTTTCGGACGCAGGTTTGGAGTCCGCCAGCTCTTCCGAATTACCCCACGCCAAGCCCGCCTCTTTCCATGAGGTGAGCCGTGTGGGGAAGCCAGATCGAATTGGGGCCGCCGCCATTGAGAGTCGCACGCTCGGTGATATAGAACCACCCCGATTGCCACCCCTTTATGGTCTCCACAAAGGAGCCTCGAGCCATAGGATGTTGGCCATCCTGCCCACCATGGCGCCTCAAGACTCCGCTTGGCGGCCGCCCACTACCTTCGGCTTGACATTGAAGGTCTTCAGCCATAAGTCAAGTGGAGCTGGATGCAGAGGAAGGCCTCACACACGACGATAAACGCCGAGATGTTGAGGATGAAATTGGGCCGATCATGGAAATCTAGGCCGAGTAGAACATGAGCCCCTGGACGAATGGGTGAAGTGGAAACCCTAGTCCGCTGGAGGAAGTGGGGAGGAACACCACCTCTCATGGGGCCTGGGTGGGATGAGCTGCCCTCGCTGGGGAGCCTATGCGCGATGTCGCTAGACAAGTATCCGCCTTCCGCAGATTTTTGATGTGCCCTCCGTGACGGAGGAGGCCATCCACTTGCCTCCCGCCCGACATAGTTGGAGAAGGTTGAGGTGGGATGTGCGGACTTGGGCGCTGGAGCTCGAAAAGAAATGGATAAGCAAAGGAGGAAGAAGGCATGTGTGAAAAGCGGATCCTTATCCCTTATATGGACGGACAAAGCTATGCGTCCCCACCGCCCGATAAAACTCGCTTATCTCCCAAGCGCCAGAATCAATGGCGCGTTGGGTTACCCACGCCCGTATTGATGAGAATCCTGAATAAGGGACACGATCTCGCTTTGACAAGACGTGCAAGGAAACCACCTCGCTAAACGCTACCGAGGTGGGACAAAGGAAAACGATTCAATAAAGGCTTGGTCGTGGTGTGATGTCACGCCATGGAATACGCCGCAGATTGAACTTGTGTAAATGTTATTCTCTCTCGGTGGTATGTGGAACTTATTTTGTAGAGCCGACACTATCCTTGTGTTCAAAATCTTCTATGAAGTATTCGAGGAGGAACCCGCCTTGCAATGCCAAGACAATATGCGCGCCGGACTCGCTGTCATTGAAGCCTGGTTCAGGGGGCTACCGAGGAGTCCCGGATTAGGGTGTGTCCGGATAGCCAGACTATAGCCTTCGGCCGGACTCCTGGACTATGAAGATACAAGATTGAAGACTTCGTCCCGTGTCCGGATGGGACTTTCCTTGGCGTGGAAGGCAAGCTTGGCGATACGGATATGTAGATCTCCTACCATTGTAACCGACTGTAAACCCTAACCCTATTCGGTGCCTATATAAACCGGAGGGTTTTAGTCCGAGGACTAACAACAATCATACCATAGGCTAGCTTCTAGGGTTTAGCCTCTCCGATCTCGTGGTAGATCTACTCTTGTACTACCCATATCATCAATATTAATCAAGCAGAGTAGGGTTTTACCTCCATCGAGAGGGCCCGAACTTGGGTAAAAACATCGTGTCCCTTGTCTCCTGTTACCATCCGCCTAGACGCACAGTTCGGGACCCCTACCCGAGATCCGCCAGTTTTGACACCGACACCCTCCTTTCCAAAGAGTAAGTTGACTGACGAAGCAACCATCATTTCACTCTTCTCTCTCAGCTTCCTCTCTACCCAACCTCGCTTCTCCCTCATCTTGTTCCTCATTTCTTCAAGAAAACCCCGACCTGCTTCGCCATTGTTCTTCTCTCCCAAAGAAGGAAAGGTGAGCGATCAATGGTGTTGATTCTGGCCAAAGCCCGCCTTGCAACCCCGAGACTGATCCTATAACTCCCCACGCTCTTCTTTTGGGTTTGTGATTATGGTTTCTTTTCTTTTATTTCTATTTGATAGTTTCTTGGTGGACGCTGGAGTACCGGCCAAGTGATGTCTATGGCTCGCAAAACCGCCGAGGCTCATGGTACGAAGAAGCGCAAGCACCCCGCCGAGACTACATGACAAGCTCAAAGCCATCGCCCTGTCCAAGCCCCCCTCTGCGGGATCCCTCATTAAGCAAGTCCAGGTAATATCTCTTCTTGACGATCTTTTTCTCGATCTTGATCGTGTTTTTTCATCTACCATGCAGTACTAGTACTAGTAGTACCACTTTCTGGGTGATCTTGCATGTGATTTTTGTGTGCCAAATGGCGGTTCTAAATTCCTCTTTTGACCAAAACAAGCGAGAGGTTGACACTGATTTCTTATAGATTACTTTCAACTACTTTATGGACATCAATGCTACCTTTGAAGAGGGTATATTTGCATCAGTAACTTGTGTTATGGATATTTCAAGTAATCCCTCTGCTCTCATGCCTTTGAAGACATGTTCTAGTGTCTTTGTTCACTCATTTTTGTGCGTATATGTAGTCATATATGGAGTAAAATATTGAGAATCATCTTATATTTCTGAATGGAGGTAGTAATAAAATATTTGGTTTTTGTTTGAATTAGAACCAGGTCCAAGGTGGAGATGAAGTTCTCAAAGTCATGTCGTGTGAACGGGAAGACCTGAGGATGAGTTCTACTGCTAAACTATCCAGCTGTTGTGTCCTTGTCGCCACGTGTCCTGAACTAGTGTTTTCCTGTAGCATTGTTGTCAGGCATGTTCTCGAGGCTGTACTTGACCACAACAATTGCTTGGTTGTGCCTTCGATTATGAATGGTGTGGTTCTTGTAAAGCTTCCCGACAAATCTGAAGCGGCCTGTCTTCATCGTCATGTTTATGAGTGGAAAGACCACTCTATTAGGTTCTCCAAGGTTGAGGAGATGGTGATGGTGCCGATAGACATCTCTCACGAAGTCCATGGCCTAGTCAGTTATGCGGGGTTCATCCCGTAGGTCGGTGGCAAGAAATAGTCTGCAGAGTTTAATTAGTGCAACTTTGCTTGTCTGTAGTAAGTACTATTGTTCAGTCCTTGATTTGTGTTTGTGAACCCTGTATTGTTTAGTACTGCCGCTTTTGGTGTGTGGTGAGTCCTGAGAACAGTCTATGTTAATGTTTGTCCACTCAATTTAGTTTGTATATTTTGAAGTATCCAGATCATCTTTCTTGTGAGGATGGTTTATAAATTATGGTTACACTCCAATATCTGTATGCATTGCAGGGTTTATCGCACCCACCAGGATTTCCAGTCCCATGGATGTTCGGTCCATATGATTTGTCACGACCTTTGGACTGTCCTGCTTGTGGGAGTGGGCGGGGCCCTGCATGCCATGCGTAGTTGGACGACCAATCTTCTGTTTAGTACTTCAACATAGTGATTTCCTGGTAAGGATTCACTAGTATCACATCAAGTAAATCTTATTGATTTACTATCTAGATCTTATTGATCTAATGTCATGTTTTCTTTCTTTTGCTGCAATTTTATGATGCAGGTTTTGCCATGTGACATTCATCATAGAATAAACCGTTTGGTTTACTCTGCGATGGATATTTTTGCAGGTTTCACTTATTATGTCCTGTCAGTAACGAAGGCACTGTCCATCACTTATATTACTGGAAAAAATTGGATCAGTCTGTTGTCTGAGTACAAGCTGAATCCCTATGATGAACTACAGTTTGGTTTAACAAACACGCCACAATTAGTCCTTCTCGCGTTTAAAAGAAATGAAGAAAAAGACTGGATCACGGTCACGGAGCCTAGTCAAGTTAGAAAGCTGATCATAGCAGATCAGACACGATCGCAGCTGTCTCACACATCGGTACCACCTTCGGCAATGGATCGAGCACCGGCAGTTGCTCTTGCACTGACAGCGGCAGCAGCTCAGTCTGATCCAGCTGAGGATTGGGCACCGACCGCGTCAGCGGATCAGGCTGATCTACCTAAGGATCGGGCATCGACACCGGCACCTGCTCTGACACCGACACCAGCTCTACAAGGAGCACCATCTTCAGCAGTAGCAGCGGCACTACCAGTCGCACCGGCCAGCAACGGCTTCGGCACCTGCACCAACACTTGCACTTGCATCTGCTCCGGCCCGTGCAGCGGCAACGGAACCAGCAGTTGCACCGGCAACAGACTGGGCTGCAGTTCGCACTTCATATACGAAAGTCCTTACAAAAACCGACATGTCCACCTTCTTGGTAAGCATTGGTCGCCCAAGTGCTTCATTCTTTTTTCTTTCCATGTTGTTTCACATGATTCACTGTATTGATCTAACTGTTTGTGTATGTCTTCTTGTTTGCAAACAGAGAATTCCTAGAGCAACGAGTGAGTCGTTCAACAAACCGGGCGACCGTGGCCAAGTTTCTCTTATCATGCTCAGCCTTGGTGTGAATGAACCTGCTCAATATACCGTAAGTACAAAGGATGGTCGCATGATGATTGATGCTAAAGGATGGTCAAGGTTCAAATCTAAATCATATCTTGCGGTAGGGGATGATGTCAAAATCGAACTTTCTCGGCAAGGAGAGCTGGTCCAAATCAACTTTGAAATTCTTCAGTAGCAGCACGCAACTGCCGAACTGATCTATCCTCCAAGATATTTTGATGTAATACTCTGGCATGGTGAAACAAGTGTCCTGTGTGTATAAGTAGTACGACAGTATCGTTGATAGAATTACAACTCTGATTGCTTGTTAGGGGCTGTCGTTTGATTTCATTCCAACAGCTGTCGTGCTTTATTCAATTTTGTGTATTCTCCTTGCGACAGCATCTAAAACCAGCGCCGTACCGACCGCTTGCAATATAAAAAGCGCTGAGGTAGAACACACGGGCCCCCAAACATGCAGGCCCACCGGCCTGTGGCCCAAAGTCCAGAATCGTGATCATGTCTGAGTATTTCACAGTTGAACCCCCATAATGCCCGTGCGTTGCACGTAACATCAAGATGCATTTGTATGAGTATTTTATCTTGTGAGAGAAAAGGATGAACGAGGGAAGGCCTTATTTGCAAATGGGGAGAGGTGTGTGGGTACCTTTTTGCAAAATTGCCATAGTTTCCTTCCTATCCGTCAGACATAAATCGGGCGGCCTATATTGCAGGATGGCAGGCACACCATCATCACCAACTCGTCTATACCATGTTAAAAAAAACTCCGTTTTTTATAAATATATATGTTATATATATTCCCCTTGATTTTTCTTATGTATAAAGTTGTGATATAAAAGATCTTTATATTTCTTTACAGAGGGGGTATCTCTCTGTCAAAAATATATTTATGTGTAACTAGTTACTCCTGTCTTTCTACTTCCTTTAGCTGATATGTGGGGTATCCGGCAACGGGTCCACGTGCCATATGCACCAAATTAGAGTGCACAACTGCACGGTAGACACACCCTGGTCGTAGCGCCGCAGTAATGCCCAATGAGCCGTCAAATCACGAAAAACCCCACCTTTCCAGCTTTAGCAGTAAGCTAGACGGACGAAGCGGCAATATCTCACTGGGCCTGAATCCCCTTCTCCCTCGTCTGCTTGTTCAGAGAAAACCCCCGCTCGGCGATTGCATAGGGTTTTCTCATGGAGAACCTGGTACGAATTCTTCATCCATCCCCGATAAATCCAAGTCCCTTGGTCGCGGGTACTCCTAGGATGGCAGCCGCCGCTGCTGATGCATTTTTCTTCCTACTGAATCTAGTGTTTTTCATATGCAGTGCCCAAAGTGCGAGGACCCTACAGGTTTCTGCGCCCTCGGCGAGACGCCACACTTGTTCCTTCTCATCCTAACACAGAATTTTAAAACCTGCATAGTATGTTCCTAGAATCCTCTTTTCTATCCGGGAGGGTGGGGTTTTTTGAACATGATGTCGACTAATTTGGAAATTTGGATTGCTATATTTGGATAAAAGGTAATAGTACCATGGTCAACACTAACGTGAAGGAGGAAATTATTTCTAGATTTGGATATAGGGAATACATTGTGTTCTCATATTATTTGTCCTGCAGTGCATTCCTTGCTCTGCCAGAACACATGTACTCAAGATGCTCGGCCTTGCCATAACTGAATACACCAGTTTAATGGTCATAGTGAAGACAAGGCATGGATATAGGTTTCGAGTTGGGTTCGTGAACCAAGAAGATCGCTGCTTTTTTATGGCCGAACTTGGATAAACTTTCTCAAGTGTTACGGACTGAAAGTTGGTGCACGAATATTGATGGAAATAGCAGAACCTGGTCTCATCTTCACTGCGATCTTCCACCCCGATGTCGTTCCAATTGTTCATCCATGTTAGTTTTGTATCTGGTTCTTGCTTCTTGCCTGGATTACTTCTTAATCCATCTATTCTGTCTAACTAATCACAATTTAACTTTAGAAGTAGCAACGAATCTCTCACGAAGATGCTACTTCTAACTAATATTTTCTTATAATTGGTGGCACGTGTAGGTTTTTTCAGAGTTAAGCAGGCTACTCGTTTGTTATTCTATAAGAACTCGGTTGTTACTCATGGCACTGAAGTTGACTTGGACGACATCCACAAGTTCCTAGACTTTATTGATCATCTTGAGGTCCTTGTGTGGTGTTTCAATGGTGGAAGGCCATGTGGGATATGTGTGCCACTGTTGCACTCGTTGAAAAGGTCCAACAGTGTTGAAAAACTTATGGTACGAGCTGTTTTCTATTATATATGTTGTTACAGCTGTGATCTTCTTGAAACAGGAACTGCCTGGGTCTATTGTTCCTATTCAGATGTCTGACCATGGTCGGGTCAGACTTGCGCTTGGTCACAACATGATGTTTATGTCAACCTACTCCATTCCCCTTGGAGGTGAAAAGATACTTATTCATGGATGGTCTCAAATAATGAAGGCCCATCCATCTTGGAGAATAGGACAGAAGATTATGTTCCTTCTTTTCCATGGCTCTAAAGTGAATATCCTGTTTATTGACCACATTGCGAGATGAAGCCGCTTTCAGAAGGTTGTGGATGCGCGGGGTGGCGCCTGGGCCTTGTCCAGGGGCTTGGCGGCCTCACCCTTTGGCTAACTATAGGCAAAGTAGCACTGTTCGAGGCATGCTTTGTACGGTTGAACTTGTATAAGTACTCATACTGCTTTCAGCTATGGTTGTTAAGTGCCCCTGCTGGTTTCAGTTAAGGTTGTTAAGTACTCCTGCTGCTTTTATAGTCTGTCGTGTTTCTTCAGTCATGTCTTCCTCCAGCCAGTGGGACCACCTGCTTCCACCTCCCACGGTTGGCTGCGCCTCAGCGCACGCATCGCCGCCCCACCGTCTCCTAAATAATTAACACCGACCTCGAGGCCACGTCGTCGTCCTCTGCGCGCTTTGCTGCGCTCGCTGTGGCGCCGCCCTCTCGCGTTGTCAACATGGTCAGCAAACAAGAGGAATCAGCAGAGGACTGTACATGGAGAGGATGATAGTAGGGGCCCACCATGTCCATGGCCGGACGCAAGGAAGTTCCTCATTTTTTTTGTTACATATACATACTCCATTGTTAGCGTATGGAAAAAGAAAATGCTTCTTGATAGTGGTTTCCTGACATCTGGGACCCACGACATTGTCAGCGTATATAGTCAATAGACAAGAGAATAGCACAAGATCGGCTGACACTTGGGCCGTAGCTACTCGAGCAGTATTGAGACGGAGCAGGGTTTCAACTGGGCTATGGCCCGTCTAGCCCAGACTTATATTTTATGTTCACCACATGACCAGCCCAGCTATTTTTTGTTTGTGAAAATGAGCCCAGTTTATTTTTTCTAGAAGAATACCCAATCCAGGCCTACTTATTTTTCTACACCCTGATGGGCTGCAACTCTTTCAAGACGCCTGCAAATCTTGAAAGTAATATGAAATGGGCTGTAAATATAAAAAACATATGACAAATTGGCATTTACTTTATAATTTCTGAATGTTTTCACATTTTCAGATTCCAATTTCACTGGGCTTTAACCTAATTCGTATATATATTCAAAGTACTTTAAATCTGGCTCGACATTTCAGTATAAAAAATAGTTTGGAACCCACGGAAATATGCGAAATTTCGCTTAAATTTTTAACCCTGGTCCTGGCCAACAAAAAAACGGACTGCAATAAATTGCATAAGAAGTTGCAATGAGCTAAATATAAATTATTAAGAAATAGGGAATGTTCTGACTTGTGGCCTATTAAGTTGACGCGTATGCAAGATTTTTTTCTACTTATTATATACGACAACAGACGATTCTAGCAGACGTAACCATTGGATGTCAATCCAACGGCCGTCGTGTTTCTTCAATCTCTGATCTTCTTGCTCCAGCCGCCAAATCCAGCGCCAAGGGACCGCTTCGCTCCGCCCCATGGGCGATCAGTCTGCCAAGCAGCCTAACCGCCCCTACTACTCCCACCGATGGCTGTGCCATCCTCTACTCACCCACATCCTCCACCTTTGTGGCTTCACCACCTATGGGTCATTCCTTCACTGGTCTCGCCGTCCCATCGCTACTGGTGTTCTCGGCACGGCGTGGTCAACGTTGTCAACAAGCGACAACATCAGAAGAGGGACGTACATGGAGAGGCTGACAGTTGGGACCCACATGGTCCATGGCCGCACGCAAGCAAGTACCTCCTTATTCCGCCAAAAAGAATGAATACTAATGCTGACAGCTCAGATCCACCAGCTATATCTTCGCACGCAAGGAAGTGCCTCCTTATTACGCACACAAAAATGAATACTCCCCCTGCTAGCTGGGACCCACCATAGTGGGAGGCTGACTTGTGGGCCTACTAAGTTGACGGGGATGGAGGGCTTTGTCAACTTAGTCAATATGAACAACTCTAGCTCCAGTGACCGTACGATGTCCATCCAACGGTGGTAGTGCTTCTTCAACCTCTGGTCTTGGTGCTCCAGCCGCCCAAACCAGTGCCGGTCGTGCCGCGTGCTCCTCGCTTCTGTGGGCGGTCAGATGCCGTGGAGGCCTCACCGCCCCTACTACTCCCACCGCTGGCCAGGCCCTGCGGTGACGGTAGCCTCACACCGCAGCCAAACCAGTGAACCCTCATACTCCTCTCCATGTGGGCATCCACTGCTGCGTCTTCCCTAGCTCCGCGTCATCCCATTCCTAGGCCTCGCCGTCGTCCACCGCCCTGGTGCTCTCCCCGCGGCATGGTCAACGTGGTCAAGGAACGACTTCTATCGGAAGAGTACTGTACATGGAGAGGCTGACAGCTGGGTCCACGGCCGCAGCAAGGAAGTGCTTCCTTATTTCGCGGAAAATAATGATTCCTCCACCTGACAGCAGGGACCCACCGGACGGGCCACCGTATTTCGCGAAAAAAATGTTTCCCCCTGATTGCTGGGACCCAGCAGCTACATCTTCGCACGCAAGGAAGTGTGTCCATATTACGAGCAAGAAAAAGTTTATTAGCCCCCCTGACTACTGGGACCCACCACCTACATCTTCGCACGCGAGGAAGTGCCTGACAGTCAGGACCCACCCGGTCGAAGCGTACGTAGCGTTGTCATTCTGGTCGCGGACGTGTACGTACATACTGGTCGATCGGTCTGTCTGCAGGCTGTAGCGATGAACCGTGGCCGTGTAAGGAAGGGCACGTGTCATAGTTGAGGTGCGCACGTGTCGTAGTAGAGGCGCGCACGTAGCATGTACACGTACGTACAACGGTCGGGGTGCAAGAAAGAAAATATGGCCACATACGTACATACGGGCGGGGTCTCGAATGCCTACTCGCGCATATGTACGGCCAGGGCTCGTGTACATGGCTGGGTCGGAAGGAAGAAACTGCATCGTCATCATGTTCATGGGGAGGCAACGGAATGCGTCGTGTTCATCGGGAGGCAACGGAACGTGTGCTGTTCATCGGGAGCCAACCGGCTTGGACGGAACAGGCAATGGAAAGGAGGCCTGGCGTACCGCAGAACGGAGGAAACGGCCTTGTGTTCGACCGGCCACGATGGAAATGGGATCCTGTTCATCGGGAGGGGTCTGGCGTACCGCAAAACGGAGGAAACGGACCTCCTACGGTCGAAACGGGGTCCCGTTGATTGGGAGGGTGTGGCGTCGCAAAACGGAAGAAACGGACTTGTGTTGAGAGCTATTGTCGACCCGGGGTCATGTTCATCGGGAGGGAGGGTGTGGCGTGCGCAAAACGGACTCCACGGACACTTTATCATCTCCACCGTCGACCTCCTCTAGCCTCCACGGATACTGCTCATCCACCATCGACCTCCTCCACCCCACCACCGATCGCTCATCCACGGGCTCCTGCTCATCCAGCCTCCACCGCGTGCTCCTCCACCGCCATCGCTCAACCAGCCCTCTCCACGGGTCCTGCTCAAGCATCCCTCCATGGGCTACTGCTCATCCATCCCTCCACCGCCATCGCTCAACCAGCCTCCACCGGCCATCGCTCAACCAGCCTCCACGGGTCCTGTTCATCCAGCCCTCCGCGGGGTCCTGTTCATCCACCGGCTCGATCGATCGGGGTACTGTTCATCCAGCGGCAACAGCCTCTACTACCATGGGTTCCTGTTCATCCAACCCCCACTGAGAACTGTTCATCCAAAACCCCAACAACGCTCACTGTTCATCCAAAGGCAGCATCGATCGGCTTGATATGTGTCCAACGTATCTATAATTTTTGATTGCTCCAAGCTATATTATCTACTGTTTTGGACATTAATGGGCTTTATTATTCCCCATTATATTATTTTTGGGACTAACCTATTAACCGGAGGCCCAGCCCAGAATTGATGTTTTTTGCCTATTTCAGAGTTTCACAGAAAAGGAATATCAAACGGAGTCCAAACGGAATGAAACCTTCGGGAACGTGATTTTCTCACCGAACATGATCCAGAGACTTGGACCCTCGTCAAGGAAGCTTCCAGAGGCCACGAGGTAGGGGGCGCCCCCCCCCCTGTGCACCCTCCACCCTCGTGGGCCCCTGTTGCTCCACCGACGCATTCTTCCTCCTATGTATACCTCACGCACTTCAAACGATCGACACGGAGCCAAAAACCTAATTCCACCACTGCAACCTTTTGTACCCATGAGATTCGGTCTTGGGGCCTGTTTCGGAGCTCCGTCGGAGGGGGCATCCATCACGGAGGGCTTCTACATCAACACCATAGCCTCTCTGATGAAGTGTGAGTAGTTTACTTCAGACCTTCAGGTCCATAGTTAGTAGCTAGATGGCTTATTCTCTCTTTTTGGATCTCAGTACAATGTTCTCCCCCTCTCTCGTGGAGATCTATTTGATGTAATCTTCTTTTTGCGGTGTGTTTGTTGAGATCGATGAATTGTGGGTTTATGATCAAGATTATCTATGAACAATATTTGAATCTTCTCTGAATTCTTTTATGTATGATTGGTTATCTTTGCAAGTCTCTTCGAATTATCAGTTTGGTTTGGCCTACTAGATTGATCTTGCTTGGAATGGGAGAAGTGCTTAGCTTTGGGTTCAGTCTTGCGGTGTCCTTTCCCATTGACAGTAGCGGCAGCAAGGCACGTATTGTATTGTTGCCATCGAGGATAACAAGATGGGGTTTTTAACATATTGCATAAATTTATTCCTCTACATCATGTCATCTTGCTTAAGGCGTTACTCTGCTTTCATGAACTTAATACTCTAGATGCATGCTTGGATAGCGCTTCGATGAGTGGAGTAATAGTAGTAGATGCAGGCAGAGTCGGTCTACTTGTCTCTGGACGTGATGCCTGTATACATAATTATACCTAGATATTCTCATAACTATGCTCGATTCACAATTGCTCAACAAGAATTGCTCACCCACCGTAAAATACTTATGCTCTTGAGAGAAGCCACTAGTGAAATCTATGGCCCCCGGGTCTATCTTCATCATATTAATCTTCCAACACTTAGTTATTTTCTTTGCTTTTATTTTACTTTACATCTTTATCACAAAAATACCAAAAATATTATCCTATCATATCTATCAGATCTCACTCTCGTAAGTGACCGTGAAGGGATTGAGAACCCCTTATCGCGTTGGTTGCGCGGAGTTATTTGCTTTGTGTAGGTACGAGGGACTCGCGCGTAGCCTCCTACTAGATTGATACCTTGGTTCTAAAAAACTAAGGGAAATACTTACGCTACTGTGATGCATCACCCTTTCCTCTTCAAGGGAAAACCAACGCAGTGCTCAAGAGGTAGCACGGCTTCAGTTAGCGGTAGTAGCGAAGGAATCGCTCGATCGGGTTCAATTAACAGCCATGGATCGATCGCTCGGGTTCAATAACGCGTAGCCTGTAGTGCAATCGCTCGGGTTCAGTTAGAGCCCAACGCCTTGCTCAGGTTTAGTTAGAGCGCAACGCCTCGCACGCACGCGCATGCGTACGAGAGAAACGCACATTGCTCGGCCCCCGACCACCCACCGTAACCGGGAACTCCCCCAATATTTTCCTCGCCCTCGCTTCTACCACGGTTTTCTCTGTCATGGACGGCCCAAACAATGTCATGCAGCTGCGTCTCCGGCCTGCCTGTGACTAAAAGCCCATTTTCATCATGATTTTTGTCATAGAAGTAGGACCCCACCACATCTATGATGATACCGGTTTTGTCACAGCTTATCGCTATAGAAGTGTCATAAGTATGACATAATTTTTTTCATTCGCCCAAAATGTCACGGATGTGTCTTTTTTTGTAGTGATAGCATGCCAAGTTTCACAATTTCATTTAGTTTTGGATTTACTAGAATTTAAAACCAGTATCTCAATGTTTATGTCGAGTGACGGTGGCAGGGTGTTTGACATTCATTCCCATTTCTTGCATGGGACCTAAGCATGCACCCAAGGATAAAGATTTGATTTTTCAATCAAATTATATACACTAGAGCATGTGCATGTAGTTCAAATTTGAATTATGCACATAAATGTATTGAAAACTCACTTAATGCATAAAAATGTCCAAACGAACCCCGAAAAATCACAAAAAATAAGACAACACTCATGTTGTTCTATGTTGACATGAGAAAAAATTTGAAAGCAATTAGAGGCAATGGATATCGTTTTGTCCCCAAAGTTGGGGCGTTCCCTACCGAAACCATCATGCTATACCCAAACCTGCCCCAAATGGGACCAAAACTTTACCACGCCATGTTGATGCCGCTCCATGATAGCATGCCAAGTTTCATGAATTTCGGATGAGTTTTGGATTTACAAGAATTTAAAAACCTGGTATCTCAATGTTTGCGGCCGAGTGATGGTGGCAGGGTGTTTGACATTCATTCCCATTTCTTGCATGGGACCTAAGCATGCACCCAAGGACAAAGATTTGATTTTTCAACCAATTTATATGCACCAGAGCATGTGCATGTAGTTCAAATTTGAATTATGCACATAAATGCATTAAAAACTCACTTAATGCATAAAAATGTCCAAACGAACCACGAAAAATCACAAAAAATAACACAACACTCCTGTTGTTCTATGTTGACATGAGAAAAAAAATTGAAAGTAATTAGAGGCAATGTATATCGTTTCATCCCCAAAGTTGGGGTGTTCCCTACAGAAACCATCATGCTTGTTGTGAGAAGCGCTGGTTTGTGAGAAGCATATACCCAAACCTGCCCCAAATGGGACAAAAACTTTACAACGCAATGTTGATGCCGCTCCATGATAGCATGCCAAGTTTCATGAATTTCAGACGAGTTTTGGATTTACTAGAATTTAAAAACCAGGCATCTCAATGTTTGCGGCCGAGTGACGGTGGCAGGGTGTTTGACATTCATTCCCATTTCTTGCATGGGACCTAAGCATGCACCCAAGGACAAAGATTTGATTTTTCAACCAATTTATATGCACTGGAGCATGTGCTTGTAGTTCAAATTTGAATTATGCACATAAATGCATTGAAAACTCACTTAATGCATAAAAATGTCCGAACGAACCCTGAATAATTCCAATTCTTTTATGATCACCGCAGATAAAAGGTCTAGGAATTCAAACACCGTCCATGGCCGCTGTGACCCCGTTATGTAATTCCAATCAAGACGAAAAATCAAGTAGATCCCACACAGTTTATTATAACCAACCATGTGAGATGCAGCAGAAAATATTTTTGGACCGTGCCTGAAAAAGGGACCGTGTCTGATGAAACTTTGTGCGCCAGTTTTTTGGCTGAAGCAATTCCAAATTTTCGGCTTCTGCAGAAGTATCTACCTCCCCGCCCCCTCCCCCTTACCAAAAGCCACATTTCCCCCCTTTCCGCCTTCCTTTCCAAGTTGAAACCTTCACTCCTTGCTTGCAGCGCCGCCGCCTCCTCGTCGGCGACCCTCCTTCATGCTGCTCGGCCTCGCCTATCCAGGAAGGTAATCCAAACCCGACCCCCATCCTCCTCCTCCTTCCACATCCCACATGCCCTGACCGCCGATGCGAGCGCGAAACCTTCCACCCAAATCATCGACCCCTCCACCAAATAAGCGCCAGCCTAACCCATGGTGCACGCAGTATAGCCGGGACCTCAAGGAGCATTTGGCAGCGGAGAAGCAAATCGCGGCCGCACGCGCGGATGAGGTCGCGATTGCTACCATTCATGCCGACCCCCAGATCTTGGAGGAGCACCTCGCCGTCGAGGCCACCATTGACGCCTCGCGCGCCGACGCCGCGACGCGGTTGGCTGCTTTAAATGATAGTTCATGGCGTTTTATTGAGGCCACCGTCGGTGCCTTCGACAAAGACTACAATGTGTTTTCTCAGCGTGCACGTGCTTACCTCATCTCGAGAGCCAGCAGGTTGGTGCCCGGAGCAGCTCAGGCAACTCACCACTACAATGAGGGCACCCACGATGCGGATGCCTCTCCCTCTTCCATGTCCAAGGAGCCAATCATCATCGATATCTCTGACAACGAGGAGTAGCTTGTCTTATTAGCTCACTATAAGACCCATGTTTGTAGGACCTTGAAGTATGTCTAGAGGGGGGTGATTAGACTACTTGACCAATTAAAAACTTAACCTTTTCCCAATTTTAGACTTTGGCAGATTTTAGCTATCTTTGAACAAGTCAAGCAATCTTCACGCAATTCAAGCAAGCATGCAAAGAGTATATAGGCAGCGGAAAATAAAGCATGCAACTTGCAAGAATGTAAAGGGAAGGGTTTGGAGAATTCAAACGCAATTGGAGACACGGATGTTTTTGTCGTGGTTCCGATAGGTGGTGCTATCGTACATCCACGTTGATGGAGACTTCAACCCACGAAGGGTAACGGTTGCGCGACTCCATGGAGGGCTCCACCCACGAAGGGTCCATGAAGAAGCAACCTTGTCTATCCCACCATGGCCGTCGCCCACGAAGGACTTGCCTCACTAGTGGTAGATCTTCACGAAGTAGGCGATCTCCTTGCCCTTACAAACTCCTTGGTTCAACTCCACAATCTTGTCGGAGGCTCCCAAGTGACACCTAGCCAATCTAGGAGACACCACTCTCCAAGAAGTAACAAATGGTGTGTTGATGATGAACTCCTTGCTCTTGTGCTTAAATGATAGTCTCCCCAACACTCAACTATCTCTCACAGGATTTGGATTTGGTGGAAAGAAGATTTGAGTGGAAAGCAACTTGGGGAAGGCTAGAGATCAAGATTCATATGGTTGGAATGGAATATCTTGGCCTCAACACATGAGTAGGTGGTTCTCTCTCAGAACTGGTAAGTTGGAAGTGTAGGTTTGTTCTCATGGCTCTCTCAATGAATGAAGAGGAGGTGGAGGGGTATATATAGCCTCCACACAAAATCTAACCGTTACACACAATTTACCAAACTCGGTGAGACCGAATCATAAAACTCGGTCGGACCGATTTAGTAAACCTAGTGACCGTTAGGGTATTCGGTGGGACTGACATGCAACTCGGTAGGACCGATATGGTTAGGTTAGGCATAACGTAATCTCGGTGAGACCGACACACAAACTCGGTGAGACCAAATTTGGTAATTAGCTAACCAGAGAGTTGGTCAGGTAAACTCGGTGGGACCGATTCGCTCTTTCGGTGAGACCAAAAAGTTACGAAAGGGAAACAGAGAGTTTACATTGCAATCTCGGTGGGACCGATCGCTCACTTCAGTTAGACCGAAACGTTACGAAGGGAAACAGAGAGATTACAATGCCATCTCGGTGAGATCGAGATCCCTATCGGTGGGACCGATTTGCCTAGGGTTTGTGGCAGTGGCTATGACATTTGAATTCGGTGGCGCCGGATAGAAAGAATCGGTAGGGCCGAGTTTGACTTTAGGTTTAGGTCATATGTGGATGTGATAAAGTAGTGGAGGGTTTTGGATCATATCACTAAGCACATGAAGCAAGAGGCTCATTAAGCAACACCTCGTCCCTCCTTTATAGTATTGGCTTTTCCTATAAACTCAATGTGATCTTGGATCACTAAAATGTAAAATGTAGAGTCTTGAGCTTTTGAGCTTGAGCCAATCCGTTGTCCTTAATATTTTGAGGGATCCACTTTCATCATCCATGCCATGCCATTCATTGAGCTTTCCTGAAATATTTGTCTTGGAATAGCATTAGCTCAATGAGCTATATGTTGTTATGAATTACCAAAACCACCTAGGGATAGTTGCACTTTCAATCTCCCCCTTTTTGGTAATTGATGACATCATATAGATCAAAGCTTCGACAAATGATAATAAGATTGAAAAACATCGTCGCTTTGAGAAGTATGTGATAAGCAAGAGCTCCCCCTAAATTTGTGCATATTTTACGATTTGCTTTGGACTGCAAATGCACAAGGAATTAGGCTCATGGGTTACTCTTCCATGTCTCATACATCTTGGTGGAGCGCTCAAAATAATAAATATTGAATACATGCACTCATCACCATGCACAGTGAATGATCATATAAGGATAAGTAAGATAATAACATATAACAAGCATAAGTGTAGCTTATGATCAAACACATGATCATCAATGTCTCACAGGTAAAAGCATAGTATCTCAAGCAATCAAAGCAAACGAAGTTCAACCAAGAAGACAAGAGAGAACAAAAGCAAATCTCTCTCTCTCTCGAAGCCTATGATCTATACATTTTTCTCCCCCTTTGGCAACAAGTTACCAAAAAGTTCCTAGAAAATGCATAGGACTATGTCGTCTCTCAGGCTTGGTCTTCTGGTGGTGTCGTAGATAGAACTCCAAGGACGAAGGTATCAGTAGATGTGGAAGGAGCTGAAGGAGTTGGTGCTGGAGCTGGTTGCGTTGGAGCTTTAGCTGGAGCTGATGAAGTAACTCTGATGACTGGCTCTGTAGCTGATCTCTGAGCTCGTGGCACTCTGGCAAATGCATCAGTCGTTGTTCTGCCCTTCCTCTCCTGCATGTCATCCTGTAGCTGCTCCATTACTGACTGAATCTTAGTTACTTTGACATCAAGATCATAGAATTTTTGTTCCATGATTCTTTCCAGGCTCTCCTGGTTTTGAGTTAGGGTGGCCAACCCCTTCTTAATCCGCAGAGTTGATGCTATCAAGTAACCAAGCTGCTCCTCCTTGTTCTTCAGAAAGTAATCAGATGCCTCTGCTTGAGTTGGCATTTTGGCAGCCTTCTCTTACCTTGCTTTCTCCTTTTTTTCTTGAGCTTGTACTGATGATGGTTCATTCTTTGTCATGACAACTTGATTGTCCTCAAAGTCAGGATAGAGAACCATGTGTTTCTTATCCAACAGATACTTTCCTGTGCCCATTTTTGAGTTAATCAACTCCTGAATCTGTGGGGCATATCCACAGCTCCTCTTCTGGTCTGCTGCTGTCCTCTTGATAGTTTCAACTATGAGGCTCATGACCTTGAATTTCTAAGGCACATCAAATATGTGAAGCAAATTGATTGCATGCCCTCTGATCATGTTGTGGTCACCTGATTTGGGCAACAGAGTGTGCCTTAGGATCCAGTTGATCGTAGGCAGCCCTGACATAAGAAAATGAACTGATCCAAACTTTAAAGTCTCAAGTGCATCATCTGGGACCTCCTTGTACATCTGTGACATTGAGTTGTGACCCATCTTCTTCTTGGCATAAATGTCCAAGTCATCTTCACTTTCCTTGGGGGCATTGATCAGACTTGCCCATTCCTCTATGGTTGACTGATATCTCGCTCCTTCGACATCCAAACTATCCTCGCCATCCGGATAGAAATGTGTTGTGGAGTAGAATTGCATAATGAGCTCGTCATTCCAGCTTGTGAGCTTCGCCCACTAAATATGCAACTCCACAAGCATCGGCTGTCATACACTCCAGGATAGTGTTCTGCATTCTCCTGAATGTAGGTCCAGTCGACCCACCTCATATCACAAACTATGGGCTTCTTATCCAATAAGATGGTCTCATAGAAGTCCTGCTGCTCCTTGGTGTGGAACCTGTAATCTACAGCAGTCCTTCTCCGGTGGCATATGGATCTCGACTCTCCATAGCCTCAACCCTTGATCTCTCCCGATCTTCATGTTCTCAGCCACAGGATGAGCATCATTGTGGTCTGAATCTTGGGTTTGAGCTTCCTTAGGACCTGCCCTTCTTCATCTTCCTCAAGATCAACCTCGTGCATTGGGGCCTTGTTCTTCTCAAATTTGGTATACTCCTGGTATTCCTCTTTGGTGAACTTTTGGGCTTAGGGGCAGCTTTGGGCTTTGAAGTTGCAGCCCCTGATTTTATGGCATCACCCATCGCTTTTGTGCCTTGGGTGCTGGTTCAAGAACCTCTTCTTCTTCTTCTTCCTCCATCATAGAAGGCTTCCCAACCACTCTGCCATGGTCTTCTTGACCCTTTCCTTTCTTTTCTTTCCTTCAAGCAGCAGCAGGTTCTTTGGGTTGGGATTCCAAAGAAGCTTGAGTGGAGACTCGGCTTTGGACATTGGTTGTCTACCGCTAGCCTTTTGATCTTCATTCCAGCTTAATCGTTGTTGAGTTGTACTCCTTCTTGAGCACTTTCTTCTTTGAACTGGCCTCATCCTCAACTGCCACATAATCCACAACCTCAGACTCTGAGGTCTTCTTCTTTCTTGTCCTTGTGGCAGCCTTGGGCAAATTCCATCGGGAGTGCTTCGCTCCCTCATCTGAGCTTCTAGAGGGACTAGTGCCCTCACTCATGTGAATCTGCTCTTCTGACCTGTTCTGGCTGTCACTTTGGTCTGACATGCTGCACACACTGACTGCTGACCCTATGAATAGTTATAGATGAGGTAGAGTGGATGAGCATCACAAAATGCAGAGATTTTTGCAAAAGAATGATTCAAAAGACTTAGTTTTAGTTTTCCACAGAAAGCATTTCGGATCTACCGATTTTTAAACTCGGTGATACCGAAGCAGTTTTGGAACCTAAACTAGTGAACTCGGTCAGACCAAGTCATAGTTCGGTGGCACCGAGACTGCTAGGGTTTCACAAAGTTCTAAAATCGGTCACACCGATTTGTAATTCTCGGTCAGACCGAGACTTAATAGTGCAATGGCGTTAGCCAAATCGGTGGGACCGAGTTTTTCAACTCGGTGGGTCCGAGATGGTTTCGGCGGAAACCTAACCCTAAATTTTCGAATCACAGCTATTCTAAGGATTGTTTTGACTAGATAGAGGTGTTTCAATCGTGGCAAGATGCATTACGAACACAATGTGCTGAGAATCAGACGAGGATAGCACTATGATCGATTCCATACCCTAGTTCGGCAGTGAACTCGCTATGGCAGCAACGGCGGAGAAGAATTCCATTGACGGCGGCGGAGACCAGCGGCTGGAGGCGGCTGGCGACGAAGTCGACGATCCGTAGACCTAGTAGGCGGAGCAAGCTATGCGCGGGGGAGGAGTTTCGGAGAAAGTTTTCCAAAATTTGCCCGTGTGAATATATAGCCTGACACTGTCGGTGTGACCGAGTGGAACAACTAGGTGGCACCGAGATGCATAACTGTTAATAGTCACAGCAACTCGGTGTGACCGAAAAGTTCAAATCGGTTGCACCGAGATTGAAAACCTAGATCGACTTAGTAATCTCGGTATGACCGAAATGGAGGAATCAGTCAGACCAAAAATCACAAAGAAGTTTTGGAAGTTTAAGTCTATGACTAATCGGGACTCGAGTGCTCCTCACACAGAGTGGTTCGAATCTGACTTGATCAAATTTTGTGATGTAGCATGAATAGAGTTTGAGACGATAAAAGCATAGATAGCTAGAGAAGGTTCTTAGGAATTCTTGTCCATCCACTTGGCCAAAGAAAAAGAAGCCAATCAATCAAAACAACAAGTGGATGTCCTCGAATGAGTAAAATATGCAACCAACATGCTCACACAATAAAATGACAAATGAAATATGTGACAAAGCATGCACATCCAATTCTAGCATCTATCAAACAATTGGCAATGACTAGGTCATCTATATATGAGTATATTTACTTAGGAGTCAAATGAGAACATTTGATCATAGGTCATACTCATCGTTTAAGCTCAAGTGGGGTTACCACTTTTACATAAAGCATTTATGTGTTCACATCATTAGAGTTGCTTTGACTCAATTCTTAGAGTTAAGCTCCCCCTATATGTGAGATCCCCCCTTAGAGGTATAAACTAACCTTGGGTTTTGTCGATGATGACTTCATGTAGGTGTTGAAGATGTGGATGCTCAATGTTGATGTAGATATTTTGGAGCAATCCTTTGGAGTGAGTTGCACTTTCAATACCTACATGGGTTAGTCCCACAAGGAACAAACAATAATATCCATAGACATAGAGTGATGCACACACAAAATGATGTCCATGAAAACTTTAGGTTACCTTGTCCCTTGCCTTACCAATATGAGGGTTTTGTGACTCCTTGAACTAGTGCAAGATATGGAAGTTGATTGCACTTGTCCTTGCCATAATGATATGAGTGAAAATGTTGGCGAGTCACCCTCAAGAACTCTCTAGTTCTTCTTCTTCGGGATCCACATCATCTTGAAGGGAATTCTTGGTGTAGTAGTTGTGCTTGATCAAGTAGAACTTGACGTAGTCTTGGGAACCCACTTGACCAGGGCCTTAGGTGCTTCTTCAAATGCATCAATCTCCTCTTGAAGCTTGTCCTTGCCTTTGTTCTTGTGGTCTTGTGGTGGAAGATCATCTTGTGCTTGTGTTCCTTGAAGGAAGTAGGATCCTACTTCTCTTGTTGAGGAACAAACTTCGCCTTGGGGTATTGATCTTCTTCCCACTCAACTCCATTGGCATTGAACTTTCGCTCAAAACCAACACTTTGATTCTTCCGTGCCTTCCTTGCTTATGCATAATTTCCTCAAATTGCTTACTCCCCGCAAGGCTCTTGTATACACCTTTCTATAATTCCCTTCAATAAGTTGTTTTCTTGCTCAAATGTAACTTGGCTAAGAGAATCATTAGTGGAATCAAGAGAGCTACTAGAAGCAACAATATTGGATTTAGCATTGTTATTGTTACTACTAGAAGAAGAATCTTTCTTGTTCTTGTTGCTAGACTTGACTTGAGGCATGTAAGTAGATAAGAGTAAATGCTTGGAAATATAAGAAGAACTTTTCTTACGGAGATCATCATTGATCGCTTTTAGGAACTCATGCTCTTGCTCAAGATTGAGCTTTTCAAAGAGTAACTTCTCATGAGCCCTTAAAAGTTCTTGATGATCTTCGAAGATAGTTTCATGAGCTAACTTAAGAGTGTTTAGTTCTTTAGTTAGACGCTCAATCTTCTCCTTATCATTGTCATTCGTTTCATCTTGATTAGCATGATTAATTGACGTTTCATCATAGTATTCATCACTAGAGTTGTCAATAAGTAAATGATCATCACCTAGCAAGTCATTTTCATCACTATTAAAATCAACATACTCGGGGTGTGTTACCTTAGGACCTTTGGCCATGAAGCATCTTCCAATTCCTTCATTTGGTGATTCAAATATGTCGAGGAGTTGGTTGACACAAGTGCTAAGCCGCAACACCTTCATCTTGAGTGTATTCGAGTCGGAGTGATAGCTTCTCTCGGAGTGATTGTCGGAGTCGGAGCGGATACCCATTCACCAACATGAGCTTGATGTCTTCGCTTTGTGTAGCTCTTTGATGACTTGTCCTTCCTTTCCTAATCCTTGCTTCTCCGTGAGGGTCTTCGCTCATAACGATCATCTCTACTCCTTCTCTCTCTTGGTGGTGATTCTTCTCTTCTACTTCTTCTCTTGGGAGAATCTTCTTCTTTTGTAGGGTGTCGTACACTCATTGAATAGTGTCCGGTCTCCCACAATTGTAGCAATTTCGCCTCGACTAGAAGATCTTTTGTCATTGTAGGACCTTGACTTGAGCTTCTTTCTTTGCTTCTACTCTTGTAGAATTTGTTGAAGTTCTTCACCATTAAGCTCAATTCTTCATTGAAGGTTTGTTTCTCACTTGATGATGTGGGGCTTCACATGAGGCTTTGTAAGCACCACTTGACTTGTTGTGAAGTTCCTCCTTATCCTTGAGTGACATCTCATGAGCAACAATTCTTCCAATGACTTCCGTTGGCTTGAGATCTTTGTAATTTGGCATCATTTGGATCAATATGCACACGGTATCATATTTTCCATCCAATGCTCTTAGGATCTTATTGATGATGAATCTGTCGGTCATTTCTTCACTTCCTAAGCCGGCAATCTCATTTGTGATAAGAGCAAGCCTAGAGTACATTTCAGCGACACCTTCACCATCCTTCATTTTGAACTTGTCAAGCTGACTTTGGAGCACATCCAACTTGGATTCCTTGAAGGAGTCGGTACCTTCATGCATATCAATCAAAGTATTCCAAATTTCCTTTGCATTCTCAAGACGGCTGATTTTGTTGAATTCTTCGGGGCACAAGCCATTGAAGAGGATATCACAAGCTTGAGCATTGTATTGCAACATCTTCAACTCTTCCGCACTAGCTTCACGGTTCGGTTCTCTCCCATCAAAGAATTCACCTTGCAAGCCAATACACACAATAGCCCAAACGGCGGGGTTATATCCGAGAATATGCATTTTCATCTTATGCTTCCAACTAGCAAAATTAGTGCCATCAAAGTAAGGACCTCTACGGTGATAATTTCCCTCGCTAGACGCCATACTCTCCTAGGTTGTGAAACCAA
The DNA here is from genome assembly GCA_021605205.1 of Aegilops longissima. NCBI lineage: Eukaryota > Viridiplantae > Streptophyta > Magnoliopsida > Poales > Poaceae > Aegilops > Aegilops longissima. The sequence goes on from CM038680.1 coordinate 221,722,544, forward strand.
GGCTATGACCACCAAAAGCTATGGAAATCAAAGCAAATGGAGACCAAAGCTCTAATACCACTTGTAGGACCTTGAAGTATGTCTAGAGGGGGGTGATTAGACTACTTGACCAATAAAAACCTAACCTTTTCCCAATTTTAGACTTTGGCAGATTTTAGCTATATTTCAACAAGTCAAGCAATCTTCACACCATTCAAGCAAGCATGCAAAGAGTATATTGGCAGCGGAAAATAAAGCATGCAACTTGCAAGAATGTAAAGGGAAGGGTTTGGAGGATTCAAACGCAATTGGAGACACGGATGTTTTTCTCGTGGTTCCGATAGGTGGTGCTATCGTACATCCACGTTGATGGAGACTTCAACCCACGAGGGTAACGGTTCTGCTGAGTCCACGGAGGGCTCCACCCACGAAGGGTCCACGAAGAAGCAACCTCTTCTATCCCACCATGGCCGTCCGCCCACGAAGGACTTGCCTCACTAGCGGTAGATCTTCACGAAGTAGGCGATCTCCTTGCCCTTACAAACTCCTTGGTTCAACTCCACAATCTTGTCTGAGGCTCCCAAGTGACACCTAGCCAATCTAGGAGACACCACTCCCAAGAAGTAACAAATGGTGTGTTGATGATGAACTCCTTGCTCTTGTGCTTCAAATGATAGTCTCCCCAACACTCAACTCTCTCTCATAGGATTTGGATCTGGTGGAAAGAAGATTTGAGTGGAAAGCAACTTGGGAAGGCTAGAGATCAAGATTCATGTGGTTGGAATGGAATATCTTGGCCTCAACACATGAGTAGGTGGTTCTCTCTCGAACTGGTAGGTTGGAAGTGTAGGTTTGTTCGATGGCTTTGTCCACGAATGAAGGGGAGGTGGAGGGGTATATATAGCCTCCACACAAAATCTAACCGTTACACACAATTTACCAAACTCGGTGGGACCGAATTATCAAACTCGGTCAGACCGATTTAGTAAACCTAGTGATCGTTAGGGTTTTCGGTGGGACTGACATATGCATCTCGGTAGGACCGATTTGGTTAGGGTTAGGGCATAACGTAATCTCAGTGAGACCGATTACACAAACTCGGTGAGACCGAATTTGGTAATTAGCTAACCAGAGAGTTGGTCAAGTAAACTCGGTGGGACCGATTCGCTCTTTCGGTGAGACCGAAAAGTTACGAAAGGGAAACAGAGAGTTTACATTGCAATCTCGGCGGGACCGATCTCTCACTTTGGTTAGACCGAAACGTTACGAAGGGAAACAGAGAGATTACAATCCCATCTCGGTGAGACCGAGATCCCTATCGATGAGACCGATTTGCCTAGGGTTTGTGGCAGTGGCTATGACATTTGAACTCGGTGGCGCCGGATAGAAAGAATCGGTAGGGCCGAGTTTGACTTTAGGTTTAGGTCATATGTGGATGTGAGAAAGTAGTGGAGGGTTTTGGAGCATATCATTATGCACATGAAGCAAGAGGCTCATTAAGCAACACCTCATCCCTCCTTGATAGTATTGGCTTTTCCTATAGACTCAATGTGATCTTGGATCACTAAAATGTAAAATGTAGAGTCTTGAGCTTTTGAGCTTGAGCCAATCCTTTGTCCTTAATATTTTGAGGGATACAATTTCATCATCCATGCCATGCCATTCATTGAGCTTTCCTGAAATATTTGTCTTGGAATAGCATTAGCTCAATGAGCTATATGTTGTTATGAATTACCAAAACCACCTAAGGATTGTTGCACTTTCAATGTTCAGTTTGCTAGCTATTGCCTTTCCTTAACAAATTCTAGTGAATTGTGCTATCTACTTTCACCATGCAATCTTCTGCTATAGTGTATATGTTCTATATGTCTTGCAATGTGGTGTTCAATTAACTGCTTGGTTCAGTTCTGCAAATGTGATGTTCAATTCTTCAGGGTGCAATATTTCCAAGTTGTTAAGCATGCTTTGTTTGGTTAACTGTCTGATCTTTTATTAGGAGTATGTTATATTGTTCAATTGGTCTTTAGTTAACTGCTTGGTTCATTTGTTGTGGCTTGGTTCACTTGTTGTGGTGTTTAGTTAACTGCTTGGTTCAATTCTGCAATGTGATGTTCAATTGTTGTGGCTGCATTCTCTTATTGTATACCATGTGAGGAATAAATCGAATTTGGTTGTACTAAATACATGAGAAACAAATACAATTGCTATATTTCCAAGTTGTTAAGCATGCTTGGTTTGGCTAACTGTCTGATCTTCTATTAGGAGTATGTTATACTGTGCAATGTGGTGCTCAGTTAACGTTTGGTTCATTTATTGTGGTCTTTAGTTAACTGCTTGGTTCAATTCTCCAATGCGATGTTCAATTGCTGCGGCTGCATTCTCTTATTGTATACCATGTGAGGAATAAATCGAATTTGGTTGTACTAAATACATGAGAAACAAATACAATTGCTATATTTCCAAGTTCTTAAGCATGCTTGGTTTGGTTAAATGGCTGATCTTCTATTAGGAGTATGTTATATTGTGCAATTTGGTGATCAGTTACCGTTTGGTTCATTTGTTGTGGTGTTTAGTTAACTGCTTGGTTCAATTCTGCAATGTGATGTTCAATTGATGTGGCTGCATTCTCTTATTGTATAACATGTGAGGAATAAATCGAATTTGGCTGCACTTAATACATGAGAAGCATATACAAGTGTTATATTTCCTAGTTCATAATCATGCTTAGTTTGGATAAATGGGTTTTCCATGTGGCTTGAATTAATCTGATGAATCAGCAATGTGCTTATTTTTCATCAACATATTTTACTGATAGCATGCGAACCCTTACTTAACCTGATGGCTAACTACCTTATAGGTGTTGAAAGGAAACAATGGGAAGCACTGAGGTTTACAAGATGGTACTAACTATTATACTTTGCCTTTTTTATTCCTTTGCCTCGTTTCCCATATAGAGAAGATATTTATGCACATCCTTGTTTTCAGGGTTCACTAATGATTACCTCTCAAACCACCTCTGTGGTCAGGAGGCGAGGAAAGTTTTCATACAACACCCATGGTTCAATATTGAAGTGTTCCCGAAGAGGTCGAAGGATGGACGGTCAATCATCCACAGGCACTGGCCTAAAGTTGCAAAGACCTTCAACATGAATGAAGGCTCAATATTCGCCTTCCGCTTCAGCAGTTTTCCAGATGAGATGCATATCTCTATGTACCGTCTATGATGCTAATTTTGAAAGGTTCTAGATGTTGCATGTGAAACTTGCTGCTGGTGCAGTTGTGTAATGGAGTAGCTGGGTGCTGAAGCTATATCATGTTGTACTCTGATGTATTTCAATTATGAAATCTTGCTTCCTTAATATGGAAATGGAATATATTATGTGCTTAATATGAATGTCAATTAGATTAGTAAATGGATTATTAATAATAGGCCAATTAGCCGCTAATTGGCCAAGTAGCTTGTTAATTGGGTTTTCTTATTGCAAACGGTTAATGAGAAAACACCGTGGGCAATGACCTAAGGCAACGCACACAGTTTCTAGGAATAAACCATGTTGGATCAATGAACAATCACACACGACATTCTCTTCAAAACTGTTTGCGTGACGCCACCTTGCGCGAACGCTTTCCTTGTAGTGACTATGTGGGATGTATATACGAACGGAAACGTGTAGTGGTGACTGACTGTGTGGGATGTACTTACGACCAGGAATGATTTTGCCTGTATAATTGTATTTTTTAGCACTACCGTATGTATTTCTGTATTTGAGTGCTCGCCGGTCGCACACGACCTCATTCTACCGAGCGTGTATGCCAGGAGGACATATCCCCAACGGTTTTTTGGTCGTGTGGGAAGGACCCCCCCTATCGCCCACACTCACTTGGCGACGGTTTCAAATGTCGTTGCAAAAAGGGGTAAAAAACTGTTTGTTTAGGACCGACGCGCAGCAGTGAGGAGTCTTGGTCATGTCAACATGATTCTTGAACCCGTAGGGTCGCACGCTTAACGTTCGGTGGCACTAGGGTAGTATTGAGATATTAATAGTGGAAAGTGGGAAGGTTGTTCGGGGTCCCGGATGGGATCCGGGACATCACGAGGAGCTCCGGAATAGTTGGAGGTAAAGATTCATATATGGAAAGTTGTTATCGGGGTTCCGAAAAAAGTTCGAGTTTTTTCGGTATTGTACCGAGAAGGTTCTAGAAGGTTCTGGAGTAGTGCCCACCTGCATGGGGGACCCACATGAACGTGGGTAGTGGGGAAACTCCCCAAAACCCTGGTTTAGGCGCACCGGATCCTCACTTAAAAGGAATAGTATCATATCCCAAGGGGATAAGATTAGGATCCCTAAAGAGGGGGATAGCGATCGGTGGGGAAGGAAAGGTGGGATTTCCTTCCTCCCCCTTTGGCTAACGACCCTAGGGCCATGGAGGGCAAGCCACCAGCCCCTCCACACCTATATAAAGGTGGGGAGGCGTTGGGGGCAGCCACCCTTCGACCCTTGCCGTTACCTCTCGCAACTCCTCCCACATTTCAGCGGTACGCGCTTGGCGAAGCCCTGCCAGAATTCCGCTGCCACCACCACCATACCGCCGTGTTGGTCCCGATCTAGTCAACCCCCCTCAATTGCTGCATCAAGAAGGAGAGGATGCTTCCGAGCCGCACGTTTGCTAAAGTCGGAGGTGTCGTCCGTTCGACACTTGATCGGGAGTTCGTGGATGGATCATGATTGGATCGCGAAGACGTTCGACTACATCAACCGCATTTCTTAACGCTTCCTCTTAGAGATCTGCAAGGGTATGTAGATCCAATCTCTCCTCTCATAGATGTGCATCTCCTAGATTGATCTTGGTGAGTGTAGGAATTTTTTCCCCTGCAACGTTCCCCAACAAGTAGTGCCCACGAGGACCATGACCTCGCCCTCGAAGTTGTCCTCCTCGCTGCCCTCCATGAGAAGCAGCACCACGCCCACGAGAAGCAGCCACATGTCCACCATAGCTGTTGTTATCATCCTCCAAGGCACCGTCAATATCAGCATGCATAGAATTCTCATCCCCAACTTCCTCAAGTGGGTCAATAGGGTGTTGTCGGTGTCGAACCCTATCGCCGCCTGCTGGAGGTCGCTCGTGAAACATCCTTCCAAGGTCTCAAACCATGTTCCATAATTCCTGAAACTCGGCACGCGTGATCGGGGAAACTTCTTCCCGTTGATCTTCTCCATGAACACTCAATGCAGTTCCTGCCATGTTAGTGGGGCTAAAAAGGGGAAAGGGATATTTTTTGTGGAATCACACAACCTCACTCTTACTTACAAAAGTTCTTATGAGTTTACATTAGATTGTGCTTCTCCCAGATGTGTTAAAGCGACTGAAAGATAGGGATCAAAGAACTAGCTTCTGTTTTTAGTGGAGCTCGGTGGGGTAAACACAAAGGGGCTTGTGCCGAAATCAAGTTGATGCAAACCAAGAAAATATGGGGATAGATCTGATGCACCTTTGCACCAAGATTGAAGAAAACACAACACATAAGCTTCTACAGTTTTTCTACCAAGCTGAAACTTTTGGATCTTACACAACACTTTCTTTTTCTCTCCTGACATTTTTTCTGCCACTCTTTTCTTTCTCTCTTTGATTTTTGCCACTTTTTTCCTCTCTTTTTCCAAAGCACAACAACCAAATCTAAAAACAATTATGAAGATGAACTTGGTGCAGATTTAGAAGATGAAGAACATGAAAGGTATGTAATAACAAGATCTCAGCACCAACAAGGCTTGGATTTTTTTGGTGGGGCTTTGGACTTCTAGGACGGAAAATATAGCATGAAAAACACTCGATCTAAAGGGATGATAGCAAGATAAACTTGGATAACATACCCTACCGTGTCAACAAAGGCTCTGATGTCAGATGATAGGTGGGAACCCGATGAACGAGTTCACGCCCGAGGATGGCTTGATCTTCACATTATAGGATCGAATCGGGAGGGATAACTAGCTGCAAGTAGCCGAGATAACTAGCCTTATACCTGCCAAGGTTGGATGCACCCTATACGTTGGGGATAGCTGATCAGAGCTACAAGAACTCCAACCGTTGTCCGAAAAATCGTAGAACCACAAACCGGGACTTACCCACACAAAACAGCCGAAACCATAGAGCGCGAATTAAGGGGAACTAGAGGCTTCTTGTCACGAATCCATATGAACTCACAAGAGCAAAGGTAGCAAGGATCTCTCAGATCTCTCTAGCAGTCTTGTTGCACAAGCTTGTAGCTGAATGATTTAGCAAAAGGTTCCCAAATGGATGGGGGAGATGGGGATTTATAGCAGGGAAAACCCCCCTTAGCTAGGTGTGACAATGGTTTCAAAAGGAAGCAGGTTTACATGGATTCCTTGGGGGAATAAGCAGTCAACTTTGGGAGTTGTTGGAGAGCCCCTTAGAAATTCGCGAAGCCTTGACAACCTGGACACCTTCCACGAGATTGGCTAGAACTTTTGACTCACAACTCCAAATGATGTGACATTTTTGCATTGGAAAGTAAATTTGATGTACCTTCTAGTGATGTACCCATATGGCCCCGTCTCTCCACCACATGGGTGTGGCACAATGAAACATCAGAGGTAAAAATTGACAGCATCAGCCACTTGAAACTTGTTTTCTGCAAACTTGTTCCTTCAATCCGGTTGCTTCAAGATCTCATAGGTTGTTGGATTTGTTCCATGTGATACCTAAGTTCAACTGACAACAATGGGGATGAAAGCATAGTTGGGTCATTAGGGTTACAAGGAAAACTTAAGTTAGTGTTCACCTGGTCACTTATTAGTTTGGCGCGCCTTCTTGTGATTGGACCTATAATTGTTGGAGACTTGTCGATGGTTGTGGTGTCCTCATCACTTAGTGCCCATTCCTTAGGCGTGGCCACGGTCCTCATGCCGCGCGGGGTGGAGGATGAGCATGCTAGCATTAAGCTCCCCATGCCTAGCACCAGATGTAGTGGAGAAAACCCTTCAATGCAGAAAAACACCCTCCTGGGCCGCCATCGTTGTAGCCGGTGGGATTTGCACCCCTGCCGTCGTTGAACCCAAGATGACTAGGTCCAGCACTAGGGGCAAAGCCGGAGCGTGCGGTGGGGCTAGTGCATTGGCCAGTGCACGCGACATGGTGCAGAAGGGGGCAGCTCAGAAAACCGCCATGAGGTCCCTGCTGGAAGAGGCGAGGCACGACAACCCACCTTTCTTGGATGGGGTTGTTGTCAGCGATGATGTGTGTGGGAGGGGTGCCCGTGCCTCTGCCATTGGAGACACCAAAGGGATAGTGAGAGAGAGCACACGAGTGTGGTGTCAATGGTCGTGGGAGGTGACTGGAGAGAGCTTGGGTACTTATGAGACATCCCATCAACTCCCGTGCTTCACAACAGTGCATGCATTGGGCACGCATAGCTCGCATGAGACTGGCTTGCCAAAAACTGTCGATTTGGCCGTCCTGCAGACCCAAAGGTGCTTTAAGTTCCATGCTGGCTAAGAATCTGATGTAGCCCAGTCAACCAAACATGTCATTTTCTTCCCCCGGGGCCCTAATTGGGGTGGATGCCAGGAACCAAATGTGTCCCAATGGTAGCATGCTTATGCTCAACATAATGAGAAGGTCCTACGTATTGCACATAAAGTGATGTCACGTGCGTGAGTTGTCCCAAAATCTTATATGTGTGTCATCTTTGACAGTAGCTAGATGACCCGTTGCGCCTTTGGCGCAAAGACCAATGTAGCCAAGAATCCAACCAGACTATCAACAACATGTTTTGTGAATGAATCGCAAATGGGCAAAAACCAAATGCAATCGAGAAGTTAGGTGAATCATTTGAAGGATATTTTTCATGAATTTTCTGTAAACTATTATGTTCATATTGCGTTTATATTTTACTTGTGTTTAATAATGACAGATAAATATAATGATGATCATTGCCTATGACTTTCTTTGGCGATACATAAGCTGTTTGCTTGAGCAGGTGAATGGACTCGGAATATTTTTCATGCTTCGGCCTTGCTCCATTTTGGAATAGTGAAAATAACCATATGTTTAAATGGGATTCTCACCATGTACTACACCCTTATCCAAAATGATGATCCTTTACACCCTTGATGCAAAAACAAACAATATCACTATGATTTCAGGTGTGTGTCAGTAGATGACGAGTAGATCGGCCGGTAGGGCATTCCCAAACAAACAGAGAACCACAAAGGGGAACGATGATGTAGGGCCAAGCCCTAGATTGCCCAATCTCTCACAACTTGTAGGTGGATCAAGAGGAACACTCAAGAACAAGGAAACACCAGAAATCAGAAACACAAACACACATGAACAGAAATCAAATCACACATGTGATCTACACAAGAATCACAAGATCCATAGTCAAGTAAGAGAGAGAGGGAGAGAGAGAGAGATTAGCTAGGTAGTTCTTCCAGGTACACATGGGGAGATGAGGTCTTCATAGGTAGTTCTTCTTTGCAAGTGGAGGTCTTGATGATCTAGGTAGATCTTCTCCCAATAGGAGGTCTTGTGATCTAGTGAGATCCTTACCCTAATAGGAGGTGTTGTTCCCCAAAGGATGAGGTACAAGGAGCAAAGCTCTCTAAAATGTCTACGTATACTTTACTAACCCTAATGAGGAGGTAGGGGCAAGTACTTACAGTCTAAGGCAAGATATGAGGGTAGGAGAGGGATATAAGGTGATGAGGACATCAATACCATTGTCACACCCACAGCCCCTGCTGCTATACATACTGGACCAAATACTAGAGCTCACGCACGCCAATTGAATTACCAGGTACTTTCGTTTCTTGGTAACAATTCTAATGTTCATGAGAATATGATGCTGCCAAAATTGGATACATTTGTGTTGATTACTAATGAAGGGGCTAGCATGGACAAGAGGGGTGAACACTGGAGCAGAAACAAGCATGGAGATGAAGGCGCGCGGGAAGGGAACCAGAATGGTGTTTCTAGTGCAGATTTCAGTACTGTGAAACCTCCTTGATGACATACAAGGATACAGACGAAATATACAAGATGCCCTTTCATAAATTTCGTCCATAGCTTATAATAGGTGTTGCGCCACCTAATTTTTGGGCCAGACCCATGTAATTTTGAAATACTTGAGTATAGGCTGTTTTTAGAGTATGTATGTGTGGGGAAACAAGAGTTAGGGTTGGTTTCAGACCCCTCCTCCAAGGGTCACAAAATTCCCCCCTCTTCCTCCATATATACAGCGCTTAGGGCATTGTTTAGACTTTGGGTTTTGTTTAGATTAAAAGTTCGCCATAGCTGCAGTTTCGCATACTTCATTTGTGTTCAACGACCAGACCAAGACATCAGAGAACCCCACTTTCATCAATAAAGCTTTCCTCTTATATTCGCAATATCCAGATTGCAATCTCAGCTTCTTGCTTGTTGTTCGTTTGCTCGCAGGAAATAGACCCTCATGGTCAGCTTGATCGTGCTCCGGTGTGGTCAATAACCCCTCGGAACTTGGTTTAGCGATTGCTAAGACGCGACGTCTTCGCACATACGTAGTCAGACCATCAAAGTGGACTCCCATAGAAAACGATAGCTATCTAATCAAAACATCGGGACACCTTCGCCTCTATCAAGTGGTATCAGATTTCCAGGTTGCTCAGTGAGATTTTCCAGTTTTTTTTCATAGTTTAGGTCGAGTCTGTTCTTCATACATATCGTCCATGAAAAAGCCACAAAAAATAGGGTTGGTTCATCTTATCCAAACCAATCTGAGCCATAGCATAATCTTTTATGTATTTGCTTTGTTGAATTTTCGGTTGCATCGTCAAGTCAAGTTGCTGGTCTTAGTGTCTAGTCCTTTAGAGTTTCGAGTTCTGTTCACAAGTTGTCACGCAGTTGCCACACCATCGGCACCACCGCTGCCATTTACCATCATCGTCACCATCGCTGACATATACCACCATCGTCACCACTGCTACCATATACCATCATCGCCATCACCGCTGCCATATACCACATATCCCCCGCCATCACGCTAATCCGAGTCCACCTCCATCACAGATTCGCCACCAGTCAGTGTTCCACCGACCTACATATCTCTGCCACCAGTCCGAGTTACACCAGATTCATCTCCGCCACCAGTCCGAGTTCCACCAGATTCATCTCCGCCACCAGTCCGAGTCCAGTATTTGTCGCTTGGTTTTTAGTTTCCAGATCACGCCATACTAAGAGTCATTTCCCCAACTTTCATGCCACCCGTAGAAGAAAAATAGTTCGAGTTTCAAAAAAAACCAAGTCTGGAAAATTCTGGCTAGGCAGTTTTTAGGCCATTTGTAGACTTTTTCGAAAAAGGTTGCGGAGCAAAAAAAGAGGGAAAAGGTGCAAAAAAGGTAAAAAGAGAAGAAAAAAATTCAAAGCGTGCTCCTCCCTTGCTTATGTGCAGTGTGCTGATTTGTTAGTGTTCTAGGCTCGCGTCTCTAGCATGGTCTAGACTAGGACCTGCACAGTACCGTCGTTGAACGTTTATTCAACTTTGCATCTCTGAATTGATTGTTGCCATTTTTGCTACCATATCATAAGCCTTCCGAGCTCCACATACATCTGCATCGTGCGTTTGACACCACCTGGCAATCGCTCTATCCAAGCTTTGAGCATTTTGACTATAACGATTGCCGATCACCACCTACTTCTGGGTAAGAGCTGGTAAGAATTTGAGATTTGCTGGAAGGATTTGTGACACCCCACCACCACCACTTTCTAGTAGTTGTCGGCGTCCTGGGAACGGGGCTACCCAGACCTGCCTGCCTGCTACCCATGACGCGGCTCCACCGATGGCCTGGTACGGCCCATCTTCGGCAGCAACCACTCAAGACCCTCACGAGGGGCCAAGCCTCGCGAGGCAGACGACACCAAGACCTCCTTAGGGGCAGCCTCGCTAGGCTGGCTCCCGAGGAGCAGAGATATCTGTGCAAAGGGCACCTCACGAGGTTACGTGACGTGAGCCATGACGATCAAGGCCAGGCAAGCGCCAGCGGGCGCAGATTGCCAGTTTCCTCTTTGGTGCTAAAGAGGCAGGCGCAGGCGAGGAGTCCCGAGGCGTCAGGCAAAGGTTTCCATATCGGTGCAACGAGACCACGACTAGCAGGACGACGGGATGGATGTCACTGCGGAGCCCACGGCGGCGTCACCACCAGAGCCTTTGGCAGGCGAAGACCACCTTTTGTCAGGATAACTTGTACTAGTTGTCTCCCTTCAAAATTGGCCGTTGTGGTATCCCTTCCCGCCTAACATTTGGGAAGAGGTCCAAGGCCCCTATAGATAGGACTAGCCACCACCATAGGAGGCAACTCATCTTGGGTCGGATCCATTCCACCAAGGCCATCCCACCAGCTTACCGAGCCCAAGAACACCTCCCCTCAGGAGGCTGTTCTTACCTTGAACTTTTTCATCCTCTACCTACAAGGAAACCCACCACACCACACTGGAGTAGGGTATTACACCGCAACGGTGGCCCGAACTAGTATAAACTCTTGAGTCTCTTGTTCTTTGGGTTCATCAAGCTAGGCCTTGAGATCGTTGTGCGAGCGATCTAGGTAGAGAGGGTTCTTCATGCGCACCCCAGTGTTTGAACCTCCAGGGTTTGCTGGAACCCATGATCTGACATTTGGTGCGCCAGGTAGGGGTGAACCAAAGCCCCTCTTCCGTCGATCGACCCACCAACACCCTACGGTTCCGATGTCTGGCGACCCAAGGACCCAAGCCGACCATTGCGCTGCTTGGCCCGTCAGGGCGGCGCCGTCCGCCCAAGAAGACCTCAACTCCACACTCCAGGCGGCCCGCACACCGCCGAACGCCGCCGGATGCGAGCGGCATGGACTGACGCCTCCCACCCTCACACCACTTCATACGCGGGCCACCGCGAGATCCTCAGGCTACGCCGCAGCAACGGCACCACAGAATCGACGCGAACAAGCGAACATGCGAGATGCGCTCATCGTGGCACGGGAGCTGCTGCGGTGCCGGCTGGCGGAGAGCAGACACGACGCGCTGCTGGAGTGCGTCGTTGAGCTGTTGGACGCTCCATCCAGGGGTACGTCACCTTTCTACTCCTTACCTACATCTCAAGTTGTGGCCAGATCGCACGGCGGGCCTCGTCGCGCCCGCGTGCTCCCAGGCACACCATGATGATTCAACGGTGTTAGCACGGCCGACGGTGTCATTCACCCGGCCACGCCTGCAATTCCCCCAAGGTGGCGCGGGTAGGGGCGTCACCCCGCGCGGCCATAATGAGGCGCCACCCTATAGCCACCAGGGGGACGCGCAGGGCCCGGCGGCGCAGGGCACCTAGGCAAGGGTTCCAGAGCGGAGACTTCGGAATCCTATGTGCCCCGCATGGTGGACCAGGAGTACACGCTAGAGGATGGCCCCTGCTCGTTTCTCGAGCCAGGCTAGGAAGAAGAGATGCTGGAAGTTGAGGCCCTTCCACGAGCCACCCAGGAGCCTCACAGACCCTGCCAACGACAACAATCGCAGGGTACCACTGATATATCAGGAGCTGGCTTACGCTAACCATGGGGTGGACCAGGCCCCAGCGGCGGAAGGCGGCCCCAGGGCAGCAACCCCACTCCAACAGGGGGTAGTGCTCTGGGGGCTGCACGGCAGGGGTCAGGAGCTAGGCCCTCCCCCGCGCCGCACGGAACAAGGTGCTGCCCGGAGGTAGGTTCTCTGTCGGGAGGCACCGTTGAGTCCTTCCCCTGGCAGAGGGCCCGTGGTCGCCGAGGGTGCCGCTAGCGTCCCCCTTGCCCCTTGGCACCGTCCTGGTTTCCGGATGCCCCAACGGTGGTCGGGGGAGGCGCAGGGCGGGGCCCTCATCTGGCGATATGAAGCAAGGCTCACGCCTGTGAAGGTCTCCGCCCGTGACACTCTCACGTAATAATGAGTGGGGCTATACACGCCACGGAGTCTCCGGAGAGCCGCCCTCGGGCCTCGGGGGCTCCCGCCCACGTCCTAGTGGAAGCACCATGCTCCGCGCTGGCCGTTGACACTGTCCCCCAATGACTATGCTCACAGCCAGTGAAAGCATTTAGCTTCGCGCTGGTGAGAAGACAAGAAGACTAGCTAGGTGCCGGACGCGGCCATTTGCTTTCATTCCCCCTACTTTTTGTAGCTTGATTCGCCGCTTCCCTTTTTTGATTGAACTCGGAGTTTTTTCTATCGTCAAGCATGGGGGGTTCTTCTCTTATTGTGTCGATTTCTCGCATTTTGGTTGCATGCTTTGTTCCGAGGCTCGCGCCTGCCAATCCTCCCCCTTGCGAGCGCCTCGTGACCGGGGGCTGGGCGTGGTGTGCGCACAACAGCTGCGCCCGGGAAAACCTGGGTGGTCGCAAGTCACCGCCGCGCGCACACCCTGCCATAGTCTGGCATCCGCTCCTCGCGAGGCTCTCACGGGCGAGCTGGCAGGCCCCTTGGGAGATCAAAACTTCACAAGCCCAGAAGGAGCTCCTCTCGGGAGAAGGCCGCATTAGCAACCTCGAGGACCGCACAAGGCCTACCAGGACCAAGGTAAATCACAACAACAACCAGGTTGAGGGGTTCGCAAGTTCACAAAAACACGTTCCAAGCCCGGCCTAAAGGAAAATGAAAAGTATCAATTTACATGCACGAGGGCTCCCCCTCCAAAATGCTCTCACGCCTTGCGGGTTCATGTCCAAGTCTCTGCGTGCAGGTTCAAGCGAAGGAACGCGGGCTCAGTCGGACATCTCACTCGCAACATCGTCTTGGTCGCTCTCGTACACGCTGTTGGCGCTGTCGCTGGCATCGTCTTCACCATCATCAACTGCTCCGCCTTCCTCCGCCACGACCACCACCACGTCGTCCTTAGTGGCGAAGGCCCGGACCAGAGCATCCACATTATCATCCACCCAGCATGCTAGGTTGACCCGGACGGCCCCGGACACGGGGGCTATGGCGGCGTCAAAGTTGAAGTGGGGATCAATGTTTTGGAGATGACTGAAGACGCGGGAGAACACGCGCCTGAGGAGGCCTCGACTCTTTTCTTCAACAAGCTCGTGAGCCCTTGCGGCCTGGTCCTCTAGGCACGTCATGACGTCGGTGAAGAAGCGGAGATGGCTCGCATGGTCTTCTGCGTGGGGATGGGGGGCGTTCTCTTCACAAATGGCGTCTAGCACCCGGTTGGCCCTCGCCCTGAGGGACTGGAGCATGAGGGTGTGCTCGCGCTACAACATCTTCCGACGGCACGCCTCCTCCATGCTCTGCTGCACGAGGGACGCGGCATCATCAATCTGCTGCTGGAGTGAAGACAGATCAGCGCGAAACTTGGCCAGGCCGGCCTGGGCAGAAGTCTAGGCTGCCACAGTGATCCTCTCGCGCTGCTCCACCTTGTCTAGCCCAGACCTGAGGGCGAAAATCCTGCCCTCAGCTTCGGCCTCCAAGAGCTTCAGCTTCAGGCTGTGCTCATTGGCGAGATCCGCGCGAGCCTTCGCCACCCGACGATCGACCTCCTCCTGGATTCTGGCTTCGCGGGCGGAGACGGCATCTTCGGCCATGGCCACATGGCGCTCCCTCGTCTCCAACCGCTCGTGCTCCAGGCCTCGCTCCAAGGCCTCCAGCGGCAGCGCCTCCTCGCGCTTCAGGATCTCCTCCTCTTCAGAGGGTACTCCCCTCACTGACGCCAAGACGGTTCGGCGCGTCTCAATCTGCTGCTCCAGGGCAGCGTTCAGGGCCAGGAGCTCGCGCTCCCTCTTCTCGGTGCCCTCACGACAGAGGTCGGCCTCCTTCACCTCCTCCAGGGCCCGAGCACTGGTGAGGGAGTCCTGGATTAGGGGGTGTCCGGATGGCCGGACTATGACCTTCGGCCGGACTCCTGGACTATGAAGATACAAGATTGAAGACTTCGTCCCGTGTCCGGATGGGACTTTCCTTGGCGTTGAAGGTAAGCTTACGATACGGATATGTAGATCTCCTCCCATTGTAACCGACTCACAGAACCCTAGCCCTCTCCGTGTCTATATAAACCGGAGGGTTTTAGTCCGTGGGATGAACAACAATCGCACCATAGGCTAGCTTCTAGGTTTAGCCTCTCCGATCTCGTGGTAGATCTACTCTTGTACTACCCATATCATCAATATTAATCAAGCAGGAGTAGGGTTTTACCTCCATCGAGAGGGCCCGAACCTGGGTAAAACATCGTGTCCCTTGTCTCCTGTTACCATCCGCCTAGACGCACAGCCGGGACCCCTACCGAGATCCGCGGTTTAGACACCGACATTGGTGCTTTCACCGAGTTCTTCCGTGTCGCCATCTTTAGGCCCGATGGCTCCTCCGATCATCAACATCGATGCGGTCCCGTGAGACTTTTCTCCCGGACAGATCTTCAGATTCGGGCGTTTCAGCATCGCGGGCTGCTAATTGGCCATCCGAGCATATCAAGAGCTACGCACGACCGTCAGTCAGATTTGAAGTTTGAACTACACGGCCGACGTCCGCGGAGACTTGATCTTCGACGGGTACGAGCTACGTTTGCCGCCACAGACTGCTACGATGGGCACGATCTAGCTCTGCCGCGAACAATGCCCCGAGGTCGCACCGGGTTCCGCCCGACCCTTAGCTCGGAGCCGACTATGCTAATCGGGGACGGGTGGCTGGACACCGCCTCGGGGGCTGCAACCTTTACGGCGATCGAGCCAAACACCATATCTGTCCTTTGCGGCTCAGACTCCAAGGTGTCGGACTCTCTCCGGACCAACCTTCGCGCCCCGCCAATCGAATCCGATTGACGCCGATCATGGAGTTCACCGTCATGACATCTTTCAAAGACTCTCCTTTCGGCGACATTCTGAATTCACTAAAGTCTCTCTTTTGTCAAGAGCCCTGGCCGGATTATGGTCGGCAAGGTTGGGATGCGACAACGAAGAAATTCAAAGCCCACCCACCACCCACTTTGTAGCCATTGTCGATGATTTAACCGACATGCTCGACTTCGACCAAGACATCAACGGTATGGACGACGATGTAGGAGATTTAACAGAACCAGCGCTTATAGGCCATCGACAACCACCCCAAATCACGATGTATACATGGTGGATACACCTAAAGGAAACAACGACGAGGAACAAGGGACGAACGAGGGATCGCTCCTCTAAAAGCAATCAAAGCGGCGCGTAAGCGCCATTCCGAACCCCACTCGATAGAGAAAGCAGCCATACGCACTCCAGCCATAGAGCAGGCGAACCAAGCGGACGATTTAACATGCAATCGAGCAAGCAACCGTCCAACAGATAATTTGATAAACAACTCGCCCCGCATGAAGACAATAGTACGGACGACCTCACGGACAAGTTGTCGGAGCAGAAGAACTTCCAAAAGGCTCGCCGCCATCGCAAGTAGCCCTAAAAAGCGTATGAAGCTCAAAACAGCGGAAGATGCCCTCGTAATTAGATGGAGCAAAGCATCGAACACCGCAGACAAATACGCGCATAAGCCGCCACACAAAGAGTTATCCGCTTAAAATTACTGCCGGAATTTGATGATGAGGCCTTAGAGCCTCCGCAATCTAAAAATAAGGAAGCCACCCGGTCGGACAAACGACCCCATGGTCAACACAGTGCGGTAAAGAATACCGCACACAAGCCGGCACGCGATTCGCACAAGGGTTCGCATCAAAAAGATGGCCCAGCCAGATCTATCTATGGGCCAAGGAAGCAAGCTCTAGTAAGCAATGCAACACATCAAATATCCGAACATCGCGATACGCCCAGATATAGGGGTGCCGCACACCCCCTATGTTTCACCGATGAGGTGCTGGATCACGAATTTCCAGCGGGATTCAATCCCGTAAACATAGAGGCATACGACGGAAGAACAGACCCTGGAGTCTGGATTGAGGATTACATCCTCCACATACACATGGCTAGAGGAGACGATCTCCACGCCATAAAATACTTACCCCTCAAACTCAAAGGGCCAGCCCGGCATTGGCTTAAAAGCCTTCCCGAAAACACCATTGGAAGTTGGGAAGAGCTCGAGGATGCTTTTCGGGCCAATTTTCAAGGGACCTATGTCCGACCTCCGGATGCGGATGATTTAAGTCATATAACTCAACAACCCGAGAGTCAGCCCGAAACTCGAACAGATTTCTTACTAAAAGAACCAGATAGTCGATCGTCCGGACGCCAAGCCTTAGCAGCTTTCAAACACAACGCTCGAGACGTATGGCTTGCTGCACACCTCGCCAAGAAAAGCCAAGAACAATGGCCGATTAACAAGCCTCATGACCCGCTTATGCTAGGAGAGGATAGCTGGTTGGCAAGATGCGCATCAAAGAACCCAAGTACATCCAAAGTTAGGATGGAACGGAAACCGCAACGCAGCAAGGACCAGCGCGACCAAGGGAAACAGCTCAAGAGCACGACAAGAACGCCGGATTCAAAAGCTCTCGGCAGAATCAAAAAGCTGCCCCAAGGATAACAGGACGAAGCTAGCTAACTTAAACAAAATCTTGGACAAGATATGTCAAATCCACAAGACTCTCTGGAAGCCCGCAAACCATACCCATAGAGATTGTTGGTCTTCAAGCAATCCGCAAACTAAACGCTGAACACAAGGGGCTCTACACACCAAGCGAGGACGATGACGAACCCCACAAGCAGAAAGCACCGAAAACAAAAGAACTTCCCACAAGAAGTCAAAACAGTAAATTCACTTCACGTGACAAAAGGGGAAAACAGAGTGGCGCCCATAGAGATACACGCCATACGGCCTATCCCAGAGGAGTCCCGCCACTGGTTGTTAAAACCAATCACCTTCGACTATCAGGATTACTCTAGAAGTATCCGGAACACAGGCTGGACTGCCTTGGTATTAGATCTAATAATTGACGGACTCCACTTTACACAAGTCCTAATGGACGGCGGTAGTGATTTAAACCTGCTATATCAGGACACAATCCGCAAAATGGGGACAAACCCAACAACAATTCGCCATAGCGACACTTCCTTTCAAGGGATAACGCCAGGCACAGATGCCCATTGTACGGGCTCTCTCCTGCTAGAAGTTATGTTCGGCTCACCCGACAACTTCCACCGCAAAAAGCTGACCTTCCACATCGCCCCATTTACAAGTAGCTATCAAGCACTACTGGGACGTGAAGCTTTCGTCCGCTTTAATGCAATACCGCATTATGCATCCCTTATACTTAAAATGCCCGGTCCACGAGGCATCATCTCATTAAAGGGAAATATCGAGTGTTCCTCGAGCTGAAGATCAGCGCTGCCTTAACAGCCACACACTAAACCGCTTCACTAATCAAAGCACCTAAACAGGTCGTTCTGCACTCTTGACATGGCTAGACAAGTCCGCGTAAACATACAAGGATTACTAGCTACACACCCCGCTCAAGGGCCTGCATGTACAAGAAGAGACAATAAAGCTCAATTTTATTCATTTTTTAAAAACGATTTTGTTTATTTAATATAACATACATTTTCGCATGATCTTTTCAACTAAGTTCCTCTCTTTACGATGAACACCATGCTACACCCGCCCAGATACGGCACAACAGAGACACAGCGCAGACGCAGAGGGACCCGCTCCAAGGATTCTTTTCAGATTAAGACCCCGTAAACCTTTTTTATTGTCTCTTGTTGATACACATCCCCGGTTTCTTGCTATAACCAAGGTGGAGGATAGCGCCTGGCATTGGCCACGCCAGATTTTATGCTGCACTGGACACTGTGGACTTATTACTAAGGGCGTTGTTCAGCCTGCTTTCATAAAGACCAATACCTTAGGGAGTGTTCGCGTCATGAAGTTTGGCCTTATATGCATCAGTTCAATCATGTCTTTGGTCAAATGTTGGGTTTGCCTTGCCCGTGTTTTGCTGCCTTACGCTCCGCCTATCGCTAAGGCGGCATCAGAGAACTATCGCATTGTGCCAGCCCTCGCCGGCAAGCACCTCAAGAGAGAAAGCTGAAAACTAACTGTCATGATGTAGCGTGAGACTGGTCAACCACTGATGACTCACCGGAATCTTTAGGATTCCTCCGCATTAATGAAGGGTCTGCTTCGGTCAGTACACACGCCAAGACCGACCGGGCGAAGGCGGTGCCCCTAGGGGCTATATAGTAGCCCCACACCACTATGGCTAAGTGAAAGTGATAAAGCATTATAGTCCGTTTAGTTCGCCACGCTATCACCTCCTTTATAGGACCAAGACATTGATCATGTGAAAATGCGCTTTCATAACACCCCGCATTATATGCGTAATAGTCAAGACTGCCATCTTTCAAAGTTATATACACATATACATTAAATGGCCGCATGTGAGGTATTTTAATTCTTGCAGCACAAGTATAAAAAGCTTTTATATTCCATCAAACATTGTTTTACAATTATACATGTTATTCAACATGATGTCCTTCGAGCATCGCTGCTCTATTAAACGAGCGCCTGCAGAACTTCCCCGAAAATAGTGCTCGATGTACTGCTCCTGCTCAATCTTGGGATGCAACGTCGGGTGGCCTTCATCTCCGCCCCAGATGTCTTGACACGGGCAAGAGCCATCCGCGCACCCTCTATGCATGCTGACCTCTTCATCGCATTGATATGCGCCACCGCACAAAGGAACTGCTGCACCAAATAAAAATAACTCTTTGGCTCGGGCCTTTCCGGCCACAGATGACTCACGACATCCTTCATGGCAAGTCCGGATAACCTATTCAGCTCCGCCCATTCGGCCAAACACTCGGATAATGGAAGTGGGCGCTCTAGATTATGGAACTGCGACCAAAAAAGCTTTTCCACTCCGTGATACTGTTGGTCTTGGAGTGCTCGTCACGTTCACGCAGACTTGTCGCCAAGTCCAGATAAGTATCCGCCAGACTCCACAGCCGGGTCCAACTGAGCATACTTAGGATCCCCGAACTTCATCCGCAAAGATAAAGGGCTTTCCACCGCGATATCTCCGGCCCGACGAGTCCCCGCTTCATGGCTCTCATTGCAGAGCGAGCATCCTTGGCCTCGTAGTGGCCTTTTCCAGTCCTCTTGTTCCGCCTCGATCTTCTTTTTTCAAGAAGCTTGCAGCGGTCGGCAGATCCTTCAACTTCACAGCCATCTCGCCATTTCCTTCCTGCTTCGGCAAAGCGAGCAGCCTGTTCGGCTTTCAGCTCTTCTGCCTCCTTCAAGGCAGCCGATCACTTTTTCTGGCTCACATTTGGCTCGGCGAGTTCCGCCAAGGTTCTCCATGGCAGCGGCACCATCCGTGCATCAAGCATACATGTTGTAAGGCAAGGGCATCAAGCCCCTTACCAGTGTCCGCGAAGAAAATTTCATACCTTGCGACTTCGTCCACCGCTTGTTCACAAGCGTGTCAGATCCGCCACGCCAAGTCGCCGCTTAGCTCGGCAAATTCATCATCCGACTAGCCACCGACACTTCGCCACCTACATAGGAAGAGCGATATGTTATACTGATTATGATCCTCGCTACTGTCATTTTTGACAACGCACCGAGTCTCGTGGGCTACTATCTATACAGTATGATCTTTATATGCGGAACTGTCAAAAGGTACATCATTTCGCATTTCAAAACTCACAAGAACTCCCGACGGCCTCGCGTAACCCGCCTCCGGATGAAATCCTTTCAATCACCGTGCCCATCAATTCACGATGTTCTTCTCGAGATAGACGCCGCCGAAGCAGATCCTTCACTCTCCGACCGGCAGCTGGACGGTGCCGGACTCTGCCTCGATGGCCTTTTTCAAGGTTGGACACGGAGGGCTTTGGGAGCCATACGGCTGCTTTCCGCCCTGCCGGATTCAAGAAACCTCCGCGACGACACCAGTGGTCGCCTGCCGCAAGGCGGCACGGCAGAGGGGCATTCCGCCTCCATCATCTCCCATCTAAGATCCTCAAGATGAGCTCACGCAAAGGGCTGAGATCCGAACTACAAGGTAAAAATTCAGTTGTCTTCTCAGAATACAATAGGGATGTCTCTTATTTTAAAACTCCCTCTCTACTTACGGCTCACGGAGGGCTGATCCTTGAGGGCACAAAGGCGGCCGAGGCACTTCCCCGCGCAGGACCTCCGACGAAGATCTCTTCCCCGCTTTGAGACCATGGTCTCCGGTCTTCAGAGGCGGTCCTCTTTTCCTGGATGGAGGGATTCTCGATCCTCCTTTCCGGATAGTCTCCTTCGAGGAGATGGTAGCTTTTATTCCCTTCTTCTTCCAAAGGCGCAACCTCCAAAGATCCTAGTTAACACGGATCCGACGTGGTCTCGTGGAGGCGGCCGACACCGATCAGCTTTGCTTTCGCTTATCCACCCTCGCTTAAAGGGACAGCTCTTTAAGGGCAATTTTATGATTTAATATACGGATAGCATGTCCGGCACATGGCTACTTACTTGAGTATCCAAGCGACAGTAGCTAGACTCAAGGCCCTCGGTCAAGTCCCACACATTGCTTGTGATTCAAGAACAATTTATACATCTCCATGGGCGCCACGCCTGCAAAGTGTTGGAGAGCTGTGGTCCCTCCAGATTAAACTCCCACAAAGTGAGGGGGGGGTGTTTGCAGGCAAAGTGCGGCGAATCAACATGACCTGCGCCACTACGGCCGATTGATGTCTCTTCCAGAGATCTTGAATGAGGCCTCGCAACAAGGGCACGCCCTGACTGCCCCCAGAAAGCCCTTTATTGACCCATGACGCCACCGTGGGGAGGACCCGAGCGAAGACAAGAGGCGCCACCCACTTGGTGCCCCCGAGCTGTGATATAAAACCACTCGCTGCTATAAGTTGAACTCCTCTTGAAAAGAGCCCTGGGCCATGGAGCGCCAAGATTCTTGCTGATAACAGCCCTCCAAGACTCCGCTTGCTGCCCCTTGATCATCTTCGCTCTACTTTGAAGGTCTTGAGCCACAATCCGGTGAGGGGTAGTGCGGAGGAAGGCTTCGCACACACGATGAACGATGAGATGTGGAGGATGGACCTGGATCCAAGTCATGAAATTCTAACCCATAATAAAACATGAGCCCTCACGAAGGGGTCCATCGGAAGCCTAACCTCAAGGAAGTGAGACACGAACACCACGCCTCACCGGCTTGGGAGTGGGAATAACCTTCCTTGAGCAGCAGCCTATGCGAAATTTCGCCGGTTAAATACCCGGCATCTCTTAGCTTTAGCACGTCTTCTTCCGTAACAGAGGAAGGCATCCACCGGCCTTGAAGGTCGGAGCCGGACATCATCAAAGGTCCAAAGCGCCTGAATCTGGAGCTTTGGGTTTTGGAACTCGAGGCGAGGGGCAAATTCGATTGAGATTGAAAGAAAGGAGTAGGGCCTTGGTCTCTTTATAAAGAGGTTGAACACCAAGAGCCCTCCCCGTGACCGTTTGGGACTCGCCTTCGATAGAGGAGACGTGCCAACGGGCACGATTGGGTTACCCACGCCCGTATTGATGAGAATCCTGAATAAGGGGGCACGACCGCTTGACAAGACGTGCTAAGGAAACCGCTAAACGCTACCGAGGTGCGACAAAGAAAATGATCCAATAAAGGCTTGGTCGTAGGTGATGACATGTCACAAATACGCCAGATTGGATTTGTGTAAATATTATTCTCTACGGTGGTATGTGGAAATTATTTTGCGAGCCGACACTATCCTTGTGTTCAAGATCTTCTATGAAGTATTCAAGGGGAACCCGCCTTGCAATGTCAAGAAAATATGCGCGCCGGACTCGTCGTCATTGAACCCCGGTTCAGGGCTACCGAGGAGTCCTGATTAGGGGTGTCCGGATGGCGGACTATGACTTTCGGCCGACTCTGGACTATGAAGATACAAGATTGAAGACTTCGCCCCGTGTCCGGATGGGACTTTCCTTGGCGTGGAAGGCAAGCTTGGCGATACGGATATGTAGATATCATCCCATTGTAACCGACTGTAACCCTAGCCCTCTCCTGTGTCTATATAAACCGAGGGTTTTAGTCCGTGAGGACTAACAACAATCATACCATAGGCTAGCTTCTAGGGTTTAGCCTCTCTGATCTCGTGGTAGATCTACTCTTGTACTACCCATATCATCAATATTACTCAAGCAGGAGTAGGGTTTTACCTCCATCAAGAGGGCCCGAACCTAGGTAAAAACATCGTGTCCCTTGTCTCCTGTTACCATCCGCCTAGACGCACAGCTCGGGACCCCCTACCCGAGATCCGCCGGTTTTGACACCGACAGCTGGCTTCGCGGGAGGCCGCGAGTTCCATTGTGGCCTTTGCCTTGTCACTCGCGACCTTCAACTGGTGCCACTCGCGAGCCAGCCGGAGGTTCTCCGTCTCGAGGCAAGCGTCAACCACCGTGAGCTCTCCTCCAAGGCTGCTCAGCGCAACCATCGCCTCCTGCAAGAGCTCATGGCGTACGACACCGCGTTCGCGCGCAAGCTCTAGGGCGCGGCCGAGTCCGTCCTCCGCGTCAAGGGTCACTGAGGAAGTTCGAGCTGGCCTGCTTGACCCCGGCAAGGAGCTCGAGGCCGGCGCCTTCTTTGCCGCCTTGCTGGCCCCGTCAAAGGTGCTAGACGATGCGGCCTCACCACCCAAAGACGAGGCCGATGCTGGGGACCCCAGGTGCCGGCGATGACCAACGGAGGAGTCCTTGGCACGCCGGCTGCGCCCCAGGCCGGAGCGCGAAGAAGTGGCGCCAAGAAGGACGGGTCAAGGCCCCAGGTTGACGCGTCCGCCTCTGAAGCGGGCAGCGGGCCCCGTGTGGTGGTCTGGCAAGTAGAGCTCAAGGTCAACGACGAGCCGGGGGCTGGCGAGCACTGGTGCGCGTCGGTCCTAAACAAACAGTTTTTAACCCCTTTCCACGATGGCATTTGGAACCGTCGCCAAGTGAGTGTGGGCGATAGGGGGGGTCCTTCCCACACGCACCCTAAACCGCCGGGATATGCCCTCCGGCACACATGTTCGCAAAATGAGGTCATGTGCAACCTGCGAAAGCACTCAAATACGGAAATACGATGGAGAGCTAAAAATACAATTATACGATTTAAATTGTTTCGGTCGCAAGTACATCCCACACAAATAGTCCCGCTAAATGCTTCCGTCAGATGTACATCCCGCACAAATACTCCAAGGAAAACGCTTCGTTCACAGTACATCACACACAATTTTTCCCGTTAAATCGCTTTGTGATAGCGCTGCCATTGCACATGATATTAATAATTTTATCGCTTATGCTTATTGAATGCATCACACACGGTGCGTAGAAGAAACTGTGTGGCAAAGGTTGTCCATCACACACAGCTTTTATGTTATAAACGTTTGCGCAAGGTGGCCTAACGCAAACAGTTTTCAAGAGAAAGTCGTGTGTGCAGTGGAGATTGATCGCACACGTTGTGGATCCTAGAAACGTTTCTGATCTCCACATATATCGCAGACATTTCGCTTAACCGTGTGCAGTGTAATCCCTAATTAATCCATAATTAATCCAATTAATCCCTAATTTAAAAATCACATGTTTTGAATTTGAAAGTAGGCAATCACTTATTTCATATCCAACCATGTTTATTACAAATATAGGTTCAACCACGAATCCATAATTCAATGCACAGGTACATATACTCAAGAACTACAGAAGCACCAAGTAAAGAATGATGAACCACAGTTGTACTAAAGACGGTAAAGAGAGAGGCGAAAGACATTCTGGTTGCTGGAGAAGGTGAAGCGGAACTCTAGACCAACCCCTTGTGATGGCTGCCCGTCCATCCTTCACTGTCTTCATTAGGACTTCTCGATGCTCATTGTAGTCTGGATGAAATACTTTAACCTTCATTGCATGTCCACCAATCATGTACTTTGTGAGGTAATCTTGAGTGAACTTCTTCGGGAACCACTGGGAACGAAAAAGATTCAGACATTGTTTTCTAACAACTCATTATGGGCAGTAAAAAGAGAAGGTTGCAGAGTTTGTAGTTACCATCCCACAGCTCACTGTTGTGTTGGATAGAGCATAAAAAATAATTTGCTTGCCACCATTCGTATCCTTTTGCTAATAATCCTTATCAGTTTCCTCACTTGATGCTTGTTCATCAATATCTCATTGCCCCATACGCAAAAAGGGTCGATGCGTGGATCCTTGCCAAGGGCATATGTACCTAAAAGCAACAGGTCAATATTAGAAGCTAACTAGTGTCCAGGCCTGGATCTATATGCACTACATTATGGAACGATTTGGAGAGTGCTTTAGGGATGAAGCTAACCTCGCAGAAAATGGTGGCCACTCCCGTTGTTGTCCAAGCATAAGTAGTGGAAAGGCATGATAAGTACAGCAATCTTAACATCAAACAAATATAGCAAAGGGAAACAACATCATCTCCAAATGATAACTTGAATGTGTTGGTTTCAAGATCCCGTTAAAGCAGATATAAAATGTAAGGCAATGTTATCGACAAAGAAGCTTAACAGCCATCAAATATTGCAATTCAAACGGGTATTGTTGAAAATGAATAGAACGTAGGTAATGCTTAAACATCACACTGGATAAATGTGTAAAACTAAAATAAATGGCATGTGTTAACTACAACAGGAATAACTGGAACCAAATATAGCCGTTCAAACTGGTGTTGATGTAGTCGAGCGGCACAGTTCCGACTTGCACATAATGAACCACAGATTGTGAATGACTGAAATCAAGGCATAAATGACCAGTATAACAACCAAATATAGCCATTGAAAACTGGACAGAGTCTCACTGCAACCAACCTAACAAGCAAATACAGATAAACATGGCATATGCTTGAAAACTGACAAATCTCATCAAGAACCAACCTAACAAGCAGATAAAGATAAACAAGGCATCTACTTGATAACTGGAGAAATGCTAAAAAAGCAACCTAAAAACCAAATACAGATAAACAAGGCATCTACTTGATAACTGGATAAATGCTAAAAAAAGCAACCTAACAACTAAATACAGATAAACAAGGCATCTGCTTGATAACTGGATAAATACTCACTGCAACCAAACTAATAACCAAATACAGATAAATAAGGCATCTGCTCGATAACTGAAAAAATGCTCACTCCAACCAACCTAACAACCAAATACAGATAAACAAGGCATCTACTCACTATAAACAACCAAATATAGCCATTCGTGAAACTAAAGTGGACAATTCATACTTAAACATCACATAGACCTATTGAACAATACATTTTTGCATAACTGAAATAATTAAACATGACACAGTTAAAGCACCGCACGGCAAATGCTACTACAACAAAGGGTATGGGTTGGCAAGCTAGAAAAGGTAAGATTTGCTAATAGAATGTTGCCTCACATTTCAAGGACGGGATCCTTCTAGTTGGAAGAGCGCAGACCCATGATGCGCTCTCTGAAGTCACCGATGGGCTGTTTCACCTTGGTAGAACCTTAGGGGGTGCCCTCCTCGTGATCGTGGTCGTGGTCGATGAGATCTGACTTGGCAATTGAGGATCCCAAGCCGCCGCCGTAGAACGTGTCCTTCAGAAGTGACAAAATGGGCTCAATGGCGTATAAAGCTCGCAAATCCTTGACCACTTGGCGGAGGAGATCAGCGGCAGGGCCGTCGAAGAGGCCGACGGTGGTTGAACGAGAGGGGTTGGGGATGGACCACTTAACCTGTGACATGGCCCGCGTGAAGCCGTCGGTGTGGACGAGCTTGATGTCGTAGCCAGCTTTCCCAAGATATAGTAATACGCTAGCCCGCTGACATGAAGCCTTCGGCATGGCAATGTAGTCAACGTCTTCGCCAGCTTCCGCGGCGACGTGTTGCTCCGGGATCGACAGGTCGGGGCGAACGGCGGCCACCTCGCCAACGTCCGCCGAAGAGGCCATGATAAACCTCTTCTTGGCCGAACGCTCGTCGGGCTCCCCGGGATAAGTGGTCGAGCTTAGGCTGCAACATTCTAGAACAGGGGATGTGGATATAGCGGGGAGGGACACCGTAGGCCTCATCTAAAAACTCAGGGGAGTGGGGCGATGGTATGGGAATCGCTGGATAACCTGAACTTTATTATCTAAGCTAGGACGAACGGGTAGACCGGCAGGGTTGGCGGTGGCGCTGGCGGCGGCCGCGAGCTAGGGTTCGAAGGGGGGAGGGGGCGGGTGGGGGACTATGGAGGGGGGTGGTGTTTGAGGATATGTCACGGCTATTGAAAATTTTAGTAATGGTGGATGGATATGGTTGTGGACGAGGGAGGGCGACGGTTCAAATGCCTTGGCTACTTCAATTTTACTATAAGGTCGGTGCTGGAGGAGTGTGGGCGACGGTTGAAGTACAGCGGCTACTAAAATTTGGGTAAAGGAATTGATGCGGGGCGGGAGTGCCCAAGATCGCCCACGGTCCAATAACAATATGCGTGTATGATAATAAGGAAAGGTGGCGCGGATCCGCCGATTTTTGCAACGCTCAAGGCGGGTAGTTTGTTTTTTATATTTCTAGCTAGCTGGTCTATCGCACACGGTTCGTCCCTAATTTCCAAATAAACTTACCCGCCTTTTAGCTTCCATAGGTGGTGGTTTTACATCGCACTTGCATCGCATTACGCTTAAGCCAGCAGACCTCCACCCTTTGCTCACGCTTGAGCCACGGTCGTTTGCTCATGCTTGATTTCAGGATTTCAGCGACTTGCATCGCACGCCGTTGAGCCAGCATTTCCACCCTTTGCTCACGCTATGCGGGTCATGGTGATTTCAGCGCACTTGCATCACACACGGTTGAGCCAGACATCCACCTTAATTTGCTCGCTATGCGGTCGTGGTGATTCACATCGACTTGTATCGCATTACGGTTAAGATATTATACCCGTGTCCGCTTGAGGGTCATCGAGTCTTTGCAGCAAAAATAACGTTAGGGAGGGTCAAAAGACAGCCACACCAAAGATGTGGCCCAAATATATATGAGTGAAAAGGGTGGTATGTGATGTTCAAAATTCCAATGCACAACTTTGACCCCACGGGCCCACGGTTACGCTGGCCATTGAAGATCGATGAGAGGGCCAAGTCAAGAACCACCTAGAAGTGGCCAAATATATGTACTAATATTGGGGATGTTTAAAACTTTAAATACACAATGCATAACTTTGGTGGCACCTGCCTCAAAAACCCGAAGCACCCTAACAACCACCTAGCTAGGATATATAAACATAATGTCGCATCTAGCTAGGATGCTTGGCCCACCACCTCCCACTTTGTGTCGGGCCAAGGATGCACGTAATGATCGATACTTTGGTCATACATGCATGTCGCCATGACCTACCATAAGACGGACCAATGAATCTTTCGTTTGGTCAAATGACAATTGTTGTTGTCGATAAACCGCTTGGGCCAATAGATTGAACCATCATAAACATCGCACGAGAGGGACCACAAAACCATCACCTCTTGCATGCGCCCAAAATGATGTAATGCTGGGAAGGGGTGATGTGTTTTTCAATATAGAATAATGTACAATTTAGATGTGGTGCCTACCTCTCGATACGCATAACAACCATGAAGGCAAGGTAGTTAAGGACAAGATACGACGCAGGGTTTGATGTAGGTCAACCCAACAACCGAGCATCCGGGAGGGAATCTCGACAACGCATGAGCTCGAGCTTTGGTTGACCGACATTTGACGGTGACCGCCCTAACATGAACTAGGAGGAATCCATTCATGGCCAACACATACCCCTCATTATCGGTCAAAGGGATGATATATATATATATATACACTGGGAGCCCATGATATCCGTGTCGCCACAAAAACCGCACAAGGGAGACGTGGTCGATCGAAGACCGCAGATACACTGCATGCGCCCAAAATATGTATGGGTATGATGGTGTATGATGTGTTTAAATCCCAAATGCACAACTTCGATGGGCCACGCCAAGTACATTACAAACCGAACACCGCCGCACTCCAAGCCTGGTTCAATACCTATGATGTTAGTTTCCCAACTTCGAGGCGCAGCGGGGGGGGTCGCCCCACGCATGCGCCAAACTTTATTTTGTCTAGCATGGGACACATCTATATATATATATATATATATATATATATATATATATATATATATATATACTATATATATATACATCTATACACCTATATAGTGTGCTAATAACTATGAAAGTTGCTCATTGGATGAAGCCAATCCGACGGACAGAGATGGCAAATCCGAGCACTATCGGCCGTTGGATATCATCTACATTCCACCGATTCTGCCACATGTACAATCTAGAAGACTCTATGGTTGAACTTAAGCATAATGCACAAACCTCAAAACACAAGCACTTCTCCTTTGTTCTCTAGAATCTTCCATATCTTAATTGCCCAAACCTTTTTTTTAAATGAATTGTCACTTTTTGTTTTTACCTTTACAATGCACAATTCCATGAATCTTAAAATAGTTTTTTTATAAAACTAATTGATTTTGGATGAGATGAACTATAAGAATTAAACGAACATCTACATCATGCATATCTGGGAGAAGAGGCGGGAAACCGATGAGAGGAGTGGCGAGAAACGGTAGCCTGTTTTGAATGAAAACCTAGTAGAGAAGGAAGCGTGAGCTACACGACGCATGCGCACAGTGCTTACCCATGTACTGCATGTGCTGTCGAAAGGGCTCAGGGTTGCCGTTCAATCTGGGAGCATCCAACGGTGCACACGTACGATCCGTGGGGTTTGGGTTCTGGCCAATGTAACGCAGACTCACATCGCACAAGCAATGGGGTGATATCATACGAAACCAACATTCGTGGAAACCGTGAAAACCACGAGAAAAAGATGTTTTGAAGTTTCAAAATTAAATGCGGATGTTAAGAGGATGATGTTTTATTAATATTAAATTTCAAGTTGAAACACATTAAGAGATGTGAGCTATGAAAAAGACAAAATCAGTGTTGAATAGTGCCGAATAGTAATGTCACTATTCAGGGCGGAATTTGTCTTTTTCATAGCTCACATCTCGTAATGTTTTTCAACTTGAAATTTTGTGTCGCAATAAAACATCACCTTCTTAACATCCCACATTTTTTTCCAGATTTTTATGAAACTTTAAAATATGGTTTCCATGAAGTTTTCATTGAATATCGGCTTTCGTGAGTGAACCGTGTGCTATTTGAAAACATTTCGTGAGAAGAATATCGGTTTTTAAATCCCCGTAAATCCAAAACTAAGCTGAAAATTGTGAAACCTACAATGGTGTCACGACATTACATTTATATGTCGAGGAATTTTTTTCATCCATTGTGGCGCAAGTTTTATTACAAGCCTCTTACAAACCGGAGCTTCTCTCAAAGAAGCCTCGTGGTTCCGATAGGGAAACGTGTCCCCCTTGTGGGCGAAACGTAATCACTGCCTCTTTTCACCTTGTATTTTCTTCTACGGGCAACATGGAACAATAGGATATTCACACTGAAATTTAAACTTATTCAGGATTTGTTTAGCCTTTTATACACTAATTGAGTTTCCTAGGCATTTAATGTCCATAATTCAAATCTGAACTACAAATACATGCTCCAGTTCACCAAAATGGCTAGAAAAATTATACATGTGTCTGTAGGTGCATGTTTAGGTCCCATGCCAGGAATGAGAATGAATTACAACCGTACTGGTGTCATGGCTCGACTCAAACATTTCAATCTCGGTTTTAAGTCCCCATAAATCCTAAACTCACCAGAAAGTCATCAAGGTGGCATGGTGTCACGTCATGGCACATATATGTCGTGGTAAAAACATTGTCCAACTTGGGACAAGCTTTATTACAAACCTCTTACAAAAACTATAGTTTCTCTCAAAGAAGCCTCGTGGTTTTGATAGGGAAACGTGTTCCCCTTGTGGGCGAAACGTAATCACTGGCTCTTTTCGCCTTGTATTTTCTTCCACAGGCAACTTGGAACGACAGGATATCCATGCTGAAATTTAAACTTATTCAGGGTCGGTTTGGCCTTTTTATACACTAATTGAGTTTCCTAGGCATTTAATGTCCATAATTCAAATCTGAACTACAAAAAATGCTCCACTTCACCAAAATGGCTAGAAAAATTATACATGCGTCCTTGGGTGCATGTTTAGGTCTCATGCCAAGAATGGGAACGAATTACAACCGTACCGGTGTCCTGGCTCATCCTCAAACATTTTGAATCTCGGTTTTAAGTCCCCATAAATCCTAAACTCACCGTAAAGTCATCAAAGGTGGCATGGTGTCACGTCATGGCACATATATGTCGTGGTAAAACATTGCCAATTTGGGCCAAGCTTTATTACAAACCTCTTACAAACCGGAGCTCGTCACAAGAACCCTCGTGGTTTCGATAGGAAACGTGTCCCTTGGGGCCAAACGATAATCACTCCTCTTCTAGCCTCGTATTTTCTTCTACACGCAACACGGAACAACCGGAGATTCACGCTGAACTTTGAAATTATTCAGGTTCATTTGACCTTTTTATTCATTAATTGAGTTTTCTAGGCATTTAATGTCCATCATTCAAATCCAAACTACAAATACATGCTCCAAAGGCACCAAAATGGCTAGAAAAATGTACATGTTTCCTTGGGTGTATGTTTAGGTCCCATGGAACTAATGGGAACGAATTCAACCGTCTCGCCATCTTGTCTTGGCCACAAACATTGTGAATCTCGGTTTTAAATGTTTGTAAATCCAAAACTCACCAGAAATCATGAAACTTGGCATGGTGTCACTACATGGTATATATAATTGTCCAATTTGGGCGGTTATATTACAAGCCTTTTACAAACCGGAGCCTGTCGCAACCCTCGTGGTTCCTAGGGAAACATGCCCTCTTGTGGGCTTAAACGATAATTGATGCCTCTTCTCGCTTTGAACTTTGTTTTCTACAGCAACATAGAATAACAGAGTGTCGGGCTGAAATTTGAAACTGTTCAGGTTCGCTTGGCCATTGTATATATATTACTAATTACTAAGTTTTCTATGCATTTAATGTAGTCCATAATTCAAATTTGAACTACAACCACATGCTCCAGTGAAGCAAAATGGGTGGGAAATCATACATGTGCCATTGGGTGCATGTTTAGGTGTCGTTTAAGGAATGAGAATGAATTACAAACTTGTCGTCGTCCCGAAACAATGAGAATCTCGGTTTTTAAATCCCAGTAAATAAATAAGTCGCCCAAAAAACATGAAACTTAGCATGGTTTCATGACATGGCACATATATGTCGTGGTAAAAAAAATTGTCCAGTTTGAGAAGAGGCGCACACATTAGTAGCCAACGAAGTCCTTTTTGAAACAAAAAGTTGACACGTTAATATCGCAAACGGTTGTATTATATTTACCATGTCAAAATTTAACCATACTTAGTGGCGTGCGTGCAGCTGTTTGATTAGACGGGACGAGTGCGAGAAGTCCGCAGCAGGTGTTCGACGGACGCGCGCTATGCGAAGCAGTCCGCCGCGCAGTTCGACGGGACGCTGCAGTATCCTGTCCACCTCGCAGGCTCGACGGGACACGTGCGAGCAGCAAGGCCGCCCATGCTCACCAGGAAGCGAGCTCTATGACCTCCATGCACCAGCCGCCGCCCGCCTCGCTCATAACTTCTCCATTAATGGGTTGATTAAAGCACCTGGACGGAGGGTATTTGCTTGTCATCCCAGGGCAGACTTTGCTTTTGTTCGTGTTTTCAACTCGTATTCCGCCCTAATTTAAATTGCCACATAGGGCAACGGATAATACGACCACAAATAAAATGGCAACGGATAATACGATGATAAATTTACAATGGCGCAGATAATAATTGTCTTACATATTCCGGATAATTTAAAATGCCACATGCGGCAAAGCATGGAAGACACGGGGGCAAGGGAAGAAGGAAATTGCAGACAACGATCTGGGTCGCTATTGTCTCTACTCGTCGATGGATCGCCGGGCGGCGAAATCCTCCAGCTCCTTCTTCAATTCCTCATGATTTTTCTTGAAAGCGGCCACGGATTCCTCCACCTCCTGCTCGCGCTCGATCCGGAGCTTCCTCAAGCCACCCATCAGTTCCTCGACGACCACTTTCAGTGTCATCTCCAAGGCACTGCTCTGCTCATGCAGCATCTTCCAGCCGACGGCCTCCTCCTCCTTCTCGGCGACCAACTTGAGGAGCTTCGCATTGTCATTCATGAGTTTCTCGACGAGGTCGGTCGCCTTCTCAACCAAGGCATCCCTGATCTTGAGCAGCTTCATCAAGCCGTCGACCAGCTCCTGCTGCATAGTGACGCCAGCGAGAATGTCGTCGTCGCCGGCGAAGGTCTTCAGGAACACCGGCTCGTCACGATGGCCGACACCATGAATGCACTTGTGAGAGCCCTCGCAAGCCCGTGAGAGATTGTTCGAGGGCTCGCGCGCCACCGACATCCTCGCTGCGGCTGCGGCCATGGGGACCTCTCTAGTGCTTTCGCGGCCTTGGTCTTTGTTGCCTGGTTATATGTCCACCCTAAACTCCTCATACCAGTCAGGGCAGAACGACTTGACAGAAAAAACCAGTTTTGTGGGTGATGAGGAGAGGAACTGTGAACTAATTATCGAGTGGGTAGTTTTTATAGCCCGGTGCTAAGTGTGAACACATATTAGTTTGATAGGTGTGAACAGATTTGCAATTACTTATTGCGTTGCAATCAGCAATGTGACGAGAAAGAAGGTTAAAATTTATTGATGGCAGAAGGGTGACCGCATGGTTGCTCGTCGTTGAGGCAGCCGCGGTGCGCTCTGCTCTGGTGTCCTTGCTCCCGCTCTGCTCGCCGTTGAGGCAAAGTTACAATAGCAATGGTTAATAATTCTTAATAATTGTCTTATATATTCGGGATAATTTAAAATGCCAATTGCTTCAAGGCCCAAAACACTCACGACCTACATATGCACACAATTATAATAAAATATAAGCTAAAAGGCTGAGTTGGCGGCCTTCCGACGATGGTCTTCTCAGAGTCCATGATCAGCATAGAACCCTTGCGGCCATTCACTCCGTGTGTCCCGACCCGCCTCGGCCTACGGAGCTGCTGGCACTGGGAGGATCTTGGGGCTGCTGGGCCTCTTCCAGCAGAGCTTGACAGCGTGCAATCGCTTGCATGACAACTCCGCGGAACCGTTCCATTTCCATGCCTCTGGACTGGTAGCAAATTCCGTCGATCACCTGCATCCTCAAGATATCACGTTGGCAATGTTCTACTTCGTCGGGGACATCAACTCCGCCAAGGATGCGCTCGAGCCTGGCCACCACATCATCGGGATCGAGGTTGACACGGCCGCCGCAGGCAATGATGAAGCCGCAGGCTGCCTTTGTCTTGACTGAATCACAGAGGTCCTCTACCCATTCCTTGCAGGGCATCAGTCTCTCGATGAGCACTAGTGACGGCGGTTCTTCGGGTGGGTCGTCGATCATGCCGCCGAGAAGCTCTGGATCTTTTGCACATTGGACGGCAAACTGCTCATCACACCTCCTCTGCAATATGTCGATTGTGCTCCCAAGGACTGTGACACCGATATCGCTGCCAATGGGCCATGGTGCATGCACCGTCCGATGAAGCTCTTGCTCCCCGACCTCCTCTGGCTCGTTCTCCTTGCCGAAGATGTAACGTAGGCAGGCGTCGACGTTGAAGCTTTGGTCGTTGCCTGGCATGCTTGGAATAACTAATGGTAGATGGGTGAGGACTAGATCTTCGCAGAGTGTCGCGCGGTGCGCTGTCACCGGGTTATATGCAGCAAGTCGTTACCGTGGCGGAAACCGGTGAGGGAATAGGCATGGATTTTACAATTCACCCATGTGGAGCGCGGGAAGCATTCGCTCGAGCGCGGTAAGACTAAGTGGAGCACACACACAACATGAATACCGTATCCGGTGCCACGTGTTATTTATCAGACAAGTGTTAACATAAGGAAATGCATGTGTAACTTACTAATCATCGCACACGAGTACTCGCAGACGCATCGTGTGCGATACTCCTACCAACCGCAAGCAACTAGTTTGCAGTTTTTAAAGTTTTTTGTACACACAGTATCGCACACAAACTAACTATATTAACCGTCTATGTTGTAAATTCTCATCGCAAACAGTTCATCTGAGTTGGCTGTTTGCCACGTATCACACACATCTTGTTAAGTTGAACCGTTTCTGTTGCGTTCGCTAATCGAAAACAGCTCGTCCAAGTGAACTGTATGCCCTATATCACACACACCTTGATCTGGCTAACCATTTATGTTGCACTCCCTAATAGCAAACGGTTCATCGGAGCGAACTGTATGTCGTATATCGCACACATATTGATATGGCAGCCCATTTCTGTTGTTCTGCCTCATCGCAAACAGTTCGAACGGGTTAACCGTGTGCCCTACATCGCACATGCAACTAAAATCTGAACCGTGTTTGATGCGTCCTCCATCGCAAATGTTTTGCACCTTTTTTGACGTTTTTTTACATCCCCGTTTATGATTAATGCATCGCACACAGTTTCGTGAAAGGGTCTCTGATCGTAGTGTCGCGTTAGCAGCATCCTGCAGTAGTGGAGGGCCGCACCTCAAGACATCTCGCCGTTCCAGCCGAGGGAAACCTGAAGATCGTTGGTCAGAAAAGAATGCAGCACTCAGGAAATCGCGCGTATGAGGTACTTACTCGTCTTTGGCAATGTATTTCCTCTGCTCCAGCGGCCGGTGCACGCCTCCATTGCAGCTTGGAGACACCTTCCTGTTGCGGAGTGCCCCAAAATTAAGGTGGATTTGCCCAAAGCCCTGGGCGCGGCCACCGCCGCCTTGGGCAGTTGGCGGGGTTCCTGAGGGGGCGACCTCGGGAGCGCCCGCCTGCATCGACCCCACAACCGACACCTTAGGATGACCTGCCTGAGCCTCGGGAGCCTTCACCCCAGGGGCCCACGACCCCGTCGATCCTCCTGCTACCGCTTCGGGAAGGCTCGCCCTAGCCTGAGGGACCTCGACTGGCGTTGCTTCCTCAGCGGCCACTTCACTGGAGCTCCACGGTGCTCGCCCCCTGCATCACCTTCAGGGGCAAGCGCTGAGGTGGCGGCAGGTAGGGGGGCACGAAGATGGGGCTTCCGCGCGGCCCTACAAGACCGACTGGGCGCAGCCCCCATTCGTCGAACAGAGGCATCTACTTCACGAACTCCACCTTGTTCGAGCAGCAGTACAGAAGGCAGTCCTCCTTCAGCAGGTCGGCTGGTGTTGGGTCACCCGTCAGGAGCTCGAGCACCATGCGCCGCGCCTCGGGAGGAAGAGCAAGTGCATGAGCCCATGCGGTCCCCATAGCCAGAGAAGGCCCACATCGGCTGAGAGTGGCGCTAAAGAGGAGCAATGCGGCACCAGATGAAGTCCTTCACCACCATAGGCGTCGTCACCCCAAGGTCCGTCAGGTTGGCCAGCCGGCGCCAAACATGGGCGAGCCGCCGGTCGGCAGCCAGCGTGCTCCACCGGGCTTGGGGCAGCCGAATTCAGCAGGAGCAGCAGCAGGGGGCTACGCACGCCAACATCCACAAACACCCACCGCTTCCGAAAACCTCCGACGACCGGCAAGAGCTCGAAATTGATTCCCAAGCCGGTCGTCGCCGCAACGGCCTGAAGGGATACACACCCCAAGCACTGGAGAGCGTCCGTCAGATGCAGCGAGAAGAAGTGGCGAAGCAAGGCCACGGAAGGGGCAATGCCCACCATGGCATCGCAGACGAAGGGGAATACGGCAAGAAGGATTATGGATTGGGGATAAAGGTGCAGCGCATTGATCTGATAATGCTAAAGCACCGCATTGAAGAAATCAAAGAAGGGAGGAACTAGGACAGCCCAAAGGGCGTGAAGATGGATGGGGACCTCGGTGGCCATCCTGTCAATCATGGCGCAGGAAGCAGGCCAAGCCACTGTCGCCCCCACTCATTGGAATCGGCGGTGAGCGTTGGGCGTACCTTGTCCATCGCTTCCTTGTTGAGCACCACTGACCGCTCGATGGCGGGCTCGAAGACTGGCAGCATGAGGGCCGAGGTACGGGACTCCTTCTTCCCCTTCTTCTTCCGGCTTGGCACCATGGCGGCGGGGAGAGTCGGTGTCAGGTCAGACCGGGAGGAGGGATCCGCTGTTTCCCAGAAGACGAGGGAGCTGCGGAGCGCGTTGCCTGTAATGGAGGCAGAGCTGTGTAGACAATGGTGGCCGCCTAGCCAGGCAGAAATCGGGGCTGCATGGGGAAGTAGAAGCGCCCACGTACCACTCGTCACCACGCATTGATCAAGGCCGCTGGTTGTTGGGGGCCGCGGCGCCGCTTCTTGCCCTTTGGCCGCCTCGAAGTCCGAAGCCGCTTTGGGCACGGGCTACTGCCGGCGCCCCGGGAACGGGGTACCCAGACCGCTGCTCGCTGCCCACGACGCTGTTTCCACCGATGGCCCGGTACGGCCCATCTTTAGCAGCAACCACTCAAGACCCTCGCGAGGGGCCAAGCCTCGCGAGGCGGACGACGCCAAGACCTCCTCAGGGGCAGCCTCGCTAGGCTGGCTCCTGAGGAGTGGATATATCTATGCAAGGGGCACCTCGCGAGGTTCACGTGACGTGAGCCATGAGGATCAAGGCCAGGCGAGGGCCAGCGGGCGCAGAGTGCCAGTTTCCTCTTTGGTGCTAAAGAGGCAGGCGCAGGCAAGGAGTCCCGAGGCGTCAGGCAAAGGTTTCCATATCGGTGCAACGATACCACGACTAGCAGGACGGCACGTCGGAGGTCACCGCGGAGCCCACGGCGGCGTCACCACCAGAGCCTTTGGCAGGCGAAGACCACCTTTTGTCAGGATAGCTTGTACTAGTCGTGGTATATATAATTGTCCAATTTGGCGAAGCTATATTACAATCCTTTTACAAGCCGGAGCCTGTCGCAACCCTCGTGGTTCCGGTACGAAAACATGCCCCTCTTGTGGGCAAAACGATAATCAATGCCTCTTCTCGCCTTGAACTTTGTTTTCTACAGGCAACATAGAATAATAGAACTGTCGGGCTGAAATTTGAAACTGTTCAGGGTTCATTTGGCCATTGTATATATATTACTAATTACTAAGTTTCCATGCATTTAATGTTCTCCATAATTCAAATTTGAACTACAACCACATGCTCCAGTGAAGCAAAATGGGTGGGAAATTGTACATGTGTCATTGGGTGCATGTTTAGGTCTCGTTTAAGGAATGAGAATGAATTACAAACTTGTCGTCGTCCTGAAAGAATGAGAATCTCAGTTTTTAAATCCTAGTAAATAAAAAATTCACCCAAAAAACATGAAACTTGGCATGGTTTCATGACATGGCACATATATGTCGTGGTAAAAAAACATCCAGTTTGAGAAAAGGCGCACACATCAGTAGCCAATGAAGTCCTTTTTGAAACAAAAAGCTGACACCTTAATATCGCAAACGGTTGTATTATATTTACCGTGTCGAAATTTAACCATACTCGGTGGCGTGCATGCAGCTGTTTGATTAGACGGGACGAGCGCGAGAAGTCCACGTGCAGGTTCGACGGGACGCGTGTGAGCAGTCCGCCACGCAGGCTCGACGGGACGCGTGCATCCTTTCCACCTCACAGGCTCGACGGGACACGTGTGAGCAGCAATGCCGCCCATGCTCATCGGGAAGAGAGCTCTTTGACCTACATGCACCAGCCGCTGCCCGCCTCGCTCAAAACTTCTCCATTAATGGGTTAATTAAAGCACCTGGACGGAGGGTGTTTGCTTGTGATCCCATGTCAACATTTGCTTTGTTCGTGTTTTCAACTCGTATTCCGCCCAAATTTAAATTTCTACATAGGGCAGCGGATAATACGACCACAAATACAATGGCAACGGATAATACGACGACAAATTTACAATTGCGCAGATAATGATTGTCTTACATATTCCAGATAATTTAAAATGCCACATGCAGCAAAGCTTGGAAGACACGGGGGCAAGAGAAGAAGGAAATTGCAGACAACGATCTGGATCTCTATTGTCTCTACTCGTCGATGGATCGCCGGGCAGCGAAATCCTCCAGCTCCTTCTTCAATTCCTCACGACTTTGCTTGAAAGCGGCCATGGATTCCTCCACCTCCTGCTCACGCTCGATCCGGAGCTTCCTCAAGCCACCCATCAGTTCCTCGACGACCGCTTTCAGCTTCATCTCCGAGGCACTGCTCTGCTCATGCAGCATCTTCCAGCCGGCGGCCTCCTCCTCCTTCTCGGCGACCAACTTGAGGAGCTTCACATTGTCATCCATGAGTTGCTCGACGAGGTCGGTCGCCTTGTCAACCGAGGCATCGCTGATCTTGAGCAACTTTATCAAGCCATCGACCAGCTCTTGATGCATAGTGACGCCAACGAGAATGTCGTCGTCACCGGCGAAGGACTTCAAGAACGCCGGCTCATCGCGATGGCCGACACCACGAATGCGCTTGTGAGAGCCCTCGCGTGCCCGTGAGAGCTTGTTCGAGGGCTCCGCGGTGCGCCGGGACATCTTTGCTGCGGCTTCACGGTGGGACCTCTCTAGTACTTCTGTGGCCTTGGTCTTTGCTGCCTGGTTATATGTCCACCCTAAACTCCTCCTATCGGTCATGGGGGAACGACTTGACAGAAAAAACCAGTTTTATGGGTGATGAGGAGAGGAACTGTGAAGTAATTTTCGAGTGGGTAGTTTTTCTAGCCCGGTGCTAAGTGTGAACACATATTAGTTTGATAGGTGTGAACAGATTTGCAATTACTTATTGCATTGTAATCAGCAATGTGACGAGAAACAAGGTCAAAATTTATTGATGGCAGAAGGTTGACCACGTGGTTGCTCGCCGTTGAGGTTGCCGTGGCGCGCTCCGCTCTAGCGTCCCTAGGCGCGCTTTGCTCGCCATTGAGGCAAAGTTACAATGGCAACGGTTAATAATTCTTAATAATTATCTTACATATTCAGGATAATTTAAAATGCCAAATGTGGCAAGGCCCAGAACACTCACGACCTACATATGCACACAATTATAATAAAATATAAGCTAAAAGGCTGAGCTGGCGGCCTTCCGACGATGGTCTTCTTGACTCCATGATCAGCATAGCACCCTTGCGGCCGCTCACTCCGAGTGTCCCGACCCGCCTCCGCCACGGAGTTGTTGGCGCGCCGGAGGCTCTTGGGCTTCGGGCCTCTTCGGAAGAGCTTGACAAAGATGCAATCGCGTGCATGACAACTCCGCAGACCGCCCATTTCCATGTCTCCGCCTGGTAGCAAATTCCGTCGATCACCGCATCCTCAAGATATCACATTGGTGATGTTCTACTGCCGGGGCGCCAACTCCGCCAAGGATGCGCTCGAGCCTGGCCACCACATCATCGGAATCGAGGTTGACACAGCCGCCGCGGGCAATGATTAAGCCGCAGGCTGCCTTTGTCTTGACTGAATCACATAGGTCCTCTATCCATTCCTTGCGGGGCATCAGGCTCTCGATGAGCACTGGTGACGGCGGTTCTTCAGGTGGGTCGTCGATCATGCCATCGAGCAGCTCTGGATCTTTTGCATGATGGATCGCAAACTGCTCATCACACCTCCTCTGCAATATGTCGATTGTGCTCCCAAGGACTGTGACGCCGATATCGCTGCCGATGGACCATGGTGCCTGCACCGGCCGATGAAGCTCTTGCTCCCCGACCTGCTCTAGCTCATTCTCCTCACCGAAGATGTAACGCAGGTAGGCGTCGACGTAGAAGCTTTGGTCGTTGCCTGGCATGCTTGGAATAACTAATGGTAGATGGGTGAGGACTAGATCTTCACAGAGTGTCGCGGCGGTGCGTTCCCGCCTGGGTTATATGCAGCAAGCCATTACCTGGTGGCGGGAAACCAGTGAGGGAATAGGCATGGATTTTACAATTCACCCATGTGGAGCGCGGGAAGCATTCGATCGAGCGCGGGAAGACTAAGTGGAGCACACACACAACACGAATACCGTATACGGTGCCACGTGTTATTTATCACACAAGTGTTAACATAAGGAAATGCATGTGTAACTTACTAATCATCGCACATGAGTACTCGCGGACGCATCGTGTGCGATACTCCTACCAATCGCAAGCAACTAGTTTGCATTTTTTAAATTTTTTGTACACACAGAATCGCACACGAATTAATTGTATTAACCGTCTATGTTGTAAATTCTCATCGCAAACAGTTCATCCGATTCGGCTGTTTCCATGTATCACACACATCTTGTTAAGTTGAACCGTTTCTGTTGCGTTCGCTAATTGAAAACAGTTCGTCCAAGTGAACTGTATGCCCTATATCACACACACCTTGATCTGGCTAACCGTTAATGTTGCACTCCCTAATAGCAAACGGTTCATCGGAGTGAACTGTATGCCGCATATCGCACACATATTGATATGTCTGACCGTTTCTATTGTTCTGCCTCATCGCAAACAGTTTGAACGGGTTAACCGTGTGCCCTACATCGCACACGCAACTAAAATTTGAACCGTGTTTGATGCGTCCCCCATCGCAAACGTTTTGCACCTTTTTATGGTTTTTTTACATCCCCGTTTGTGATTAATGCATCGCACACAGTTTCGTGTTGATCGCAGTGTCGCGTTAGCACCATCCTGCAGTAGTGGAGGGCCGCACCTAAAGAGATCTCGCCGTTCCAGCCGAGGGAAACCTGAAGATCGTTGGTCAGAAAAAGGACGCAGCACTCAGGAAATCGCGCGTATGAGGTACTTACTCGTCTTTGGCAATGTATTTCTCTGCTTCAGCGGCTGGTGCGCGCCTCCATTGCAGCTTGGAGACACCTTCCTCTTGTGGAGTGCCCCAAAATTCAGGCAGAGTTGCCCAAAGCCCTGGTCGCGGCCACCGCCACCTTGGGCAGTTGGCAGGGTTCCTGAGGGGGCGACGTCGGGAGCGCCCGCTTGCGTCGGCCCCACGACCGCCACCTCAGGATGACCTGCCTGAGCCTCGGGAGCCTTCACCCCAGGGGCCCCCGACCCCGTCGATCCTCCTGCTGCCGCTTCGGGAAGGCTCGCCCTAGCCTCAGGGACCTCGACTGGCGTCGCTTCCTCAGCGGCCACTTCCGACGGTGCTCGCCCCCTGCATCAGCTTCTGGGGCAAGCGCTGAGGTGGCGGCAGGTGGGGGGGCACGAAGACGGGGCTTCCGCGTGGCTTTACAAGACTGACTGGGCGCAGCCCCCATTCGTCAAAGGGAGGCATCGGCTTCACGAACTCCACCTTGTTCGAGAAGCAGTACAGAAGGCAGCCCTCCTCCGGCAGGTTGGCTGGCGTTGGGTCGCCTGTCAGAAGCTTGAGCACCGTGCACCGCGCCTCAGGAGGAGGAGCAGGCGCATGTAGCCCCATGCGGTCCCCGTAGCTGGAGAAGGCCCACATCGGCCGAGAGTGGCGCTGAAGCGGAGCAATGCGGCACTAGATGAACTCCTTCACCACCATAGGCATCGTCACCCCAAGGTCCTTCAACTTGGCCAGCCGGCGCCAAACATGGGTGAGCCACCGGTCGGCAAGCTTCGCGTGCGCCCAGCCTGGGCTTGGGGCAGCCGAAACCCGCGGGAGCAGCGGCAGGGGGCTACGCACGCCAACATCCACAAACACCCACCACTTCCGAAAACCTCCGACGACCAGCGAGAGCTCGAAATTGATTCCCGAGCCGGTCGTCGCCGCAACGGCCTGAAGGGATACTGATACGTCCATTTTGCATCATGCTTTTATATCGATATTTATTGCATTATGGGCTGTTATTACACGTTATGTCACAATACTTATGCCTATTCTCTCTTATTTTACAAGGTTTACATAAGGAGGGAGAATGCCGGCAGTGGAATTGTATGGAAAAGGAACAAATATTAGAGACCTATTCTCGCACAACTCCAAAAGTCCCAAACTCCACGGAATATCTTACAATAAATAATAAAAATCTCGCCAAAGATGAATGCCGGGGGCCCACACCCCATCCCACGAGGGTGGGGCGCCCCCTCAGGTGCGCCCCACCTCGTGGGCCCCGGTGGCTCTCCGATGCCCATCTTCGCTATATGAGGTCTTTCGTCGAGAAAAAATCGAAGCAACCTTCGGGATTTAAACTTCGCCACCACGAGGCGGAACCTTGGCGGAACCAATCTAGGGCTCCGCAGAGCTGTTCGCTGGGACACTTCCCTCAGGGGGAAATCATCGCCATCATCATCACCAACGCTCCTCTCATCGGGAGAGGGCAATCTCCATCAACATCTACACCAGCACCATCTCCTCTCAAAACCCTAGTTCATCTCTTGTATCCATTTCTTGTCTCCAAGTCCGGGATTGGTACTAGTAGGTTGCTAGTAGTGTTGATTACTCCTTGTAGTTGATGCTAGTTGGTTTATTTGGTGGAAAATCATATGTTCAGATCCTATATGCATATTAATACCCCTCTGATTATGAATATGAATATGCTTTGTGAGTAGTTACGTTTGTTCCTGAGGACATGGGAGAAGTCTTGCTATTAGTAGTCATGTGAATTTGGTATTCGTTCGATATTTTGATGAGATGTATGTTGTCTAGCCTCTAGTGGTGTTATGTGAACATCGACTACATAACACTTCACCATTATTTGGGCCTAGAGGAAGGCATTGGGAAGTAATAAGTAGATGATGGGTTGCTAGAGTGACAGAAGCTTAAACCCTAGTTTATGCGTTGCTTTGTAAGGGGCTGATTTGGATCCATTGTTTCATGCTATGGTTAGTTTTACCTTAATACTTTTGTTGTAGTTGCGGATGCTTGCAATAGAGGTTAATCATAAGTGGGATGCTTGTTCAAGTAAGAACAGCACCCAAGCACCGGTCCACCCACATATCAAATTATCAAAGTACCGAACGCGAATCATATGAACGTGATGAAAACTAGCTTGATGATATTCCCATGTGTCCTCGGGAGCGCTTTTCCTATTATAAGAGTTTGTCCAGGCTTGTCCTTTGCTACAAAAAGGATTGGGCCACCTTGCTGCACTTTATTTACTTTTGTTACTTGTTGCTCGTTACAAATTATCCTATCGCAAAACTATCTGTTACCACTTATTTCAGTACTTGCAGAGAATACCTTGCTGAAAACTGCTTATCATTTCCTTCTGCTCCTCGTTGGGTTCGACACTCTTACTTATCGAAAGGACTACGATAGATCCCCTATACTTGTGGGTCATCAGATACACACCCCGAGCGCTGGAGAGCATCCGTCAGATGCAGCGAGAAGAAGTGGCGAAGCAAGGCCACGGAAGGGGCAATGCCCACCATGGCTTCGCAGACGAAGGCGAAGACGGCAAGAAGGATGATGGTTTGGGGATCGAGGTGCAGTGCATTTATCTGATAAAGCGAAAGCACCGCGTTGAAGAAATCGGAGAAGGGAGGAACCAGGTCAGCCCAGAGGGCGTGAATATGGATGGGGACCTTGGTGGTCGTCCTGTCAATCATCGCACGGCAAGCAGGCCAAGCCACCGTCGCCCCCACTCATT
Organism: Aegilops longissima; assembly: GCA_021605205.1. Taxonomy (NCBI): domain Eukaryota; kingdom Viridiplantae; phylum Streptophyta; class Magnoliopsida; order Poales; family Poaceae; genus Aegilops; species Aegilops longissima. The sequence goes on from CM038680.1 coordinate 221,767,023, forward strand.
GGAATAGGTGGCGAGCGGTGGGCGTACCTTGTCCATCGCTTCTTGGTTGAACACCACTGACCGCTCGACGGCGGGCTCGAAGACTGGCAGCATTGGGGGCGAGGTACGGGACTCCTTCTTCCACTTCTTCTTCTGGCTTGGCACCATGGCGGCGGGGAGAGTTGGTGTCAGATCGGATCAGGAGGAGGGATCCGTTGTTTCCCAGAAGACGAGGGAGCTGGGGAGCGCGTTGCCTGTAATGGAGGTGGAGCTGTGTAGACAACTGTGGCCGCCTAGCCAGGCGGAAATCAAGGTTGCATGGGGAAGTGGAGGCGCCCACGTACCACCCGTCGCCACACGTTGATCAAGGTTGTAGGTTGTTGGGGCCCGAGGCACTCCGCGCTTGCCCTTTGGCTTCGCCTCGAAGCCAAGTCCGAGCGTGCCTTGGGCCCGGGGGCTACTATCGGCGTCCTGGGAACGGGGGTACCCAGACCTGCCTAACTGCGGCCCATGACGCGGCTCCACCGACGGCCCTGTATGGCCCATCTTCAGGAGCAACCACTCAAGACCCTCGCAAGGGGCCAAGCCTCGCGAGGCGAACGACACCAAGACCTCCTCAGGGGCAGCCTCGCTAGGCTGGCTCCCGAGGAGCGGAGATATCTATGCAAGGGGCACCTCGCGAGGTTCACGTGACGTGAGCCATGACGATCAAGGCAGGGCGCCAGCCACGGATGCAGAGTGCCGCTTCTTTGGTGCTAAAGAGGCAAAGCAGCGAGGAGTCCCGAGGCGTCAGGCAAAGGTTTCCATATCGGTGCAATGAGACCACGACTAGCAGGACGGCAGGACGGAGGTCACGCGGGGCCCACGGCGGCGTCACCACCAGAGCCTTTGGCAGGCGAAGACCACCTTTTATCAGGATAGCTTGTACTAGTTGTCTCCCTTCAAAATTGGCCGTTTGTAACACCCTCGATGCGGCTATATCTCCCACGTGTCGAAGCACGACTTAGAGGCATAACCGCATTGAAAGCAATGTCGCAAGTGAGGTAATCTTCACACAACCCATGTAATACATAAGGGAAAGAGATACATAGTTGGCTTACAATCGCCACTTCACACAATACATGAGTAAAGCATCACATCATACAGATACAATCAAGGTCCGACTACGGAACCAAAATAAAAGAAGACTACCCCAAATGCTACACAGATCCCGATCGTCCCAACTGGGCTCCACTATGATCAATCAAACGAAACAACACAAAGAACAAGATCTTCATCGAGCTCCTCCTTGAGCTCGGGTTAAAAGGCCACCGCACGGTTTCATCGGCACCGCAAACTGGTTTTGAAGTATCCGTGAGTCACGGGACTCAGCAATCTCACACCCGAGATCAAGACTATTTAAGCTTATGGGTAGGAGAAGGTAGTGAGGTGGAGCTGCAGCAAGCGACTAGCATATCTGGTGTCTAACATACGCAAAAGAGAGCGAGAAGAGGAGGCAAAAGCATGGTCGAACAACTATGATCAAGAAGTGATCCTAGAACAACCTCGTCAAGCATAACTCCAACACCGTGTTCACTTCCGGACTCACGAGAAGAGACCATCACGGTTACACACGATTGGTGTATTTTAAATAAGGTCAACTTCGGGTTTTCTACAACCGGACATTAACAAATTCCCATCTGCCTCATAATCGCGGGCACGGCTTTCGAAAGATAATACCCTGCAGGGGTGTCCCAACTTAGCCCATTATAAGCTCTCACGGTCAACGAAGGATATTCCTTCTACCCGGGAAGACCCGATCAGTCTCGGAATCCCGGCTACAAGTCGGCAGTAATAAAACAAGACCAGCAAAGCCACCCGGATGTGCCGACAAATCCCGATAGGAGCTACACATATCTCGTTCTCAGGGCACACCGGATGAGCAAGAAGTCGGGTTGGCATAGACCCTGATTGCCCAGGGGGCGCTGGACATCGCTCGGTTTGGGCCAGCAATCGAAGGAGAACTGCCCGAGGGTTTAAAATAAAGATGACCCTTGAGTCTGCAGAACCCAAGGGAAAAAACTTAGGTGGCAAATGGTAAAACCAAGGTTGGGCCTTCTTTGGAGGAGTCTTATTCAAAGCGAATCGTCAAGGGGTCCCATAAATCACCCAACCGTAAGGAACGCAAAATCCGGGAACATAATACCGATATGACGGAAACTAGGCGGCAAGTGGAACAAAACACGAGGCATAAGGCCGAGCCTTCCACCCTTTACCAAGTATATAGATGCATTAATTAAATAAGATATATTGTGATATCCCAACAAGTAAACATGTTCCAACAGGGAACAACATCTCCATGTTCCAACAAGGAACAAACTTCATCTTCACCGCAACTAATAACGCTTATAAGAGGGCTGAGCCAAGCGGTAACATAGCCAAACAACGGTTTGCTAGGAAAGGATGGTTAGAGGCTTGACATGGCAACATGGGAGGCATGATATAGCAAGTGGTAGGCATCGTAGCATAGGCATAGCAAAAGAGCGAGCATCTAGCAAGCAAAGATAGAAGTGATTTCGAGGGTATGGTCATCTTGCCTGAAATCCCGCAAGGAAGAAGAACGAGTCCATGAAGAAGACAAATGGACGTAGTCGAACGAATCCTCACAACTCCGGAACGAAACCGAAGCTAACGAGAGAAGCAACCCGGAAAGAAACAAACAGCATAGTAAACAACCATCACATAAACATGGCATGATGCACAATCAAGTATGATGCATGTCCGGTTTAAATATGCATGGCATGGCAATATGCACAAACAACACTACAAGTTAAGTGGAGCTCAATATGCAACGAGTTGCATATTGACAAAACACCACATCAATTATTTAGTTCGCTCTCCTTTAGGTACACAACAATATTAAATGTTGTTAAACATGGCAAGAGGTGAAGCATGATGAAACTACCTATCTAGGCAAGTTTAAATGAGGCCGGAAGCAACAAACAACAATTCCGGAAAATCCCCATATGCAAATAATGAATTTGGTACTGTTCTGCCCTAAACCATATTTTATTGTTGTTAAACAGGAAAATAAAGTGCACCACGTTAATCTATGCATTTTCCCACCCCATTTACATATAAAGTTTATTTAAAATGGAGCTAAGGTTATTTAGTTATGAAATAAATCATTTTAACATGGCATTATGCAAAATAAACACAAACAGCATGTTAAACATTTTAACATAGATGAAAGTGGCATATTATTAATCTACACAATTTTCTAAGCATTTTACATATATAAAGTTCTTACATATGATGCAATCGTTAAAAGTTATTATATGCATGATGAATGTGGGGTTTTCAGAAATCGTAAATTGCTGGATAATTAGACAAATTCACAGATGCTAAAAAAACCTACGCAGGCTGAAACTGATTGGCCCAATAGTGCACAGGAGGGGGGATCTGGAGGGGGCTGCTCACCCATGGGCCTTGGGCCGGTTCAGTGGAGAGGGAGGCTGGAAGGGCGATGGGCCTTGGCGCTGGAGGGGAGGCAGCCCAGCGCCTGGTCAACGGGTGAGCGGGCGAGCTGCTCGCCCTCCGCCGATGCAGAGCTGCGAGCGGCACCTGGAGCAGAGCTCCGGCGAGCGAGGCGAAGGGGCGGTGAGGTGAGGGACTTGGCGCGGAGGTCGAGCCGCAGCAGGATGCAAGGAAGGCCAGAGGTGGAGACGGGCGGATCCGGTGGCCGGGCGCCGGATCCGGCAACGACGGCGCGGACGGAGCTCGGGGCGGCCATGGCGCTTTCTGTCCAAGAAGGAGAGAGAGAGATGAGTCCGAGATGAGGAGCAAGGGAAGGAGAGGCGCGCGACGGGGGCTCGCCTGGGGCTGCTGCTGCGGTGGCGCTCAACGGCGGCGTGCTGGAGAGGAGCTCTGACGAGGGGCAACGGGCGTCGAGAGAGACGAGGACGAGCATTCCTGCTCGGGACGACGAGGCACGGTCCAGGTGGCTGGGACGCCGGCGTGAGGACGCGAAGACGACGGGGAGGCAGCAGCCTCGGGCAGGGAGGAGGTTCGGCGGGAGTCGCGGCTCCACGTCCGATCTTTGGGACGAGACGAAGGAGGTCGGCGGTGCTCATCTGCTGGACACGGCACGGCGATGCAGGGCGATGGAGCCTCGCGCAGTGAAGCGAAGAGGGCTCGACGGCGGCACTGCGGCTTCGAGGCGTCGGAACTCCCTGTACAAGCAGAGAGAGAGAGAGAGATGTGAGACGAGAGGGAGAAGGAAGGGAAAAAAAGGGACGACGGAGGGGAGCAGACGGGCGGCCTTGTTCATCTGGTGGTCCGGCGAGGTTGTTGCAGGGCCGGAGGAGCTGAGGAGGCCCGTGCCTCGCGGCTGCGCGGGGACGAGCCGTCTGGGTCCTCTCCCACTCGGGATCGATCGAGGAGGAGGGTTGCGGGCGCTGGGGATGGGTGGATCGAGGAGGGGATCAGGAGCTGCACGCGTTGGCTCGGGTTCGATCCCGAGGAAGTAGGAGGCTGGTCGGAGGTTGGAGAGGATCTGGATCGGGATGGAGGGATTGGGTGGATCTGAAAACGAGGAAGGGAGGAGGCTGCGGGATCGAGGGAGGGGATCCCGAGAGGATTTGGTGGAGTGGCGGTGAGGAGGATGGATGGGACATCTCTCCTCAATTTTAGGGTTGGGTCTATATATATAGGAAAAGAGGGGAGTTTTTGAGTCACCCGATCACGATCGAACGGCTCCGGGAAAATAGGTTAGGAAGTCCAATAAATAAAACGAAGATATCTTACATACGTTTGGGGATGATCCGAATGCAACGGTGATGACCGAGCGGGTTGGGTTCAGGGAAGTTTCGGATGCGCAAAGGGGTTGGTGGCTGCACGAGAGGGTGGGCATTTAGACGAGAGGGAAAACAAAGACAATGGGGTCCGACAACAGGTCAACGAAGACTAAGATAGAAACGGTAACTACGAACGGCTACAAGCTTTTAAGAAAACAATGCCGATGCAATGCACATGATGCTATGAGATGAGATGCCTGACATGAACACAATGCAAAACAACAGACAAAACCCAACCACAACGGAAATAAAATATCGCATCTCCTAAAAAGGCAAGAATTGGAGTTACTGAATATGGAAAATTGCATCAGGGCGTTACAACACTCCACCACTACAAGAGGATCTCGCCCCGAGATCTAGGATGGCACCGAGAGAAACAGAAGAGGAAGAGGTAAAACATAGTTGCTTCTTTGACAAAAGAGTGAAACCACGAACTTTGAGAGGTTGAACAAAATGAAAGAAAGAAAACAACGAAGATGAACAAAGTTGAAAACACTCTGTTAGAAAAGAGGAACATGGGATACGACGAGAACCAAGAGGTTTAGTGATAAGATAGATATTGAAACCACTCCGGTTAAAACTCGATAGAGAAGGAATAAGATTGATATAATTTGGGCAGCACTCCGACTATAAATGGAAGGAATTGAACATGATCTTGACAAGATGAGAGGATACTTGATGAAAGAAAAGAGGATACTTGATGAAATCAACAAACACTGCCTCTGGAACTATTGAAAAAAAAATGGCACAAGGGGTAAGAAAGATTTCAGACCGCACTTAGGTTGAAAAGGGAGGCAAAACTTGATATATGAAAGAGCTTGAGCAGAGGACATAACACTCCGGTTAAATGGATAAGCACAAAAAAATAACATGATCTTGACAAAACAAGGTGATGGTTGAAGAGCACAACATCGCAATGCCTCCGGAAGAAAGAATAGAAGATAGATCATTGGAATAAAGAATGGAGAAGAAAATGCCAATTCTGCCACAAAAGAGCTTGGAAAGCACCCTTCCAAGAAGGTTATAACGGAGTTGTTGGAAAACCAACAACGAAAAGAATAAGCTTGTAGTGGGCTTATGGAAACATCTCAAAATTATGAGGTGAGCTTCTGCCACCAACGGAAACAATTGATTGGATTGAGAGCAACACGGAGATGAAAACTTCTTCACCAAGATGATAAAGAGATAACTTGGATCATTGACAAGCACCACAAATAGCAACATTCCCAATGGAAGGCTTTAGGTGAAATCTATACCAAGATAACTCCAACGAAGAGATTGATGGATTTAAATATCTCATTCTTGACAACAAGTGAATCATGAAACATGAATGAAACTGTCAAAATGACATAACACCACCTCAAAAGATAAGGTCGAAAGAATTGCACTTTGGAATGCAGGAAGAAGAATATTTGAGCTCTTCCAACAAGAATCTTGAGAACGCTTCGAGAATGAATTAAATCCTTGATGAACCACCATGAAGAAACTCCATAAGAACTCCGGTAAAGAAAGGATGAAAGAAAGGAAAGAGAAGTTGAAAACACCAGGTGAAGCTTTGCAGTGATAAGATGAAGCTTCGCGATGAGATAATGCAGAAAACTTGGAGCTTCGGATAAGAAAGATGAACAAATGAAATCAAGAATTTTGATGGACCTCCGGAATAAGGAATTGAATTTACTTGATGAAACAAGAATAAGAATTACATTAAGCTGATCCTTCACCAATTTAATTGATGACAAGCAATGGATTTGGCATACTACTTATTCTCGTAGAAAGGATTGAAGAGAGATATTGCTCAACTTGGGAAGGTCTTCAACGATCCGCCGGTAGGATTCGGGAAGACGAATGAATCTATATAATAACGAAGGAAGAGAACTCTTGAACGAACCACCATAAGAATTGAAAATGAAAGTAGCAAAGGCACAATTCACCGTGAAGAATTAGAAAACGAATAAAGATGCTTGACAGAATTTAGATACATTAGAACGAAGAGATCATGAACTGATTAGAGGATATTTCGACGATGCACCGATGAGATTTGGAAAACAAGAGTTGAACACTTGAATGAATAATTCTGAGATGATGGGCTCCGGAGAATCAAACTGAAAAGACTCCTGAAATGCTCCGGATGGGTGAAAAGAATTCTCACAATCAAAACAATTATGAGGATGGCACGAAGCTAGAACCATGAATCTTGAAGAGAATGGAGCAAGATTAAAGAGAAACTCTTCTTCGGTCTTCAAAATTCGAGAATGACGACGAGAAACACCACCATGAATTGTTGAGATACTCCGGGATGAAAATTAGAAAGGTTGAACCAACGATGAAAATAATTTGAAAGATCTTGGAGAAAAGCATTTGACTGATGATAAATCATTCTTACGTCAAACTTTGCAATGAATTTGGGAATAGCGCCGAGAAAATTAGAAGAGTCAGGTAAGATCCTGGGAAAAGACCTATGGGTTAGGGCCCACTCAAAAGAAACACCGTTGAACGATTTATAGAGAGACTGCGCTGGTTGAATTAAATGGCTTGAATGATATAACAACCTCAAAATAACTTGAACGGATCTGGAATGAAAAGACGAGCCTTCCGAGATATCTTCAACACTCCAGAACAAATGAATAGCGAGAAGTGAATGATTAAGAGGTGCATCGGCAAGAGAAAGCATTTGCAACAAGGAAAGGAATATGATGAATATCGAAAGCTTGAATTGGATCCACCATAGAAGAAACAACAATGAAGGATGATGAACTTGAAACTGTTGAGCATCTTCATGGGAAATCACCGGATAAGAACATTGAAAGAAAAGAATGAAGAGACTTCCCACAAATAAAAGGATACATGATTAAGAAATCTGAGTCCTTGAAGAAAAAAGGGTGGGAGGGCGGGAAAACAAAGACAACTTGGGTCGGATGAAATGAACACCGTTGAGAAAAAAGCTTAGAATTGATCTTGCGAATGTTGGAATGATCGGATTTAATTGGAGAGAAGCACACGGTTGGAAAGGATTGAAAAGATGACCTTGATGAACAAGAAGGATTAGCATCCACATAGAAATATGAGAACACCGTTTACAATAAGGTATGGAGTCAACACTTGGCATTGAAGCAACTTGAATACCACAAAACGGAACAAAAACAAAGGATTTGGCTTGCAGAATAAGCCGGAAACAAACATATGATAGATCCCATATCGTATCATGTGTGTGTTGGAAAGATATCCTACGAGATACTTGAATTCCCACTTATAAACTCCCAAACTTTCTCGGTTATGCAATCTGGTGTTGGGGATACAGGGACACAAAATATATCACCCAAACTAACAATACCTAGATCCATTGTATCCATCCTTCAACACATAACCAAGAAAACTCCGAAATCGTGTACCTCAACCTTCAAAAGCATCCGTTATACGAGTCATGGCAATACTCTCGAGCTCGCCCAATCTTCGGGTTATCGAGGTTATCTCACCAACAACTGCATAAAAGAGATTTTCGATGTCGGCAAAACTCGTGTATTCCAGAATCGCAACGATAAAATTGTGACGACAACACCTCGGAGCTCAACTCCCCGGACACCGCCACAACCCCTAAATGTCGAGGCACCAAGAACAATGTTCTCGCCACAAAACCATCGGAACGATTCCAAGATACCTGCGCATCCTAAAATTTTTTTAGTGAAATTTGAGGAGAGGAGAGTCAAAACTCTACGTCAGATGCCTCACCAGAGCGATTTAGGGACCGAGGAGTAAAAAGAATCCTACTCCGTATATAAAATCCTAAGACTCAAAACATTTTTTCTAGACTCAACAAAGTCAGCGATTCAATCAAGCAGGGGCTCCTAAGTCGGGATGGCTCGATTACCAACTTGTAACGCCCTCGATGCGGCTATATCTCCCACGTGTCGGGCACGACTTAGAGGCATAACCGCATTGAAAGCAATGTCGCAAGTGAGGTAATCTTCACACAACCCATGTAATACATAAGGAAAGAGATACATAGTTGGCTTACAATCGCCACTTCACACAATACATGAGTAAAGCATCACATCATACAGATACAATCAAGGTCCGACTACTGAAACCAAAATAAAAGAAGACTACCCCAAATGCTACACAGATCCCGATCGTCCCAACTGGCTCCACTCTTGATCAATCAAACGAAACAACACAAAGAACAAGATCTTCATCGAGCTCCTCCTTGAGCTCGGAAAAATCCACCTGCACGGTTTCATCGGCACCGCAAACTGGTTTTGAAGTATCTGTGAGTCACGGGACTCAGCAATCTCACACCATGAGATCAAGACTATTTAAGCTTATGGGTAGGAGAAGGTAGTGAGGTGGAGCTGCAGCAGCGACTAGCATATCCGGTGTCTAACATACGCAAAAGAGAGCGAGAAGAGGAGGCAAAAGCACGGTCGAACAACTATGATCAAGAAGTGATCCTAGAACAACCTACATCAAGCATAAACTCCAACACCGTGTTCACTTCCCGGACTCCGCCGAGAAGAGACCATCACGGTTACACACGCCTTGTTGGTGTATTTTAAATAAGGTCAACTTCGGTTTTCTACAACCGACATTAACAAATTCCCATCGCCTCATAACCGCAGGCACGGCTTTGAAAGATAATACCTGCAGGGTGTCCCAACTTAGCCCATTATAAGCTCTCACGGTCAACGAAGGATATTCCTTCTACCCGGAAGACCCGATCGTCTCGGAATCCGGCTACAAGACATTTCGGCAGAATAAAACAAGCAAGAAAGCCGCCGGATGTGCCGACAAATCCCGATAGGAGCTGCACATATCTCGTTCTCGGGCACACCGGATGAGCAAGACGTCGGGTTGGCATAGACCACGATTGCCCGTGGGGCGCCGGACATCGCTTCGGTTTGGGCCAAGAATCGAAGGAGAACTGCCCGGGTTTAAAATAAAGATGACCCTTGAGTCTGCAGAACCCAAGGGAAAAAGGCTTAGGTGGCAAATGGTAAAACCAAGGTTGGGCCTTCTTTGGAGGAGTCTTATTCAAAGCGAACTGTCAAGGGGTCCCATAAATCACCCAACCGTAAGGAACGCAAAATCCGGGAACATAATACCGATATGACGAAAACTAGAGGCGGCAAGAGTGGAACAAAACACGAGGCATAAGGCCGAGCCTTCCACCCTTTACCAAGTATATAGATGCATTAATTAAATAAGATATATTGTGATATCCCAACAAGTAAACATGTTCCAACAGGGAACAACATCTCCATGTTCCAACAAGGAACAAACTTCATCTTCACTTGCAACTAATAACGCTATAAGAGGGGCTGAGCCAAGCGGTAACATAGCCAAACAACGGTTTGCTAGGAAAGGATGGTTAGAGGCTTGACATGGCAACATGGGAGGCATGATATAGCAAGTGGTAGGCATCGTAGCATAGGCATAGCAAAAGAGCGAGCATCTAGCAAGCAAAGATAGAAGTGATTTCGAGGTATGGTCATCTTGCACGAAATCCCGCAAGGAAGAAGAACGAGTCCATGAAGAAGACAAATGGACGTGTCGAACGAATCCTCACAACTCCGAACGAAACCGAAGCTAACGAGAGAAGCAACCGGAAAGAAACAAACAACATAGTAAACAACCATCACATAAACATGGCATGATGCACAATCAAGTATGATGCATGTCCGGTTTAAATATGCATGGCATGGCAATATGCACAAACAACACTACAAGTTAGTGGAGCTCAATATGCAACGAGTTGCATATTGACAAAACACCACATCAATTATTTAGTTCGCTCTCCTTTAGGTACACAACAATATTAAATGTTGTTAAACATGGCAAGAGGTGAAGCATGATGAAACTACCTATCTAGGCAAGTTTAAATGAGGCCGAAGCAACAAACAACAATTCCGGAAAATCCCCATATGCAAATAATGAATTTGGTACTGTTCTGCCCTAAACCATATTTTATTGTTGTTAAACAGGAAAATAAAGTGCACCACGTTAATCTATGCGTTTTCCACCCCATTTACATATAAAGTTTATTTAAAATGGAGCTACGGTTATTTAGTTATGAAATAAATCATTTTAACATGGCATTATGCAAAATAAACACAAACAACATGTTAAACATTTTAACATAGATGAAAGTGGCATATTATTAATCTACACAATTTTTAAGCATTTTACATATATAAAGTTTTTACATATGATGCAATTTAAAAAGTTATTATATTCATGATGAACAGGGGTTTTAGAAACTGTAAATCATTGGATAATTAGACAAATTCACGGATGCTAAAAAAACCTCACGCAGGCGAAACTGATTGGCCCAACAAAGGCACAGGAGGGGGATCTGGAGGGGCTGCTCACCCATGGGCCTTGGGCGTTCGGTGGAGAGGAGGCCGGAAGGGCGATGGGCCTTGGCGCTGAGGGGAGGCAGCTCAGCGCCTTGGTCAACGGGGAGAGCGGGCGAAGCTGCTCATCCTCTGCTCGATGCTGAGCTGCGGGTGGCACCTGGAGCAGAGCTCCGGTGAGCGAGGTGAAGGGGCGGCGAGGTGAGGGACTTGGCGCGAGGTCGAGCCGCAGCAGGATCTGAGGAAGGCCGGCGAGGTGGAGACAGGCGGATCCGGCTGGCGGGCGCCGGATCCGGCAACGACGGCGCGGACGGAGCTCGAGGCGGCCATGGCGTTTTCTGTCGATGAAGGAGAGAGAGAGATGAGTCCGAGATGAGGAGCAAGGGAAGGAGAGGCGCGCGACGGGGCTCGCCTGGAAATTTCTTCTTGCGTGGCGCTCAACGGCGGCGGCTTTGGAGAGGAGCTCCGACGAGGGGCACCAGGCGTCGAGAGAGACGAGGACGAGCGTTCCTGCTCGGGACGACGAGGCACGGTCCAGGTGGTTGGGACGCCGGCGTGAGGACGCGAAGACGACAGGGAGGCAGCAGCCTCGAGCAGGGAGGAGGTTCGGCGGGAGTCGCGGCTCCACGTCCGACGCTGGGACGAGACGAAGGAGGTCGGCGGTGCTCATCTGCTGGACACGGGCACGGCAACGCAGGGGCGATGGAGCCCTGCAGCAGGTGAAGCATAAGAGGGCTCGACGGCGGCACTGCGGCTTCGAGGCGTCGGAACTCCCTGTACAACAAAGAGAGAGAGAGAGAGAGAGATGTGAGACGAGAGGGAGAAGGAAGGGAAAAAAGGGACGACGGAGGGGAGCAGAGGGGCGGCCTGGTTCATCTGGTGGTCCGCGAGGTTGTTGCAGGCCGAGGAGCCGAGGAGGCCGGTGCCTCAGCGCTGCTGTGGGACGAGCCGTCCGGGTCCTCTCCCACTCGGGATCGATCGAGGAGGAGGGTTCTTGGGGCCGGGATGGGTGGATCGAGGAGGGATCGGGAGCTGCACGCTTGGCTCGTGTTCGATCCCGAGGAAGGAGGAGGCTGGTCGGAGGTTGGAGAGGATCTGGATCGGGATGGAGGGATTGGGTGGATCTGAAAACGAGGAAGGGAGGAGGCTGCGAGATCGAGGGAGGGGATCCCGAGAGGATTTGGTGGAGTGGCGGCGAGGAGGATGGATGGGACATCTCTCCTCAATTTTAGGGTTGGGTCTATATATATAGGAAAAGAGGGGAGTTTTTGAGTCACCCGATCACGATCGAACGGCTCCGGGAAAATAGGTTAGGAAGTCCAATAAATAAAATGAAGATATCTTACGTACGTTTGGGGATGATCCGAATGCAATGGTGATGACCGAGCGGGTTGGGTTCAGGGAAGTTTGGATGTGCGCAAAGGGGTTGGTGGCTGCACGAGAGGGTGGGCATTTAGGCGAGAGGGAAAACAAAGACAATGGGGTCCGACAACAGTCAACGAAGACTAAGATAGAAACAGAACTCTGACGGCTACAAGCTTTTAAGAAAACAATGCCGATGCAATGCACATGATGCTATGAGATGAGATGCCTGACATGAACACAATGCAAAACAACAGACAAAACCCAACCACAACGGAAATAAAATATCGCATCTCCGGAAAAGGCAAGAATTGGAGTTACGAATATGGAAAATTGCATCCGGGGCGTTACACCGTTGTGGGATCCCTTCCCGCCTAACATTTGGGAAGAGGACCAAGGCCCCTATAGATAGGACTAGCCACCACCATAGGAGGCAACTCATCTTGGATCGGATCCATTCCACCAAGGCCATCCCACCAGCTTACCGAGCCCAAGAACACCTCTCCTAAGGAGGTTGTTCTTACCTTGTACTTGTTCATCCACAGCCTACAAGGCAATCCACCACACCACACTGGAGTAGGGTATTACAACGCAATGGTGGCCCGAACCAGTATAAACTCTCGAGTCTCTTGTTCCTTGGGTTCGTCGAGCTAGGCCTTGAGATCGTTGTGCGAGCGAGCTAGGGAGAGAGAGTTCTTCGTGCACACCCCAGTGTTCGAACCTCCAGGGTTTGCCGAAACCCATGATCCGACAGTAGTCTGTAGGATCATATTCTTGTGTGTTTCTATTGCTGCTAACCATGGGAGGATCACAAGCTGACGAGATTGTCTGGGAGAACATGACGAAGAAGGAGCTTCATGATAAATTTCAGCAAATGTTGGGTTAACAGGTGGAAGACGTGATGGCCAGTTTTGGGAAGGCACTGGAGAGGATTGATGACATTGATAAGACAATTGACACCAAGTTGGACGCCAAGTTCGATGAAGTACTCGCTCGTCTACCACAACCACCACCCACATCTGCTGCACCATTACAACAACATGAACAACAACCTCCACATCGCGATCTAGCAGGGCGAGCGCAACGTGTTCCTCTTGAGCCAGGACAAACTTCTGGTGCCACTGCTACTATTGTTGATGCTTATGTAGCTCTCGCTTCTACTACAGAATAGGAGGACAATTACGAGGGTGAGGTTGATCAAAATCAGAACTACGTGCAACCGCCAACACCACCACCACCAGGTCGTCCTCATGCATATATTCGCAATGACCATCTTCCTAAACTAAAATTGAATATTCCACCATTTGAGGGTACATATGTTTCTGATATATATCTTACTTGAGAGTTAGAAACTGAACAACGTTTTACATGTTTACAATATCCCGAGGAGAGATGTGTTCTATTTGTGCTTTCACTAGTTTTGCATGTGTTTGGCGGTTTGAACATTGTAGATTATATCCTATTCCAGCTACTTGGGCTGCTTTGAAATCTGCAATGTGTACTCGTTGGGTTCCACCATATTATCAACGTGAATTACTTCAAAAATTGCAGCGCTTAAGACAAAGAAAAAAATATGTAGAAGAATATTATTAGGAATTACAAACTGGCATGATTAGATGTGGTATTGTTGAGGATAATGAGGCTATGCTTGCATGTTTTATGGGTGGATTAAATAGAGAGATTTAGACCATTCTAGAGTATAAGGAGTATAATAATATCACTCGTTTATTCCATCTTGCTTGCAAAGCTGAACGTGAAGTGCAGGATCGACGAGCATTGGCGCGAACTAATTTTTCTGCAGGACGATCTTCCTCATGGACGTCAGGTACATTTTCTCCTTCCACACATCCTGTAGCAGCACCGCCTACTTCATCCGCCAACTCCATCCGAGATACAAGAAAACAGGCACCACCACCACCATCTACCAAGAGCACACCATCTGGTCCTGGACAGAGCTCTTCTTCATCCATGGCATCAACAGGGCAAACACATGATATTATTTGTAGTTGTTGCAAGGGTGGAGGTCATTCTGAGAGATAATGCCCATCTAAGCGTGTGATGATTGCTCTAAGGATGGTGGGTATGAGTCCGCTAGTGACTATGATGAGGAGACTTTGGCTCTTATTACAAGTGAAGAACACAGTGAAGATGATTCTGAACATGAGATGCAATACATGGCTGAGCAAACTCAGAGGCATAATTTGTTCCATACAAAGGGAGTTGTGAAGGAATGTTATGTCCGTGTCATCATTGATGGAGGGAGTTTCAACAACTTGGCTAGCATGGAGATGGTGGAAAAGTTGTCTCTCACCACAAGACCCCATCCACATCCTTACTACATCCAATGGTTCAACAACAGCGGCAAGGTTAAGGTAACACGTACTGTTCGTGTGCATTTTAGTATCACTACATATGTTGATTATGTTGATTTTGATGTGGTACCCATGCAAGCATGTTCCTTATTACTTGGTAGACCATGGCAATTTGATAACAAAATTGTACACCATGGTAGCAACAATCAGTATACTCTTGTTCATAAGGATAAACATATTACTTTACTTCCTATGACTCCTGATTCCATTTTTAAAGATAATCGAGCTAGTAAAGCAAAACAAGAGAAAAATAAGAGTGAAAATCAGATTGTGGCAAAAGGATGTGAGCAACAAATGAAGCCTAATAATAAACCATCTAGCGTTGCTTCTGAAATTAAATTGAAAAGTGGATGTTTACTTGCCACCAAATCTGATATTGATGATCTTGATTTCAGCAAATTTGTTTGTTATGCTTTTGTGTGCAAAGAGGCATTATTTTCATTCGAGGATGTGCCTTCCTCTTTGCCTCCTGCTGTCACTAACATTTTGCAGGAGTTCGCTGACATCTTTCCACAAGATGTGCCACCAGGATTACCACCTATTCGAGGGATTGAGCATCAAATTGACTTAATTCCCAGTGCTTCGCTGCCAAATCATGCGCCATACCCTACCAATCCAGAGGAGATGAAGGAGATTATGCGTCAAATACAGGAGCTGCTCGACAAAGGTTATATACGCGAATATCTAGTCCTTATGTTGTTCCTATTATACTAGTGCCAAAAAGGATGGTACATCGCGTATGTGTGTTGATTGTAGAGGCATTAATAATATCACTATTCGTTATCGTCATCCTATTCCTAGGCTAGATGATATGCTTGATGAATTGAGTAGCTCTAAAATATTCTCCAAAATGTATTTGCATAGTGGATACCAACAAATTCATACGAAATTGGGAGCTGAATGGAAAACAACATTTAAAACTAAGTATGGATTATATGAGTGGTTAGTCATGTCTTTTGGGTTAACTAATGCACCTAGTACTTTCATGAGATTAATGAACGAAGTTACGTTCTATCATTGGATGATTTGTGGTAGTTTACTTTGATGATATACTGGTTTATAGCAGATCTTTGGAGGAACATTTGGAACATTTACGTGCTGTTTTTATTGCCCTACGTGATGCACATTTGTTTGGTAACCTTGGGAAGTGCACCTTTTGCACTGACCGTGTATCTTTTCTTGGCTATGTTATTACTCCATAGGAAATTGAAGTTGATAAAACCAAGATTGAAGCTATTGAGAGTTGGTCGAAGCCCAAAACGGTCACACAAGTGCGGAGTTTTCTTGGCCTCGCTGGTTTCTATAGGCGTTTTGTGAGAGATTTCAGCACCATTGCTGCACCTCTCAATGAGCTTACGAAGAAGGTTGTGTCTTTTGTTTGGGGTACCGCACAGGAAGAAGTCGTCACGGTATTGAAATAGACCCCCGACGTCTTCGCACGTTCAGTCGGATCGTCAAAGTCGACTCCCACAGAAAACGATAGCTATCTCATCTAAACATCGGGACACCTTCGCCTCTATCAGAAGGCCTCTCGGGCCAATCTATTCATAGGCAGGGTCCGGATGTGATAGAGGCGAGGGTGTCCTGATCTTTCGATGAGATGATAACTATCGATTTGGTGGAGCCGACTTTGACGATCCACCTACAAACGTGCATGACGTTGTGCCTTAGCAATCGCTAAACCAATCTCCTGAGGTTACTGACGATGCTGGAAGCACAATCATCCTGACCACAAAGGTCTATTCCTGCACGCAATCAAAGAACAAGCAAGAATATGATAATGCAATCTGAATATTGCGAATATAGATGAAGTATTTATAAAGGTGGGGATCCGGAAGCGGTCTTGGTATGGTCATTGGACACAAACGAAGTACACGAAGTTGCAATGACTAACTTTTAACTAAACAAATCCCCAAGGAAAAAGCTACTAGATGGATCTACTTATATAGGAGCAAGGGGTGGCGGCCAAGGAGGTGGAAAGACGTCCCAAGGGAGCCTAAGACTAACCCTAGGTTGTACAAGGATCATGGGCCCAAGTGGAGGTGATGCAACACCTTTGGACTTGTAGTTTGACTTGGATTCTGCTGCAGCGTCAGATTGTTTTGTCGATATCTCAATGCTCCGGATGAATTTGAAGGTGAATCCATTTGGGTTGGAAAGAGCACGAAATCTACTTTCCAAAAAAAAGAATCACCCAATTCGGAGTTCGTATGAAAAAGTTGTTGGCGTTTTGAGTCAGGTATGTCTGTGCAGTCCAAATTTGAATCCAGAACGTGAGAGACTTGGACTCTATCTTCTCTTGGCCCAAAAGTGACGTGAGAGGACTTTTTGAACAGAACCTAAACTTCGCCTTTTCCCTTATCTTCATATGTGGATTGTACAAATGTCCCATACACCTGCAATTATACAAAACACAAAAGTGTGTGAAGTATTTTTGTTCTGGATAACATAAATAAATTATTGAATAGTTTGCACTAGAAATCACCTGACAAATATGCATGTATGCAATTGGTCGTATCCAAGGTAGTCATGTCCTTATCATCCTCCCCTTCTTGAAAACAAAGTCGTCCTCGGCGTTGCTTAATCTGAAATGTGGCTAACAAAAGAGACAAGGTGTACATGTTGTATATGTATATGTCATTCATTTTTACTTCCCTTGGTTTTTGCAGATATGACACATGTATACATGAGTAACTTTCATAGATCATAAAATATAAAGCCAAAATATTATCATAAGTGGAAGGCATGAGAATATTGCAACTCAGTTTGCACATATAAGTGAAGCTCTTATTCATATCAAAAGATTGACAATATTCATCATTAAACCGTCCCAACATTGGTGAATAAACCTTACGTGCATCAAATTTACATGATACACCATGCTTAAATAAGAAAACATGCAATAAGTCATTTGACACAGAATGATCACCAAGATTAGAGGTCATATCAAAATGATTAAAAATTGGCACAATTATTTTTAAATGTATTTGATCCAAATCTGATTTATTTCCTGATTCACATGGTTCTTTGACATCAACAGTTAATTCAATGGACAGACTCAAAATTGTTGGTATTTTAGTTATTTGATCACATGATGCATTCATGACAGTAACATGAATCTCTAAAATAGGTGGCGTGCTCAAATCAACAGGTAACTCAACACATGTATTTAAGTTAATTAGGCATGCATCATTCTCATGTGAAGTTATATCATCAATACCTTTACTGTTACCTTGTCGTAAAGACGTAGCTGATGTAGGTATGGACAATGACAATGTACCATACACTTGAGATGATATCACACTCACAATCTGAGGTGTGGCTGCTCTAGTAGGTGCAACGGTGGAGGAATCAACCGATGGTAGTGAGCATGAATTGGAATAGTAGTTGTTGTAGTCACCCAATGCATCCTCTTGTAACTGTCTCTCAAAGGTACAAGTACGAACATACATACCAGTAATGCAACGAGGAATATACTGAAATCTTGCCTGAATATCATGGTTCAAACCACCAAAAAGTCTATTCATTGTATC
Organism: Aegilops longissima; assembly: GCA_021605205.1. Lineage (NCBI taxonomy): Eukaryota > Viridiplantae > Streptophyta > Magnoliopsida > Poales > Poaceae > Aegilops > Aegilops longissima. The sequence continues at coordinate 221,785,451 of CM038680.1, forward strand.
ATCCTCAGATTTTTCTATGTCACAATGATGCATATAAGATTTGAACTCATGATAGTAAGCATGAACAGTGTTGTTGCCTTGTTTAAATTGTTTAAATTTGCGAAGCAATTCACGACGATAGTAAGGAGGGAAAAATTGTTGTCTCATTACATCTTTCAAATCTTTCCAAGTTGTGGGTTGGTTATCAATGTTTTTCTTACAATGCACACTCCACCAAATGAAGCAAAACCGATAAATGCTCTAGTGGCAGCTCGTACTCGCTCAAGTTCGAAAAGTCATGGTGACTAAAAACTTGTTCTACTTCAAGCTCCCAAGCTAGATAAATAGTAGGATTAAATCTACCCTCAAATGACGGTAGACAGATAACATGACCATGTGCTTGTGTGTTGTCCCAACTCTCGTGATGGTGAAGATGTGTCCGTCGTCCAAGAACTTCTATCTCCGAAACCTGTCATGATTAGTAAAAATAAGAAACAAAATTCAAGAATAATGTTCCTATGAACTACTAGGATGTGGTTGTAAAGTGCTCGCAGTAAAGCAAATATCAATATCTTACAAGTTCTTACCATGCGGCAGGTGGTGACAGGCAACCAGCGGTGTCAAATAACTCCGAAGATTGTGTAAATCGATTGCCAGGGGAACGTACGTATACACAGTGTAGAAATATGTGGAGCTGAGTTGGCTATATATGGTAGCAAAAGATTAGCAATAATCAATTCGTAGATGCAATGTTGAATAAACGCTCAACGACTGAACTGTGTTGGTCCTATGCTAGACCGGACAAGAGACGCGAGCCTAGAACACTAATAAGGTCACGACGTAGTACAACTAGCATCAATGAAGGATACTAAGTAGCTTTGGACAACAAGATATAAGTGAAGATCACAACGGTAGTAAAGACAATGATGAAAAACAACTGCCAAGCAGGATATATCAACAACTTTCTCTCCAACTTTTCTCTGAAAAAGTTTGTGCTAATTTTCTAATAAATTTTCTCAAGAATGGCACTGACTCAAGCTTTCAAACGCAAAAAGAATCACTCAATTCTGAGTTGATATGAGGAGTCAAAAAATTCTAAAACTGGCTTGAAAAACTGGAATAAACTGTGTTCGCGAACTTCAAAGGGCAAAAAGACCTATTTAGAAGCTGATTTTGAGGTGTCAAATATTGAACTTTCCTTTGCAACTATTCAGATGCGGCTCGTCGCTAGCGTTAATTTGAGTACTTGTGGAGCCAAAACGGACTTCATATGAAAAAGATATGCCTGTTTTAGTGAACACTACGTAAAACAGATTCCAATCCGAATTCAGGTACGAGATTGATTCTAGATAGATCCAAAATTTCTTTTTTTTCTTCTCTTTTTTCTCACTTTTTTTCTTTTTCTTTCTCTCTTTTTTTTCTCTGACTTTTTTTCTCTCTACCTTTTTTTTTCTCTCCCACTTTCCAAGACAAACTAGATAAGATGCAGATTGGATCAAGTGAAGATATGAACGACCTTAACTATGATTGTGACAATGAACTATGGGTAGCATGTGGTGGAAATTGATGGATGGTGTGGTAGACAGTGGAAGGAATAATGATGCAGCGGCGATATGACTAATGTGAACAGAACTCGAAACTCTAAACGAACTAGACAGTAAGACCAGCAACTCGACATGATGATGCAACCGATAATTCAATAATGCAAACAATGAAAAGAAAATTATAAAGGCTCAGACTGGCTAGGACAAAGGATGAATAGATCTAACTTTTTTGTGTAGCTTTTTCTTAGACAATAGGTAAGAAAATAAATCTAATCTACGGATAACTTGAAATTCTCACCGAGCAACCTGAAAATTGACACAACTTGATAGAGGCGAGGGTATCCCGATTTTTCGATGAGATGATAACTATCGATTTGGTGGAGCCAACTTTGACGATCCGACTACAAACGTGCACGACGTTGCGCCTTAGCAATCGCTAAACCAATCTCCCGAGGTTACTGACGATGCTGGAAGCACAATCATGTTGGGGAACGTAGTAATTTCAAAAATTTTCCTACGATCACGCAAGATCATGGTGATGCATAGCAACGAGATGAGAGTGTTGTCTACGTACCCTCGTAGACCAAAGAACGGAAGCGTTGACGCAAGCGTAGAGGAAGTAGTCGTACTTCTTCCCGATCCAACCGATCCAAGTACCGAGCGTCGGCACCTCCGAAGTTCTGCACACGTTCAGCTCGATGGCGTCCCTCGAACTCCGATCCAGCCGAGTGTTGAGGAGAGTTTCACAAGACGACGGCGTGGTGACGATGATGATGTTCCACCGGCGCAGGCTTCGCCTAAGCTCCGCAGCGGTATATTCGAGGTGTAGTTTGGTGGAAGGGGCACCGACACGGCTAAGGAACGATCTCAATGATCAACTTGTGTGTCATGGGGTGCCCCTGCCTTTGATATAAAGGAGGGAAGGGAGGGCTGGCCGCCAGGAGAGAGGTGCGCCAGGGTGTCCTACTCCTACTAGGGTAGGATTCCCCCAAATCCTAGTCCAACTAGGTTTCCCAAGTGGGAAGAGAGAGAGAGAGAGCGCCCTTCTCCTAGTCCTAATAGGACTAGGGAAGGGGAAGGTGCGACCAGCACTATGGCCCCTTTCTCTTTCCCACTAAGGCCCATCAAGGCCCATTGACCCCCAGGAGGTTCCGTAAACCCGGTACTCGGTAAAATTCCCAATTTCACCCGGAGTGATTCCGAGTCAAACATAGGCTTCCAATATATCAATCTTTATGTCTCGACCATTTCGAGACTCCTCGTCATGTCCGTGATCTCATCCGGGACTCAACAACCTTCGTACATCAATATCATATAGACTCATAATAACCATCATCGAAGCGTTAAGCGTGCGGACCCTACGGGTTCGAGAACTATGTAGACATGACCGAGACACCTCTCGGTCAATAACCAATAGCGGACCTGGATGCCCATATTGGCTCCTACATATTCTACGAAGATCTTTATCGGTCGATCACCGCATAACAACATCGTTGTTCCCTTTGTCATCGGTATGTTACTTGCCCGAGATTCGATCGTCGGTATCCAATACCTAGTTCAATCTCACATTCTTGGCAAGTCTCTTTTCTCGTTCGTAATACATCATCTCACAACTAACACATTTACTTGCAATGCTTGCAAGGCTTATGTGATGTGCATTACCGAGAGGGCCAGAGATACCTCTCCGACAATCGGAGTGACAAATCCTAATCTCAAATATGCCAACCCAACATGTACCTTCGGAGACACCTGTAATGTACCTTTATAATCACCCGATTCGTTGTGACGTTTGGTAGCACCAAAAGTGTTCCTCGGGCAAACGGGAGTTGCATAATCTCATAGTCATAGGAACATGTATAAGTCATGAATAAAAGCACTAGCAACAAACTATACGATCGGTGCTATGCTAATGGAATGGGTCATGTCAATCGATCATTCAACCAATGATGTGATCCCGTTAATCAAATAACAACTCCTTGTTCATGGTTAGGAAACATAACCATCTTTGATTAACGAGCTAGTCAAGTAGAGGCATACTAGTGACACTCAGTAGGTTTATGTATTCACACATGTATTATGTTTCCGGTTAATACAATTCTAGCATGAATAATAAACATTTATCATGATATAAGGAAATAAATAATAACATTATTATTGCCTCTAGGGCATATTTCCTTGATCTCCCACTTGCACTAGAGTCAATAATCTAGATTACACAAGAATGATTCTAACACCCATGGAGTCTTGGTGCTGATCATGTTTTGCTCGTGGAAGAGGCTTAGTCAACGGTCTCGCAACATTCAGATCCGTATGTATCTTGCATATCTCTATGTCTCCCACCGGACCAAATCCGGATGGAGTTGAGGCGTCTTTTGATGTGCTTGGTTCTCTTGTGAAATCTGGATTCTTTTGCCAAGGCAATTGCACCATATTGTCACAAAAGATTTTCATTGGACCCGATACACTAGGTACAACACCTAGATCGGTTATGAACTCCTTCATCCGCACTCCTTCATTAGCTGCTTCCGAAGCAGCTATGTACTCAACTTCACATGTAGATCCCATAGCGGCGCTTTGTTTGGAACTGCACCAACCGACAGCTCCACCGTTTAATGTAAATCGTATCCGGTTTGCGATTTAGAATCGTCCGGATCGAGTGTCAAAGCTTAACGTCGGCGTAACCGTTCTGACGAGCTCTTTGTCACCGCCATAAATGAGAAACATATCCTTAGTTCTTCTCAAGTACTTAAGGATGTTCTTGACCGCTGTCCGATGATCCACTCTGGATTACTTTGGTACTGCTGCTAAACTTACTGACAAGGCACACATCAGTCAGTACACAGCATTGCATACATGATAGAGCCTATGGCTGAAGCATAGGAACATCTTTCATTTTCTCTCTATCTTCTGCGGTGGTCGGGCATTGAGTCTTACTCAACTTCACACCTTGTAATACCGGCAAGAACCCTTTCTTTGCTGATCCATTTTGAACTTTTTCAAAACTTTATCAAGGTATGTGCTTTGTGAAAGTCCTATTAAGCGTCTTGATCTATCTCTATAGATCTTAATGCCCAATATGTAAGCAGCTTCACCGAGGTCTTTCATCGAAAAACTCTTATTCAAGTATCCCTTTATGCTATCCAGAATTCTATATCATTTCCGATCAATAATATGTCATCCACATATAATATCGTAAATGCTCTGAGCTCCCACTCACTTTCTTGTAAATACAAGGCTTCTCCAAAAGTCTCATATAAAACCAAATGCTTTGATCACACTATCAAAACGTTTATTCCAACTCCGAGAGGCTTGCACCAGTCCATAAATGGATCATTGGAGCTTGCACACTTTGTTAGCTCCTTTGGATCGACAAAACCTTACGGTTGCATCATATACAACTCTTCTTCCGTAAATCCATTCAGAATGCAGTTTTAACATCCATTTGCCAAATTTCATAATCATAAAATCGGCAATTGCTAACATGATTCGGACGGACTTAAGCATCGCTTCTGGTGAGAAAGTCTCATCGTAGTCAATCCCTTGAACTTGTCGAAAACCTTTTGCAACAAGTCGAGCTTTATAGACGATAACATTACCATCGGCGTCGGTCTTCTTCTTGAAGATCCATTTATTCTCAATTGCTTGCCGATCATCGGGCAAGTCAACCAAAGTCCACACTTTGTTCTCATACATGGATCCCATCTCGATTTCATGGCCTCAAGCCATTTTGTGGAATCTGGGCTCACCATCGCTTCTTCATAGTTCGTAGGTTCATCATGTTCCATAACATGACTTCCAAAATAGGATTACCGTACCACTCAGTGCGGATCTTGCTCTGGTTGATCTCTGAAGTTCAGAGAAACTTGATCTGAAGTTTCATGATCATCATCATTAGCTTCCTCCCTATTTGGTGTAGGTGTCACGAAACTGTTTTCTCGTGATGTACTATTCTCAATAAGGGAGTAGATACAGATTATCTCATCAAGTTCTACTTTCCTCCCACTCACTTCTTTCGTGAGAAACTCTTTCTCCAAAAAGTTTCGAATTTAGCAACAAAAATCTTGCCTTCGGATCTGTGATAGAAGGTGTACCCAACTGTCTCCTTTGGGTATCCTATGAAGACACATTTCTCCGATTTGGGTTCGAGCTTATCAGGTTGAAGCTTTTTCACATAAGCGTCGCAGCCCCAAACTTTCGAAACGACAACTTTGGTTTCTTGCCAAACCACAGTTCATAAGGCGTCGTCTCAACGGTTTAGATGGTGCCCTATTTAAAGTGAATGTAGCCGTCTCTAAAGCATAACCCCAAAACGATAGCGGTAAATCAAGAAGAGACATCATAGATCGCACCATATCTAATAAAGTACGATTCGACGTTCGGACACACCATTACGTTGTGGTGTTCCGGTGGCGTAAGTTGCGAAACTATTCCGCATTGTTTCAAATGTAGGCCAAACTCGTAACTCAAATATTCTCCTCCACGATCAGATCGTAGAAACTTTATTTTCTTGTTACGATGATTTTCCACTTCACTCTGAAATTCTTTGAACTTTTCAAATGTTTCAGACTTGTGTTTCATTAAGTAGATATACCCATATCTGCTCAAATCATCTGTGAAGGTGAGAAAATAACGATATCCGCCACGAGCCTCAACATTCATTGGACCACATACATCGGTATGTATGATTTCCAATAAATCTGTTGCTCTCTCCATAGTTCCGGAGAACGGTGTTTTAGTCATCTTGCCCATAAGGCACGGTTCGCAAGTGCCAAGTGATTCATAATCAAGTGACTCCAAAAGTCCATCGGTATGGAGTTTCTTCATGCGCTTTACACGATATGACCTAAGCGGCGATTACCACAAATAAGTTGCACCATCATTATCAACTCTGCATCTTTTGGTTTCAACATTATGAATATGTGTATCACTACTATCAAGATTAAGTAAAAACAAACCATTCTTCAATGGTGCATGACCATAAAAGATATTATTCATATAAATGAACAACCATTATTCTCGATTTAAATGAATAACCGTCTCGCATCAAACAAGATCCAGATATAATGTTCATGCTCAACGCTGGTACTAAATAACAATTATTTAGGTCTAATACTAATCCGAAGGTAGATGTAGAGGTAGCGTGCCATTGCGATCACATCGACTTTGGAACCATTTCCACGCGCATTGTCACCTCGTCCTTAGCCAATCTTCGCAATCCGTAGCCCTGTTTGAGTTGCAAATATTAGCAATGAACCAGATATCAAATACCAGTGCTCTGCGAGTATTAGTAAGGTACACATCAATAACATGTATATCACATATACCTTTGTTAACCTTGCCATCCTTCTTATCCGCCAAATACTTGGGGCAGTTCCGCTTCGATGACCAGCCTGCTTGCAATAGAAGCACTCGGTTTGAGCTTAGGACCAGACTTGGGTTTCTTCTCTTGATCAACAACTTGCTTGCCGCTCTTTTGAAGTTTCCTTTTCTTTCCTTTGCCCTTTTCTTGAAACTAGTGGTTTTGTTAACCATCAACACTTGATGCTCCTTTTGATTTCTACCTCCTGCTTTCTTTCGATCGCGAAGAGCTCGGGCATTGTTTTGGTCATCCTTGCATATTATAGTTCATCACGAAGCTCTTGTAGCTTGGTGGCGTGATTGGAGAATTCTATCAATGGCGCAATCATCCGGAAGATTAACTCCCGCTTGAATCAAGTGATTGTTATATCCGGACATTACGAGTATATGCTCACTTGTGAACCGTTCTCCTCCATCTTACAGCTATAGAACTTATTGGAGACTTCATATCTCTCAATCCGGGCATTAAGCTTGAATATTAACTTCAACTCTGGAACATCTCATATGCTCCATGGTGTTCAAAACGACGTTGAAGTCCGGTTCTAAGCCGTAAAGCATGGCACACTTGAACTATAGAGTAGTCATCGACTTTGCTTTGCCAGACGTTCACAACTTCTCGCGCAGCCCTTGCACCAGGCCGGCACCTAACGGTGCTTCGGGACGTAATTCTTCCGTGCAGCAATAAGGATAATCCTCAAATTACGGACCCAGTCCGTAATTGCTGCCATCATCTTTCAACTTTGCTTTCTCAAGGAACGCATTAAAATTCAACGGAACAACAAAGACGAGCCATCTATCTACACATCATAGACAAGCAAGATACTATCGGTACTAAGTTCATGATAAATTTAAGTTCAATTAATTACTTAAGAACTCCCACTTAGAAAAATATCCTCCAATTCTCTAAGTGATTGCGTGATCCATATCAACTACACCATGACCGATCATCACGTGTGATGGAGTAGTTTCAATGGTGAACATCAATATGTTGATCATATCTACTATATGATTCACGCCGACCTTCGGTCTCCGTGTTCCGAGGTCATATCTTATATGCATAGCTCGTCAAGTATAACCTGAGTATTCTGCGTGTGCAACTGTTTTGCACCGTTGTATTTGAGCGTAGAGCCTATCACACCCGATCATCACGTGGTGTCTCAAAGACGAAGAACTTTCGCAGCGGTGCATACTCGGGAGAACACTTCTTGATAATTTAGTAAGGGATCATCTTATAATGCTACCGTCAATCAAAGCAAAATAAGATGCATAAAGGATTAACATCACATGCAATCAATATAAGTGATATGATATGGCCATCATCATCTTGTGCTTGTGATCTCCATCTCAAAGCACCGTCATGATCACCATCGTCACCGCGCGACACCTTGATCTCCATCGTAGCATCGTTGTCGTCTCGCCAATCTTATGCTTCTCGACTATCGCTACCGCTTAGTGATAAAGTAAAGCATTACGAGCGATTGCATTTCATACAATAAGCGACAACCATATGGCTCCTGCCGATTGCCGATAACCGGTTACAAAACATGATCATCTCATACAATAAAATTCAGCATCATGTCTTGACCATATCACATCACAACATGCCCTGCAAAAACAAGTTAGGCGTCCTCTACTTTGTTGTTGCAAATTTTACGTGGCTGCTACGGGCTGAGCAAGAACCGTTCTTACCTCGCATCAAAACCACAACGATACTTCGTCAAATAGACTCCGTTTAACCTTCTCAAGGACCGGGCGTAGCCACACTCGATTCAACTAAAGTGAGAGAGCAGACACCGCGGTCACCTTTAAGCAACGAGTGCTCGGGCGGTGAAACCAGTCTCGCGTAAGCGTCTGGCGTAATGTCGGTCCGGCCGCTTCATCTCACAATACCGCTGAACCAAAGTATGACATCTTTGGTAGGCGATGACTTGTATCGTCCACAACTCACTTGTGTTCTACTCGTGCACATGACATCAACGCATAAAACCAGGCTCGGATGCCACTTTGTTGGGGAACGTAGTAATTTCAAAAATTTTCCTACGATCACGCAAGATCATGGTGATGCATAGCAACGAGATGAGAGTGTTGTCTCGTACCCTCGTGACCAGACAGCGGAAGCGTTGACGCAGCGTAGAGGAAGTAGTCGTACTTCTTCCCGATCCAACCGATCCAAGTACCGAGCGTCGGCACCTCCGAGTTCTGCACACGTTCAGCTCGATGGCGTCCCTCGAACTCCGATCCAGCCGAGTGTTGAGGAGAGTTTCGTCAAGACCTGACGGCGTGGTGACGATGATGATGTTCCACCGGCGCAGGCTTCGCCTAAGCTCATAGCGGTATATTCGAGGTGTAGTTTGGTGGAAGGGGCACCGCACACGGCTAAGGAACGATCTCAATGATCAACTTGTGTGTCATGGGGTGCCCCCTGCCCTGTATATAAAGGAGGGAAGGGAGGGGCTGGCCGGCCAAGGAGAGGTGCGCCAGGTGTCCTACTCCTACTAGGGTAGGATTCCCCCAAATCCTAGTCCAACTAGGTTTCCCAAGTGGGAAGAGAGAGAGAGAGCCCTTCTCCTAGTCCTAATAGGACTAGGGAAGGGGAAGGTCTGACCAGCACTATGGCCCCTTTTCTTTCCCACTAAGGCCCATCAAGGCCCATTGACCCCGGGAGGTTCCGGTAACCCCGGTACTCGATAAAATTCCCAATTTCACCCGGAGTGATTCCGGAGTCAAACATAGGCTTCAATATATCAATCTTTATGTCTCGACCATTTCGAGACTCCTCGTCATGTCCGTGATCTCATCCGGACTCGAACAACCTTGGTACATCAATATCATATAGACTCATAATAAGCATCATCAAAGCGTTAAGCGTGCGGACCCTACGGGTTCGAGAACTATGTAGACATGACCGAGACACCTCTGCGGTCAATAACCAATAGCGGGACCTGGATGCCCATATTGGCTCCTACATATTCTCGAAGATCTTTATCGGTCGATCAAGCATAACAACATCGTTGTTCCTTTGTCATCGGTATGTTACTTGCCCGAGATTCGATCGTCGGTATCAATACCTAGTTCAATCTCGTTCTTGGCAAGTCTCTTTTCTCGTTCCGTAATACATCATCTCACAACTAACACATTTAGTTGCAATGCTTGCAAGGCTTATGTGATGTGCATTACCGAGAGGGCCGAGAGATACCTCTCCGACAATCGGAGTGACAAATCCTAATCTCGAAATATGCCAACCCAACATGTACCTTCGGAGACACCTGTAATGTACCTTTATAATCACCCGATTCGTTGTGGCGTTTGGTAGCACCAAAGTGTTCCTCGAAAACGGAGTTGCATAATCTCATAGTCATAGGAACATGTATAAGTCATGAATAAAAGCACTAGCAACAAACTATACGATCAGGTGCTATGCTAATGGAATGGGTCATGTCAATCGAGATCATTCAACCAATGATGTGATCCCGTTAATCAAATAACAACTCCTTGTTCATGGTTAGGAAACATAACCATCTTTGATTAACGAGCTAGTCAAGTAGAGGCATACTAGTGACACTCTGTAGGTTTATGTATTCACACATGTATTATGTTTCCGGTTAATACAATTCTAGCATGAATAATAAACATTTATCATGATATAAGGAAATAAATAATAACATTATTATTGCCTCTAGGGCATATTTCCTTCAAATCAGCCTGACCACGAAGGTCTATTCCTGCACGCAATCGAAGAACAAGCAAGAATATGGTAATGCAATCTGAATATTGCGAATATAGATGAAGTATTGATAAAGGTGGGGATCCGGAAGCGGTCTTAGTCTGGTCGTTGGACACAAACGAAGTACACGAAGTTGCAATGACTAACTTTTAACTAAACAAATCCCCAAGGATAAATCTACTAGATGGATCTACTTATATAGGAGCAAGGGGTGGCGGCCAAGGAGGTGGAAGGACGTTCCAAGGCAGCCTAAAACTAACCCTAGGCCATACAAGGCTCATGGGCCCAAGTGGAGGTGATGCAACACCTTTGGACTTGTAGTTTGACTGAGATTCTGCTGCAGCGTCAGATTGTTTCGTCGATATCTCAATGCTCCAGATGAATTTGAAGGTGAATCCAGTTGGGTTGGAAAGAGCACGAAATCTACTTTCCAACAAAAAAATAATCACCCAATTCGGAGTCCGTATGAAAAAGTTGTTTTCGTTTTGAGTCAGGTATGTCTGTGGAGTCTAAATCTGAATCCAGAATGTGAGAGACTTGGACTCTATCTTCTCTTGGCCCAAAAGTGACGTGAGAGGACTTTTTGAACAGAACCTAAACTTTTCCTTTTCCCTTGTCTTCATATGTGGATTGTGCAAATTTCTCATACACCTGCAATTAGACAAAACACAAAAGTGTGTAAAGTATTTTTGTTCTGGATAACATAAATAAATTATTGAATAGTTTGCACTAGAAATCACCTGACAAATATGCATGTATGCAATATTTTTGGTCGTACCCAAGGTAGTCATGTCCTCATCAGGATGTCTGACCGTTGAAGGGTCGGATGTCCGGGTTCGCTCCAGTGGTTGTCTTCCACATGTGAGTGCTCTAGGGACCGGCATCCAAAGAGCAGGCCAGGCATCAGGCTTGAGCAAAAACCTTTTGTTGGTTAGCCGAATTTCTGGGCTATAGGCCAGACATCCGGGCTGGTCGGCCAATCGTTTTCTGGCAACTTATCATACATTATTTTCCAAGTAAATTGCATCTATATTCCCCGAACTCACCGATTACGTCTACAATGGTCCTCAAACTTGCAAAGTGCATCGCTATGGTCTTCATATTCATGAATATGGTCCATATTAAGTATGAAACAACAAAATCGACGGAGATCATGCGGTTTGGTAAGTCTCAAGAGATCAAACTTGGTATGTACATATGTTTTGTAACACAAGTTTTGGAGGACATAAATTAAACTTAAAGCTTAAGATACCATAACTTAAAAAAGATCTACAAGGCTAGGAGTAAGAATAAAATCAAATGAAAGACCATTAAGGTTGGAAGAATGAAATCATAGTGGTATTTGTAATGATATTTTAGAACGACAAATATGTCCAAGATGACATAATGTGTCGTAACACAATGAGGACATCGAATAATGAGTTGATGATTTTGCAATACGAAAAAGCATGCCATGAATTTGAAATAGGCTAGAACAGAAAGACGAGGATAAATGAATGTACATAAAACAAATTAAGAAAGAAGACGGTCAAATGAGTGAAAGGAAGAACACAAATCATGTGAAAAAAGAAGACTAGTGAAAATTGACACTAAAGTAGATGCACCCAGGAAAAAAGGTAAATAGTAACAATGGTGGAAAATACGATTGAAAACAATAATCGGTTGCAGACTAAGGCATAACCTAGTGGTGGGGAGGGGTTGATGCCTTCCCACCCATCCAGGTTTAAGGCATGGTACTTGCAATTTGGGTATGTTGCATCAATTATACTGTAGGGGTTCCCTTACAGTCTTTCTATAAAAAAACAATAACCGGTTGAATAATAAAGAATGAATTGAAATATGATGAAAAGATGAAGAGAATGTACACGAACAATGACACGGAGAAAGCGGTTGGACTAAGTACTAGCACAAAATGAACATATACATTGTGTTTCAAATAAAACATGTATATTGTGTTGTATTGACGGGTTCAGATTTTTTTATCTCTTTTTCACATAATTTATTCCAAAAGAATTTTTTGGATCACAACATAGATGGACACGGTTATATGTGGATACGCACATGCCTGCACATGCGAATTTCAGGAATTATTTAATGTGGAACGTGTTTTTTAAAATTTTATAAAAGTACAAACCACCTGTAAATAAGAAGGACAATGATATTTCTAGCCACTAGGGTCATGTCCTAAACTTGCCATTGGCGATAGTGGCAGAGCTTGACAAAGCTAGACGGGGAGGAGGGGGCAAAACACAAAATCTGAATTTTGTGGGGCGCAAAACACAGAACTATCACTAATGTGTGCTCTCTGTTGATATTTTTCGTCATAAATGTGCAAAATTTGGAGGGGCCACGACCACTATGTTCCGCGAGTGATTAGTGCTTGCATTTTTTAGATTTATTTCAGTCCTTTCAGCGACGTGATTTAGTGAAAGAAGACGTTTCCGTCAACTACAAAGTTGTCTATTTTGTTAATTTTAAGATTAAGATGATGTGTCGATCGAGTCTTTTTAAGGTGCCAGTAGCATGGGTTGCGTGCATATGAGCGGCTGCGTAAAAAAGAATTCACAGAAGTTAAATTAACGCATGCAAGAGCAATACTGGCCTGGTTGGAGAGGAAGCCGAGGCACCACTTTTCAACGGTGAACCCACCCACAGCTCATTCTGCATAGCCAACCCAACAAACCAAGCAACACAAATCCGATTCATTCCCCTCCCAAGCTCCAATCCCGCGAATTCTCAAGCGTGGTCGTCATCATCATCACCCAGCATGGTACGGATCGTTCTCGCGTTCCACTCCGCCGGGTTTCCTCTCCGGGATCTGACATTCTTCCGTCCGATCTTTGCTCGCCTATTTGCAGATCCGTTTCATCCTGTTGCAGAATCGGCAGGGGAAGACGCGGCTGGCCAAGTACTACGTCCCGCTCGAGGATTCAGAGAAGCACAAGGTTGAGTATGAGGTGAGCGGAGCCAGGGCCAGCCCATTTAGCCGTAGAGAAAGATTCTATCTGATTAGGGTGTTGTTGATCTGGGTTGTTCCTCTGTATCCCAGGTGCATCGGCTGGTCGTCAACAGGGACCCCAAGTTCACTAACTTCGTTGAGGTGATTGAATTCTTGATCCTGATTTGAGGCCAAACAGCTGTATATGCGCAAGCGAAATTAGCTTAGATATCGTTGTTTTTTTTTTGCTTTGGTCTGAAGCAATTTAGACCAGGGGTCCGAGTTCTTGATCTGATCAAAAGGTAGAATAAGTTCAGTCGCTGTAGAATTGTGGATACTGTTGTACAATGTACATTCAATCGCGGTTAGAAAAGGTTGTGCCTTGTTGAATGCAGTAGTTCTTTGGTTAGATGCAACTACACAAGCATCTGCAGGTTGAATGCAGTAGTTGTAGAGAAGACACTGAATGCTATACTGCTGGGTTCATAGTTCATACTACATCTGTTGTTGTTTGCACATTTTGCTGGGTTTGCTAAAAGCGTAAATTTTATCATTATAGTTGGTACATAGTTTGTGCATGGTTCCTGATATATGCTATTGCTAGATGTCAAGCTAATGGGTTCTTGATACTTGCTTATTGTAAATTTTCCTTTAGTGAATCCATTCTAATTCCTTTGCTGCCATGCGTGCATCGGTGAGTAGCAGGATAACTGTAGGATCCAAATTGAGATGGCATGTCCAGTTTCCAAATTTACATACGCAGAAGATCTTTCAGGAGCATCAATTGTGTTGTCTTACACTGATAGATATGTGAATATCCAATGAAAACAGTTGTATATTGTATCCGTGTACAACCTCTGTTCTGGATCACAAAGACGGGGCTTTTACCTTTATACTGCATGCGTGTTTTTCATTTGTTGTTATGATCCCCTTGGCTGCTCGTCCTTAATCCGTTCATATCCCACTTATAACTACAAAGTCAGTAGTATGGTAAGCTTGGAAAGGAAACCCCTAAAAACAGGGTGAAGAGATAGATAGGTTTGGCTCTGAAATTTTGGAAGATCAAGAGTCATCTGCTAACTGGTTTCAAACAGTCAAAGAATCCAAGTAATAAAATACCATAAATACCTTGGACATTGTCTTGAATGATAATTTGTTCATTTCTTTGACGATTCTCAGTTACCACTAGGTACGTTTACTTAATGAGGTAGTGTTTGGTTTCGACAATGAGTAACATTCTGAATATGCAAGCTAATAATAATACTATTAGATGACTAAGCTAGAAATTCTAAGCCTCTTAAACACCACACTGTATATGCTCCTAGTGAATTAACCTATTTCAATCTATGGACATATCTGTAAGAAACTGCTATCGAGTGGGGAGCAGGCAAAATCTAATTTGGATGTTTTTTCATGCAGTTCCGTACGCACAAAGTTATCTACAGGAGATATGCAGGACTATTTTTCTCAATATGTGTAGATATCACGGATAATGAGTTGGTATACTTGGAATGTATCCACTTATTTGTGGAGATATTGGACCATTTCTTCAGCAACGTGTGTGAACTTGATTTAGTATTTAACTTCCACAAGGTAACATCGGAATAGCTACTTCAAAACTGTTTATCTTACCTCACTCCTCGTGTTGAAAAAAAAAGATGGAAGTTACTCAGCTGGTAGTGTATTTGTTTAAATATTCATTTGCTGGGCAAGTTTTGCCATGAAACATAGCTTCTTTTTTTTTTTGCCGGAAGCCATGAAACATAACTTGACAAGGGTAGGCAGCTATTCTATATTTGGATACAGATTTGTCCTTCTGCTGGCATGATTTCAAATTCCTTCCTGTCAGCCATATAGTTTACACTCAACCCTTGGTAAATTTGGTCAAGATTCAAACTGTATTTGCATTAGACAGTAATCCATTCTAAAGTCTAAACTGGATCTGGAAAGAGGAAACATTTTTAAGTTGATTTTAGGTGTAATCTGAACCAAGTTTGACCGATTATACTTCTAATTTCTTTATCTTTTTAAATCAAAGTAACATATTTGAAGATCTTCTTAATTTTGAATAAATTGTTCTTGTGGCTAGGAATTATTTATAATTTTGAATCCATTATTTATCATGTTTTCTCTAGGTTTACTTGATATTGGATGAGTTTATTCTCGCTGGAGAGCTGCAAGAAACAAGCAAAAAGGTACCTCATCTATCATCTCTATCTCTACTCTCTACTCTCTATCTCTACTCTTATAAAAAGCTGAGTTGGTGATGATGGTGTGCCTGCCATCCTTCATTTACGACCGTTCGATTTACATCCAACGCATCTGAGACAAACTATGTCAGTTTTACAAAAAGGCCCCCGCACTCCACTACTCGTTTGTAGATAACCCCCTGCCTCTCACCTCATCTAGCCATCTCATGACAAAATAAGAAGAATCTGGAGAGGTCGCTGCTCTTGGTGTCGTCTGCCCCCAACGCCTCTCATGCCTTCACTTGGGCCGCATTGCCGACCACCACCACGACCCCTCCTCCTCGCCATCTCCTCTGCCCCCTTCCAAGTCATCCTGAGTTACATTCATAGCTGTCTAGAAAAAATAAACAAAATCGATACTCAAAAAATATTTTTTGAAGATCATTTTTTGCAAAGCACAATAAGTGTTATTTCTTCATGAAGTTTTGGACGCAGGTTGAACACTTGAACGCTTTTGTTTGCAAAATATTTTTTTTATCTATTTTCTTACATTTACTATTCACCCGTATGCTTGTGAGCTCTAGAGAAGAATGAATATCCGAAGAAACCTATCGATATTTGTTAAACATGAGATGACCCGGATCAATTCATTTCGGTGTTGCGTGTAACGCACGGGCATCTTACTAGTAATATTATATATTTGGTGATGGAAATCAACTAGCAATTTTTTCACATTTGGGAAATGTCAAATGTATTTTGTTCATGTGCGGTATATATATATGACTGGCAAATGTATTTCTTTTGCGTCACTATTACATTTGAATAACTTCAAATGTGTTTATCCCATTCTGTAGTTGGCCTGGTAGAGCACCTTTATTCTTGTACTGCACACATTTTTAGTGGCTTACATCCCTAGCTATCTTGTTAGCACCGACAATGATTTTTAGAATGTTTTGTTACACTGCATTTTGTGCTGAGTCGACATACTCTGATACTAAATCCCCCTATTTGTAAGATGCATGTTAAAGTACACTAACACTACAGTTGGATCTGTATTATATCATCACAGAATGAACAATAAGCAAAAGTACGGTTTGATTGAAAGTACCTCTGTAAACAAATATAAGAGCGTTTAGATCACTAAAATAGTGATCTATATGCTCTTATATTTCTTTACGGAGGAAGTATCTATGTAGCCTCACATAGAGGCTTTTTTGTTTACACCTTGTCTTCTGAGAGCTTGTGGGACGCCAAACTTGACATGGAAAATGATAAGATACTCTTTTTCTCTGTACGGAGAACTCAGATGCTGCTTGACATCGCTTGTGTTTTCTTCAGGCGATTATAGAGAGAATGGGTGAACTTGAGAAGCTGGATTAAGAAGAAACTGTGTTGCCAGCGTGCATGGGGAGATAACTAAACGCAAGAGCAATACCTATTCCTTCTGCCATGTCGAAGAATTTTCTCCGTTTGTACAATTCTGTTGTAGCTGTTATTATGATTACCCCTGGTTCACCAACTTTCTTTATGGCTGCTTCCTAGAAATGGCTGCTTTCTAGAAAAAACGTTATGATGGTTGCTTGGTGGGGTTCGTTGTGGATCGTTCTGTAACTAGGTGCCATGGAATTCCTTGCCATCTTTGCGCATTTCATTAACAATCATGATGGCAGTCTTTTTTCCAATCATAAGAGCATGCGTGTCTAGAGCACCCACGATGTTTGAAGCAATCTGTTGCACTATTCCTTGGGCTAAAGATCGCAATGATGTCGTTTTACCACTTAGGAATAGTATCACAGATCGTCAAAACACCTTATCTTACTTGTCTTATTAGATGGTTCAGAGCGTCTCAAGCTGTAAAACATACATATACATCGTGCAATAGAACAAAGATGCCAAACAAAGATTCCTTTTCGTCAACCTGGACTTTTGTTGTACCACGCACGTCATGTCAGGGTGAAGAAGACACGTCAGAATCAAGAAATAAATCTATATCTATATACCAATATAAAAGGGAAATCTAAATGGGAAGTTGTCCAGGCGTGGGAGGAGATGACAGAATCAAGAAATAAATCTATATCTATATACCAATATAAAAGGGAAATCTAAATGGGAAGTTGTCCAGGCGTGGGAGGAGATGACGGCTGTGTTGAGTACTATGATTATTAGGAAGTATAGGATAGACTAGAATCTGGTCTTGTCTTGTCTTGTACTTCAAATTGATCATTGCACTTCTATATATATACTCTCTCCGTTTTTATTTACTCTGCATATTAGTTTAGGTCAAAGTCAAGCTTTACAAACTTTGACAAAGTTTATAGACAAAAATATTAACATATACAATAACAAATCAATACCATTAGACTTGTTATTGAATGTACTTCCATATCATATACATTTGTTATGCTAAATATTTATATTCATTTCTATAAATTTGGTCAAACTTTGCAAAGTTTGACTGTAGTCAACTCTAATATGCGGAGTAAATAAAAATGGAGGGAGTATGTCCATAAGGCTCAAGCAATAATATCGATTACACCAATCTCCCTTTATTCTCTTTTAACACGGTATCAGCCTAATCGATCTAAACCCTAGCCACCGCCGTCGCTTCCGCTTCGTGCCGCCCCTGGGACGGTTGATCTCCATAATCATCACCGAGAGCCACGCAACCTGTATCCAGGGTTCGTCCGTCGACCGCGTTGATTGACTATCCTAGAGAGTATTTTTCTCAATCTATTGATTGGGGTTTTGTCTCTTGCCGATTGATTGGTCTGTATTCTTTTTTGGCTTTTTTTATCCGTAGATCGGTTTGTGCCGTCCGCCGTCGTCCATCGTCTACAACACTTGTGTACTTCATCGACATCTTCATGGTCTCGTGCTAAAAAGTTCCCCGGGCTCCATGCATGTCGCGTGAGCCGGGCTCCATGCATGTCGCGTGAGCGCCCTGGTATGGCAGCCGCGCGCAGACGTGTGGTTACTGCTCGGGCGCCCATCATCTGCCCAGATCAGCTGCATCACGGCGTCCCCGGCTGTTCGTCATCGCATCAGCTACGGCGGCCGCTCGCACCGTCATGTGCGCCTCGTGGTTGTGTTGCTAGCACATCAAGTTGTGCATGATGACTCTGTCATGGCCTGGACAACCAAACGCGTTGCATCGTGTGCTGGTGTGTGTTGCATGCCTGTATGTGTCCATGCACGATGCGTACGTGTTTCAGTTCGGCCGGACGAGTCCGTGATGATCGTCCTCGAGTACACGCGTCTCTACACCGATCGAGCAACAAGCTGTAGACGTGTCGTCCCTTTGACCGCAGTGTCGTCGTCCCATGGTTCTCCCCGCGGCTGCATCGATCCTCGTGCTCATTGTATTTCTATATATATACGTCCATGAGGCTCAAGCAATAACATCGATTCCACCAATTTCTCTCTATTCCCTTCTAACAGGCTGGAGAGAATCGTTGGAGGGACCGGTTTGATGGTGATGGAGCATATGAATGCTTTTTACATGGGATTCACTACTTTTTTCATGCTTGGCCATTGCCTCGTTGGTCTGTCTTTGTTGTATGAAAGCAAAGTCGAATTATGTTGGTTGCAAAATTGATGTAGGTAGAGACCTAAAGCAGCACAAGTTTTGGAGGAGCAATCCACCCTGTTGCTATAAAGTGTACAACACTAGAGTTAAAGGAACTACTTCAATGTGTTGCGCCAGATGTCACTCTAGAGGTTGGATGTAGGCCAATATGGCAACATGAGGTTTTATAGTGATTGTAACAATAGCAACGGGAAAGTAAATAAGCGTAAACCAGTATATGGAAAGCTCGTAGGCATTGGATCGGTGATGGATAATTATGCCGGATGCGGTTCATCATGTAACCGTCATAACATAGGGTGACACAGAACTAGCTCCAATTCATCAATATAATGTAGGCATGTATTCCAGATATAGTCATACGTGCTTATGGAAAAGAACTAGCATGCCATCTTTTGTCCTACCCTCCCGTGGCAACGGGGTCCTAATGGAAGCTAAGGGATATTAAGGCCTCCTTTTAATAGAGAACCGGAACAAAGCATTAGCATATAGTGAATACATGAACTCCTCAAACTATGGTCATCACCGGGAGTGGTCCCGGTTATTATCACTTCGGGGTTGCCGGATCATAACACATAGTAGGTGACTATTGACTTGCAAGATAGGATCAAGAACCCACATATATTCATGAAAACATAATAGGTTCAGATCTGAAATCATGGCACTCGGGCCCTAGTGACAAGCATTAAGCATAGCAAAGTCATAGCAACATCAATCTCAGAACATAGTGGATACTAGGGATCAAACCCTAACAAAACTAACTCGATGTCAGGACCCCGATTCCAAGTCACATTGACCTAGCCGGTAACACCTCATATCACTTTGCGGCCTCACGCACGGTATTCCCACGGGTGTCGCCTTACCATGGCCCGGGACCGTTTGCGACTTTTGGCTCACGTATATGATAGTGTCGCTAGCGTCCACATGACAGAGAACCCGGGCCGACATGGCTAGTCATGAACCCAAAGCGGCGCTAACCCATGGGGACAGGCATACATGAATCACATCGAGCACATCGGTCATCAACGTATGAATTGGGCTGTAGCACTGGCTAACAGGACTCCGGTATCCCGGTCAGTAGCAGCTAGACAGACTCGAATATCACCAAGTGACATTTCCCCGAGGGGACAGACATAGGAACGAAGTGAAACACATGCCGACCAGTCAAGTGTCCAAGCAGTAGTGCTGGGCTAGCAGGACTCCGGTGAACCGGGTTGTAGCGGACTACTATCGCTCAGAGGCACGAGACTACATTTCCCCATATGAGAGGCTGCCAAGGATAAACAACTAGATTGTCGGATCCCACTCATACCAAGCATTTCAATCATACACACAATATGCCCGATATGAGTACATACAACATGGCATCACAACAAAACTCTACAACTCAAAGTACTTTATTTAAGAGGCTCCGAGGAGCCATACATAACATATCCATACAGGTAGGGGTCACATGACCCAACACTCAAGTCATACAAACATACAAGCACATGCGGAAGCAAACTAGTCTGAGTACAGACTCTAAAAAGAAAGAAAGCTTGTTGAAGCCCTTCTATCTATAGTGGCCCTTCACAAGCTTTGGATCACCACCTGGGTGGCTAGATCACTCGTCGACGTCAAGGTCTACATAAAACCCATCGGAGGGGGCGGTGTTGTCGTCTGAAAACAGTAATTAAGCAAACATGAGTACGGAAGTACTCAGCAAGTCTTACAACAGAATCCTATTATACATGCACATTCTCAAGAAGGTAGTGGAGTTATTGCAGCAAGCCAGCTTTGACTCTTGGCTAAGCTATCCTACGTGACACCACTTGAAAAGCATTTGTCGCACACGAGTCCACTAATCACCATCACAATACTCCACCGTGGATCCTCTCTCAAACCCACGAGAGGGCCATCCATGTACTCACACTTATCTTGAGGCTTTTAGTAGTATCCATTTACTTGTCTATGAACCGTATAGGTGACCAAGTAGTCCTTTACATGGATGCGGCTATTCAATAGTTTTATACCCTGCAGGGTGTACTTCTTCACACGCTCTCACCACTTATCGCCGCTACGACATGTACTCGGCAACCTTCAAGCGGAAGCCCAGCGAGGGTGTCGGCCACGACGACTAAACACATGAGTCCCTAGTCCAGGTTTATCGCCTATTCGGGTTCCATCCGCAGGGAGTCCGGCCGAGGTTTCCACTAACGGCCACGAACGATGTGTGCAGGGTTCCCGAGACACCAACCAGGCGAATCGGTACACCGGGCCACGTGCCTACCGCAACACAACCCACCCCTAAGGTCAGCGCTGCGTGCGGCCCCCAGCATGCTACAAACACCAGAAACTACTTGCAATTCCCGGACTGAGGACAAGAGTGGTTAATAAGTCGAGAGGGTCAATTAAGGATCCCAATGCGTGGTAGTAGCTAAGTCTTAAATCACACACACAGATCTCAGTTCTTAGGGACGGCTTCAATGAAACAACCCACCATGTACTCCTACATGGCCTCTCATTGACACCTTTACCAAAACGTGTTCAACACTTTCACTCTCGAACCCGACACAACCTTTCACTCCAGTTCATCATCCCGATGAGCCAGACCTGACACAACTCTAAGCATAGCAAGCATAGCATGGTAGGAATCACAAACATGGCCCAATCAACTCCTACACATACTAGTGGGTTTCATCTAGTTCTTTGTGGCAATGACAGTCATGCAAAGGAAGTGGGTTCAGCTACCGCAGCACACAACAGTTTGAATCGCGTTGTCTTAATGCATAAACAAGAGCGAAGCGAGAACATGGGTTTTATCGGAATGATCAATGGGTTGCTTGCACGATGTAGTGGTGGTAGGATACGCCCTTCGAGCGGATATTCGGGGTTATCCTCGGAGGCAGAACCTATCACGAAAGACACACCGAACATAAACAACACATGACAATATGCAACAATATGATGCATGCTATGACATGGCAATATGAATGTGTGTTGGCCTAATGCAAGCTAGAACGGAAAGGGATGAACCCATTTGAATCAAAGATTCAAATGTTAGCTCATTTAACATAGCCATAAAGGTGCATTATCTTAATCTGCTTAAACAGCAAGGTTAACTTGTTCTTTCATGCATGAAACCTTTACCAATGGATAGAATGGATTTTTCTGATCATTTTTCATATATAAATCTTTGCATTTGGAGTTACATATTAATTTCTATGAATTTTTTAAGTTTGAACTATTTTCTAGAATTTCCTATATCGAATAATTCCAAGAATTCAATTCTCGCATCAGCAATGCGTCGAGGTGACGTCGAGGTCAGCGGGACGTCCAGTCAAACCGACCAGTGGGTCCCGCATGTCAGACTTAATTTAACCGATTAGAATTAGTTTAAACTAACTAAGTTAATTAGCGAGGCCCACTTGCCATAGACTCGAAGTCAACTTGGGCCCACCGGTCAACGTCAATGGTCAAAGCCTGCGGCGTTTAGTCGCCGGCGAGGCCGACGCTGGCGGCGAGAGTCGTTAGCGCGTTCGGCGTCAAAAGGACGGCGGAGGCCATCTGCGTGTAGCCGGGAACAAGCCGCGGCGTTTGGTGGTGGTGGTTGAGGCGGGGTGGCGGAAGCGTCGCCAATGATGAGCGGCGATGCCGAGTCGGTGAAGATGGTCCGTGGCTACGGGCACGGCGAGGCGCGTGGAGTGGGGCGTTAGGCTCTACGCGCGCGGTGAACATGTTGAACACCGTGGCGTGGGCGGTGGATGGCGGAGGCACGCGTCGCGACGAGCTCGGCGGTGGTGCGTCGCGGTGAAGCTCCGTGGGGTCGCTACGGTGCGCGAAAGAGCAAACGAAGAGGATCGAGGTTCTTGAGCTCACGGCACACACGTTGGTGTACTCGGCGGTCGGGGCGAGCTGGTGCGGCGGCGGCGGCGAAGGGATCTCCGGCGGTGGCGGTGTCGGCGAGTCGGTGCAGCGGCTCGAGGCAAGCGGCGCTCGGGGCTCGGCTTGCTCAAGGTGAGGAGGGTGGCGAAGCGCCGGACACGGCGGCGTCTCAAGGTCGTCGGAGAGCACGGGTTTCCGCGGTGGCCTGGGCGCGACGCAGCGTCGGCCATGGTGCGAGCGAGCGAGGGAGAGGAGCTGGGAGGAGGAAATGTGTCTGCGAGCTCGGGGGGGGAGTTCAGCGTCTGGCTCGGCGAGGAAGCGGCGAGGCGGCGGCCAGCTGCGTGGCACGCATCTTGTGCTCGCCGTCGAGCACCTACTACACAGCGTGGCCAAGCCAAGCAGCTCATTGGCCTGGGCGGGCTGGGGCGATGGTGGGCCGTTGGGTGGCGCCGGTAAAAGTTTTTCATTTCTGTTTCTTTTTCTATTTTCTGTAACTTTGTTGCATTTCTAAAAATACCTAGGCAACTCCAAAATTCACCAAACTGCACCTGGTCCTTAGTTGGAATATATCCAGCATGGAACATTTTAGTTTGGGATTATTTGAGCATTTGAATATTTTATATAATTTAAATGCCCAAATTCAAATAGCTAGAGATTTAATCCAGTGACCTTAGAGTGACCTAGAAATCTGTGCATCACTTCTGACAGTGGATTAGGACCAAAGCAAAGGGTGATGAACATTTTAGAAGGGCATTTCAGGTTCATTGAAAATAATTTTGGTAAGCCCTAGTTGGATTCAAAGGGTTACGGGGTTCAGCTTCCCCATTTCAAATTTCGATGAAAGTTAAACATGATGCAACACACTAATGCATGGACTAGCTAGGATGTGACAACTCACCCCACTCAAAAGAATCTCGTCCGAGATTTAGGATCCGTCGCGAAAAAGGTGGGATACTCAAGTCGAAGACGATCCTCCCTTTCCCAAGTTGCTTCTTGCTCGGAATGGTTTGACCATTGAACCTTGAGAAACTTGATATTCGACGTCGAGTGGTGCGCTCGGCTTGATCAAGAATCTGAGCGGGATATTCTCGATAGGTGAGGTTATCTTGGAGATCAAGCGTTTAGTGGTCCACTCCACGGATAGGATCCGAGAAGCAACGCTGCTGGCCGAGAAGCGTGGAAGACATCATGGACTCGGAAAGATCGAGGTAGTTCCAATTGGTAGGCAACTTCTCCTCGTTTGGCAAGAATGCGAAAGGGTCCAATGTAATGAGGAGCCAACTTGCCTTTGATACCGAATCGATGGGTTCCCTTCAAAGGAGTAACCCGAAGGTAAGCCTTCTCGCCAATTTCATAAGCCATATGCTTATGCTTGCGGTCATATTGGCTCTTTTGACGAGATTGGGCTGTTTTCAATTTCTCACGAATAACGTGAACCTGCTCTTCTGCTTCCTAGATCATATCCGGGCCAAAGAGTTGTCTCTCCCCGGTTTCTGACCAGTTAAGAGGCGTTCGACACTTCCGTCCATAGAGAACTTCGAAAGGAGCTTTGCCCAAGCTAGCTTGATAACTATTGTTATAAGCGAACTCAGCGAATGGAAGGCATTTCTCCCAATTCATGCCGAAAGATATGACAGAAGCTTGAAGCATATCCTCCAGAATTTGATTGACTCGTTCTACTTGACCACTTGATTGAGGATGGAAGGCGGTGCTAAAAGAGAGACGAGTTCCCATAGCATTTTGGAAACTTTCCCAAAATCGAGAGGTGAAGAGACTTCCACGGTCTGAGTTAATCTCCAATGGGACACCATGAAGAGACACTATTCGGGAGATGTATAAGTCAGCTAGCTGGCTAGCGGTTATACTCTCACGAACAGGTAGAAAGTGAGCTACTTTGGAAAGACGATCGACGACAACGAAGATAGCATTATTCCCTCTCTTGGTCCTGGGAAACCCGTACCGATTTTATCCCATTTCCATTCAGGAATTTCCAAAGGTTGAAGGGTGCCAGCAGGCCGCTGATGCTCTGCTTTAACTTGACGACAGACGTCGTAGTTAGCAATGTATTGAGCGATTTCTCTCTTCATCCTAGTCCACCAAAACCTCTGGCGTAGGTCTTGATACATTTTAGTACTACCGGGATGAATGGTGAGAGGAGATTCATGAGCTTCCTTAAGGATCAGTTGCCGTAGCTGTTGTTTCTTGGGAACCACCAAGCGGTTCTCAAAGAAGACAACACCTCGCTCATCTATGGAGAAACACTTAGTAGCTCTGCTAGCAATTTCTCCTTGATCCGAGATATTCCTCTATCATACCGCTGGGCGGTTATGATTTGATCCGTAAGGTTGGGTTTCTCCACCAGGGTGGAAAGGAATCCTCGAGGAACAATGTGAAGGTTAAGCTTACGAAATTCCTCGTGGAGAAATGGTTGACTTTGTTGTAACATCAGATTGTTACAATAAGATTTGCGACTTAGTCGTCGGCCATGACATTAGCTTTGCACAGGGTGTAAGATATTCCTAAGTCGTAATCTGTAATCAACTCGACCCAACGTCTTTGCACGAGATTCAAATCCGTTGGGTGAAGATGTATTTCAGACTTTGGTGATCGGTGTAAATTTCATAGCGATTACCAAGAAGGTAATGTCGCCAGGTTTTGAGTGCATGGACCCTTCTGCAAGCTCTAGATCGTGTGTGGGATAGTTATCCTCATGTGGGCCTTAGCGTCGAGAAGCGTAGGCAATCACATGACGATCTTGCATGAGTATGCAACCTAGTCCTTGTCGCGAGGCGTCGCAATAGATAACAAAGTCCTTAGAAAAATCTGGTGGAACAAATGCACGGGAGCAGATGTCGAGCGTCTTTTCGGTTCTGAAAGCTGAACTCACACCGTAGGGTCCACTCGAACTTTTATCTTTCTTGAGGAGTTCAGTTAGAGGCTTAGCAACCTTGGAGAAATTCTCGGCGAAGTGGCGGCAATAGCTCGCTAAACCGAGAAACTCGAACTTGCTTGACCGATTCAGGTGGAGTCGATCAAGGGCGGCTTGAACTCGCTTCGGGATTGACAGCAATGCCCTTACCGAGATTACATGGCCTAGATAGGTCACTTACGGTAACCGAACTCACACTTAGAGAATTTGGCATAAAGGCGATGCTCTCGAAGTTTCATCAATACTAGCCTTAGATGTTCGGCATGTTCCTCCTCATTCTTGGAGTAGATGAGTATATCATCGAGGTATACCACGACGAATTTATCCAAATACTCCATGAAGATCGAGTTCATTAACCGAGAGAAGGTGGCTGGAGCATTGGTTAACCCGAAGGACATGACGGTGTACTCGTATTGGCCATAACGAGTAACAAAGGCCGTTTTAGGAATGTCCCCGTTCTTGATTTTGATTTGATGTTAGCCCAACCTCAAATCCATCTTGAAAAGAGGCGAGGATCCAGCGAGCTGATCATACAGATCGTTGACCCTGGGGAGCGGATACTTGTTCTTGATCGTGACCAAGTTGACAGGTCGGTAATCTACAACCATCCGATCCGTTCCATCCTTCTTCTTGACGAAGAGAACGGGGCAAGCCCATGGAGATGAACTAGGACGGATGAAACCCTTTTGCAAGGACTCATCGAGTTGTTTCTTAAGCTCGGCTAGTTCTAGGGGTGCCATCTTATAAGGTCCTCTAGAGATTGGGACGGTTCCGAAAACAAGATCTATCACGAACTCGACATCCTGTCGGTGGAACACTGGCAGTTCTTCTGAAAGACATCCGGAAAATCACGGACTACGGAATATCTT